>VSDK01018433.1:109668-196963 GCA_009767595.1 Symbiodinium kawagutii | reverse complement strand
CCACACCAACCCGCCACACCAACACACCAGTGTAGAATCTATTGCGCCTGCCACGCAAAGTGGACTTGGGACACGTCATGGGATATGCTGAGATGCTACAAAGTGCCACGCCTGTCACGCAAAACGAGATTGTAGGACACGCAAAACCACGAAAACTGACCGCCTCCACACGCTTCCCCCAATGGTACGGGGACCGGACCGCCCACCACACCAACACACCAGTGTAGAATCTATTGCACCTGCCACGCAAAGTGGACTTGGGACACGTCATGGGATATGCTGAGATGCTACAAAGCGCCACGCCTGTCACGCCAAACGAGGTTGCAGGACACGCAAAACCACGCAAACTGACCACCTTCACACGCTTCCCTCAAAGGTACGGGGACCGAACCGCCGACCACACCAACCCGCCACACCAACACACCAGTGTAGAATCTATGGCACCTGCCACGCAAAGTGGACTTGGGACACGTCATGGGATATGCTGACATGCTACAAAGTCCCACCCCTGTCACGCAAAACAAGGTTGCACGACACGCAAAACCACGCAAAATGACCACCTCCACACGCTTTCCCCAATGGTACGGGCCTTATGGCCCTACCGCGAACGGCGGCGGGCCGGTGCCGAAACCTGCGAACACTTGCGGTCGTAAACGCAACGTCTAGCTACCGCGAACGGCGGCGGTCGGTTGCGAACACTTGCGAACACTTGCGGTCGTAAACGCAACGTCTAGCGAACACGTCTCCACCCCCAGACCCCCACTTTGAAACGAGAACCCGTGCTACGCATTCGGGAAAAATGTTTGAAACCTCCAACCAAATCATGACTGTCACTTAATTATCATAAACAATCATCAACCAACCATATCTAGCCACCCTCAACCACCATGAGCCAACCATATCCAGCAGCCAACATAAACCACCCCGACCTTCACCATGGTTCACCACTCCACGGAGCTCAGGGCGCGACATCCCCCGGCAGGTTGGACCAAGCACCTGAACCTAGCTGCCGCAAACGGGTGCCCAGCGGATTGGGGAAAATGTTGCCATGAAAACCAGTAGTTGCCCTGCACAATGATGCTAGCTGAGTGTAGCTGGGACTTATATGGCATAAACGGGTGTTGTAGCTATATCCTACCAGTGAGTACGGCTGGGAATTATATGGCTTGACCCTACCCTTCTAGTTGCCATGAAATGCTAGCTGAGTGTAGCTATATCCTACCAGTGATTGGTATCATGAGAGCTATTTGGTAATGATGAACTATCAAACGTTTAACAGGGATTATTGGCCAAACAAAGCTTGCCCTACCTTTTCCGGTTGCCGTGTAATAGGGGCTGGTAACCACTTCTGGTCGCTTCCACTATTGTAACTGGGATGGTTACCCACCAGTGGCTTCTGATGGTTGAAAGCCTTAATCAACCCATAATTTCTTTGGATAAACCGTAGCCCACCATCAAAACACCGCCTTGCTTCAGAGTTAGAACCGTCCTCTACTCGTTGAAAGGGGGAAATATACTACAACCATCTACTGCCTTCAAAACATTTGGCTAAACCATTGGTAAACTACTACAATGGTTCTGTAACCATGGTTATGTAATAGGTAACAAGTGGCAACGGAAATCATCACTGCCAGGTGAAAAGCCAAATCTAATGTAAGGGTTTTGTAATCACGATGTAACTGGGCAAATGACATGGAACAATGATTACATATCCCTTCTACAATGTGGGAAACGATGAAACTAGTCTGTGTACACTTGTATCAACTTATATCACTCTTTAGCTGAGGTAACAATACAATGGGGGTCCTGGGTTGCAACCCGAATAGAAGCGGCAACTAACTATAGGCGAAAATTGATCATTCATGGGGATACAAGTCACCTTACAATTCAATAACTATACTCACTACAGGAATGCAAGCGACCCTACTGTTTGTCCAATCTACTAAATCATGGTGACACAATCTTAAGTATAGCTGGTTGGTGGTTACAACCCCTCTGACAAATACTCATTAGTCAACCAACCAACCAACCATCCCAAAGTCATGGGGGAAAATGATCAATGTTCTAAACCACCAACAATCGTACTTGTTTAACCAATATTTTTTGCTAGTATCCCCTATTATTAGCTATCATTCATGGTCATAACCCCTACAAAACCGCCATAAAACCACTGAGAAAAGCACTGCTAACCAATACAAATCTCATTGGTTTCCTACAAAACACCCTTATGAACTCTAATTATACCATTGATGGTTAGTATCCCCCATTATTAGCGCCATTTAACTCCTATAAAGCCACCAGCCAAAGAGGCAACCACTCCCAGCCAGCGTCCATTGGGGGCTCCGGCTGCCCATGCCATTCAACACTTCCTCCACCATCTCGTCCAAGCCTTGATTTCCGGTCAAGCTCTTGGAGCTTGGGCTGGAAAAAAGGGAAGCTAAGACTTACTGGTTGGTGGTTTGGCTCCTGGTTGCTACAGGTTCTTTGCTGAAAAGTTTGAGATGTAGGCTACAGAACCATTTGTTAATGATTAATTACTAGGGAAAACAAAACATGTTTCAAACCACCATCCAGCTTGCGTATTTCCAGTGGAGGGGAACATAGTTGCATATGTAAGATATGAGGGGGTCTTAAATAGGGAACCCAACAAATGGATGGTTTGTTAATACACTTGATGAATGCATAAGATGATTGGGGGTCCCCTATATTGAGAAACCACCATGCCTGTAAATACAATCTATCGTAATGATCTCGTAAATAACCTTGTCCCACAAGCTCCAAAAATCAAGCAGTTTTTGGCGCCCCATGCTTGATACTCCTCCCATGCCGGATGGCCGACCAACCAACAGCCAATTATTTTGTGCGAAAAATCGGCCCTGGCTCCCCAGAAACTTTAGCACTTGTTGCTAGCTGTATCATGAAACCACTATTGACTTAACCATCAGCATCAATTCTTACAATGACTACTTCCATTCACTTGCCATACTGACTCACCATGAATCATGGATCAGTTGAAAATAGTTGAAATATTTACATTTGTTCTCAAATCATGTGGTTGCTTACCAAAAAAGAGGTACCCCCAAATCATCCCACACTAATCATTGTTTACTGATCAACTCACCATTTTGGGGGGTCCCCTATGTTGAGAAACCACCATGTTGAATCAAGTGCTCCTTAACACGGCTCCTTGTCACTGCATAGGGTAAACATGCAGCACTTAGCTTGGCCCGTCACGACCAGGTGGTAGAGTCTTGTTGAGCTTGCTCCTCGGCGGGTGCTGCAGGTCATCACACTTCCATCGCGAAGGCCATGAGGACAAGAGATATCCATAGATCTTGCATGGCTACCCTCTGGTAAACTAACATGGCAATGGAAATCCAGCATACATGGATGATTTCCTGGGGTTTTCCTGGCAAAATGATGCAATTTCCATTGCCGTGTTAGTTCACCAAGGGGTATCCATAAGTATCCATCGGTATCCGAGTTCTGTTCTGCCTGGTCACTGATGGTGTTCCGTTGTATTGGCATAGGTCTTGCAGGATTGCATCATGACACTTCTATGTACGGCTCTTTGCGGCGCCAAATGGCTTAGCCTCTACTGGATCCACTGGCGACAACAGCACTTCTGCACACAGCTGCCGCTCTAAACCATTAACTGTTCTTCAGGCACCTCAACCCAAATCTGTTGGGCACCCTTTCTCCACATGTTCTCTCCCAGTGGAGCCGCCATTTTGCATCCAATCATTGCGTTTGGAGTGAAACTGAAAGTTGGTTCATTCAACAGCAAATCGCACCTACCAGCCGCCCGACCCTCAGCATAGTCCGCTAGCATCCATCCCTGCCGCTAATAGTACACCGTTTCACACAGCGCATCGTTCCGCACATCGGGTCCTTAGGGTGAACTGCTACAGCCGAGGATCCTGAATTGTTGACTGAAAAAAGGTTGAAAATATTGTGAGTTCAATGCCGTGATCGCTGGTCAAACAAGCTCAGACTCGAGCAAGACTGGCTGACTGTGAATTTGATCCAAACCAGCAATCTGAACCATTACCATTACCATCAAACAATTCAACCATTACCATTACTTATCGCCAACTAGTGGTGAAATTCAGTAACCAGTACCATTCTGAACCACTATGCAACCACTATAGCCAACCAGCTTTCGGGACCCAAACGGAGGGCCATAGCAGGCCCTGCTATCTGGTCAGAACGCCTGGTGCTTCCCAAATCGTATTACCAATTGTCATGGAATGGTTTCTTAAAATAGGGATACCCCTAAATCATCCAAAATGAACATTGATAGCTTTAAACCAACCATTTTCAGGGGTTTCGTATGGCTTGAGAAACCTCCATGTCTTCACTAGCATTCCTGTTGGACCTCGAAACACACAGTATTAGAGTCATAGCTGCACCCAACCGTCAACGCACCGGAGATGGGTTCAAACAACACAGGGAGCTGCCCCAAACCGCTGGATCCAGGCATTTCTTCAGCTGGTTTTGCCCTGACTCCCTGATGATCAGGGTTTCCAACGGAACCGGCTTGGCGTCCAAGGGATCCAGCTGAACAAACCTGGGTTGAAGTGGGAAACTGAGCTGCAGCTGAGCCACGATGTTCACAATTGACCAACTTGCCGCTATCCCTGTCCATGCACACATAGTCACCTCAGCTACCGCTGTTTTCCAACACTTTCGGACCGACCCCGAGTGCATCTTAGCGCTTAGAAATTGGACTAGCCAACCTGAAGGCAACCAATCGAGCATCCCAAGCCATGAAAATGTGCGAGCCAAGCAGGCTGAATTCCAGTCCAGACGCCTGCGTGGCCGGCCACTTCAGTCATACCATCCACTGCGGTGTCGTCGGCCCACGTCCAGGCACCCTCAGCGAATGACCGATTCAAACCGATTTTTTCAGGAGTTGTCTGCCGTAGTGGTCTCCCAAACTCCGCAAGACATGCTCATTCTTGGCTGGGATTTGAGTCAAACATGGCTGTTCTATGCCAATCTTAGTTGTATTCAAGGGCAGCTCTGAATGCAAACGACACGTGTCAAAAATTGGGATGATGATTCTCATCCAACCTGATACTCAAAAAGCAGGCACTTTTGACACGACTTATATTATTAATACATTACTCTCTAGCAAATCAACCTGGAAGTGGAAAACCAACCACTTATGGCTGTTTTCCTCGCAAAACTTGCGGTTTGTAGCTTTCAGATTAGCTTGTCAGATTAGCAATCCTGAACCCCAAAGAATTGTTCTCCAAACAATCAGCGGTTTTTCCCAACTACTGATTACGTTGGTTGCCACTGGTTGGCGCCCACGCATTTGCGCATAAATTGTCTGGCACAACTGCTACATCCTATGACCAGATCTGTGTGGTATGACTCGCCGGGCGTGTCCCGTCCAGCGCCACAAAGTATGGATCCGCGTGCCAGCGCCACATTTTTTCTCGGGGTTCGTGGTAGTGAATTACGAGAGGGGTATGGTGCTTGAAGATGGTTCAATCTCCGGTGGAGGGTTCATTATGATTCACCACCATTACCCTCCTTGAACCCGTTGACCCTGATTGACCACTGCTAACCACTAGGCAAAGTGGGGCCCCCTAGTTATAACTCCGCTTAAAAATCTTCTAACTATAGCTATATCTGCCATAACTGAGTAATGACTCTCTACCTATAAACCAACCTATGCAGCCCCACTTGCAACGATGGGCCAATCAGCAGCTTTGTTCACTCAAATTCTTTGCAGCCGAGACACATCTTTGAATTTGCCACCTTGGGTTGCGATGCTGGCCGAGAATGGGCGGTAGAAATTTGATCACAAGAGTTATAGACGCACGCGAAGCTTTTACACACACACACATGTATGTGGGCCTCCTAGGGTAGATAAGATATCTCTTATGGAATGCTCAAGGCATGTGTAAATTCATGTTGGCATTGCGCATGGTCCAATTTTATATTCTATCTCCTCCAGGATTGTGATATCAATGTAAAAATGCACCCGCAAATGTAGATCCATGTGTATGCATGCAGTGTGTGAACAAACGTACGGTATATGCGAACAAGTGTGACTACAATACTATATAGATATCTATGGCAAAGCTTTCCATATTCCATTTCCTTCAAACCACAAAAAATATTGCCTAATTTCGCAAAAAAAACACCACAAATGTATCTGCATGGTTATATATCTTGTTAAGTCAAGGTTGACCTTATGATTGATGAACCTTTGACGTATGGATTCATGAACCCTGGCTCTCCATGCGCATGTAGGCTGCTTCTTCACCACATGCTGCGGCCAAGTAACCGAGCCAGCCCTTCTCGCCTTCCGTGAACTTCTTCTGCAAAATCCAGATCCTCAGGCACGTGGTTGATCGATCCCTATGACAAGCAAAAATCATTAATGTTGGTCAGCATCCCCTACTATTAACCAATCTTTTTTTACTTTTCATAGGGATTGATCAACTAATCCCTATGTTGGTCAGTATCCCCTACTATTAACCACTCTTAATGGTTAATCAACCCTCCCATGTCAATCAAAACTCCCAGCCTCGTTTTGTCCAAGTCCGACTTGGGCATGGCCAGCTGTTGGCTGATACACGCATCCTGGAGCAGGGACGTTGCGGGTCTACGCAGGTGCTGCTTAAGTTGGAAGCCTTGAAGAACTGGTGGGACTACAAGTGAGTAATTACATGTGCACCCTATAGTGTTTAATCAAGTTGAAAATCATGGGGGGTAAGTAACTACTAGTGCTAGATTAATACACTAGTTGAAAATCATGGGCGGTAGCCATGTGCTTAATACACCCTAGCACTTGAGCGCTTGTTTGATACTCAGTAGTGGTTGATAATCCTTGTGCATAGCGTGTGGCTGTTCGTAGGTGCTCTGCATATCATGTCGTATGCCATGGCTTGCAAGGCGCCGTGGCTTGACGCATGCAAGGCAGCAAGCTACCAACGATGAATCATTTCAGCAACGCAGCTGATGGTTGCACCAAAAGTTGTTGAACGCAGTTGTTTGACATCGTTCAAAACAAGAAAGAAACGGATGTATTGAAGAATGCCAGATAAATCAGCTTTGAAAACAATCAGCTTGGTTCTTGATATTCCTTGGGAACAGCAAGAAAACAAGATCCGAATCTTTCAAAATAATCAGCTTTCACCTAGAAACAAGCAAATTGCAATCGATGCCGGAGTTGGTATCTTCAGCTGTTGGATGCTGTTGGTTGACCAGGACTATCCTTTAACAGCACCCGAAGCGGCAAATCTTAGCCACTTATTCCACAGGTTTTAGCAATCAAAAATGTTGTCATCTTCAAGGTCCAGCCCTTGTTGGTACTATGACGCTGATTAATGATGCGTAGGGACGCTTAGTGACGGCGATTCGTTTTCAATGAGGGCCTTTCGTGATGAACAGTAGCTGGGGTACATATTCTGATGTGAACGTTTCAAATAACACTCGTACCGTGTACTCATATCAGAACACGTTCACGTGTTAATGTGGGTGGGGCCCAGCCTCATGATAAATAACCCGTGGTTCGCTCTGAAATATAATGTTTAATCAATATTCATCATCACCATTGGTAATGCACTACTGGCTAATCTGGCAACCATCACTATTGGTAATCATACCTGCTTGGTCAGCAATGATGATGGTCCATGATGTTTAACAAGGACAGGACCGTAGAGCTACAATGAGGGGCCCCCAATCGTTAGCTAAGTTGCTTCGGTAAGTACTAGGCAAGTGGAAAGCATAACCACACTGAAAAGGCAGTGGGTCAAAACCCTGTACCCCTGGTTCCCCCCTGTTAACCATTGTTTTCCCCATCATTGTTGGTGGAAATCCCCTATTAGTTGGTTGGTTGATATTGACCCAAAGCCAAATGGCTTATTAGCCAACTTACAACGTTTGGGGGCCTCACCAGGCCACCGGATCTTAACAAACAAGCTGCGCTAAAACTATGAAACATCTGGACCCAGCGCAGCAAACCCGGTGGTAGCGCCTCTGTTTCGTTGTGAAGGACGGAGGGTCCAATCAGAAAACGGCGATCTGAGCGCAAAGATTGGATGATTGATATGGTCAATTTCAATGGTTGACTTTTCAGATTTCACTTTTCAACCGTCAAAAAATGATTTATTTAAATGATTTGGATGGTGATAAAAGTGGTCACTTTCAATGTGGACTAATGACTAATTAATGGCATCGTGGTTAATTGATAGTTAATTGATGGCAAATTTTGATGGTTAATTGATGGCTGCCCGATGGGGTAATTGATGGTCAATTGATCGCTGATTTATGGCTCCACCCGAGAGAAGGATGGAGATTTGTTGAAATGACGAAAGAAGTGGCCGACAAAGAAGGCTGAATGCTGGTGACTCTTGAGATACTTCAATCGTGGAGGATGATTGGGGTTATAATCATGGTCGTGATGACTATGATGACAATGAAGACAATGATGGATAGAAACCGTAGGTGTTGCTGCTGATCTTGATGATCACCAACTGGCGTTTTTTCAAACATAGAGTATCCCAAACTCATCCAATCCTAACCATTTATAGTCATAAACCAAGCATCTTTGGAGTTTCCCCTACTTTGAGAAACCACCATATTGGTCTTGTTGTTGGTTAGTATCCCCTATCATGAACCACAAGTTCGTCCCTTAAAAAACCATATGAAACCATTAAAAAAAACCTACAGCTCTTGCTCAATTTGATTGCAAATACCGTTTGGTAGCTGCTCACCTGACAAGAGAAACTCCACCAAAATCATGGCTTCCATACGGGTTTCCCATCTTCACCTGCCGGCTCAAGGTTCAGTGGGATTCCACCAGCATGAGCAAACACTGCCCTAGCCACAAGCACTTACCTCTGAGATTGTTCTCAGTAACCAGGGAACCCCTGGCGTAGGAAGGGCTACCTACTATGGAGGTAACTGGAAGGGTGGGGATGGTTCATGGCTTCTGGCACCACTAAGCCCGTCAGTTCAAGCAAATGGCTGTTGTGGTCAAACCTGTTGAAATCACGGCACCGGTGGAATCCTGGGGGCTCAACTCACGGTTTTTTGTAGCTGGATCTCCCCTTTGTTGAAGCCAAAGTAGAAAACAAACGGACAAAGTTATATTCACCACGTCTCTAAACACCTTCAATAACATTCAATAACGATGACTAACCACCACACCTTGAGCGTCATTCTTTCGATCACGAACCAACCAGGAAGCAAATCATGAATCATTCTCAAACACTACCAGCAAGGATGATATTCAGGCGCATCAATGTGTCACCTGCGGTCTCAGCAGTTCTTCACCAAGGCACGTTCAGGTCGACACACCTGGCACTGTGCATTGCATTTCTCTTTCTTCTGACTGGCGCGTGTCCTGTGGAGGTGCAGCAGCACTGTCCCAGCACTTGCGGCATCTGGTGGCATATTGGCATGGCCCGAAACTGGCGAGTGGATCTTAATATTTTCTCGCAAACGGTCCCTGCGAAGCTTTACAAAAAACACACATTTCTTCTAGGTAAACCAGCTATGTCTATGGGTGGAATGACTGATATGCAAGGGCAATGGGACTACCATGCCCTGCCATGCTTTCATGGCAGCTAATGCATATAAGGTGGTGCCCCCGAGTTGTAAGTTGGTTGATGAGCCATTCTACAGAATTAAAATCTTCCATAACCAGTAGTTACCGTAGTAATGACCTAAGTTAACTAATTGGGGGGCCCTACCTTGTAGATCATTACTGGTTCACGGGAGCTGTTGGGTCACAACACCAACTGGACCTTCCGACTGCGACGTGGCTTCGGCACTGTGGTCACCAGTGAATCGGATGGCCACGAATGGACACATGACGACATACGTTTTGCGAGATGGGTATGGGCGGTATGGGGCCGACAAGGGTAGCAAAAGGATTGCAAAAGATGTCCATCGCCCAACCTAGTCAACTGATGAACGTCAGGCGCATGTCTTTTCATTCTCAAGAAAGCCTAAAAAGTGCAGGTGTGCAAATATTCTCGTCGATCATTTCGCTGCTTTTACGCCGTTCCACTCGAAATACACAGTTTCTTCTATTTCAAGCTGACAGCTCAACAATGTCAGAACATCAACTGAGCGAGGAGCACCGGTCCACGGTATCTCCTGCACTGATGGTATGCAGTACATGCGACTTAAGTTTTATGTGAGATCTGTCTGTTCGTAAATCCCGGTTCATCCATGCTTAAATAGCTGCATGGCGATTCCCTGACCATCTTCACCATCGCATTACAGTAAAGGTCCTTGCTAGTGTCGCTTTTTTTGGTAGCCGGCTAGACCCAAACAACTTCATTTGCAAACTGGTTGGTGGTTGACCCACCCTTGTGAAATAAATCAGTCAACAAATCGTTTGTATAATAATTACATTTGGGAAAATAAAACATGTGAATCAACAACCAATCAGTAGTTGTTTGACCATTTTTGCTTGTTATTACCCCTGCTAGCCAGTGATTCCAATCCCGTCGAAGGACCTACAGACTGTCTGCGCCTGCTTGCTCCTGGGTGCAGACAACCGAACAGGGGCAACTGGGCAACCATTATTTATTTATGGCCCATGGTTATTTAATTTGGTTCAAGCACCAACCTAAAACCCTTAAAAATCCACCAGCCACTTCTCCCAGCCGCCATCACTGGTCAACTGTCGAAGGCGGCCTTTCTTGTTCATAGAGGAAGCTGTCGGCACCATCAGTGGTCTTCCAACCTGCGACGGCGGGTGGTTGGAGGTTGCACCCCAGTGGGTTGCAGCAGCAGCACCACCAGCAGCACCACCAGCACCAGCACCATCATCATCATCATCATCATCATCATCATCATCATCATCATCATCATCACCCATATCATTCAGGCTATAAATCAGCCCTGATGGATTTTGAGGCTTTCATTAGATGGCAAGTCATCATCATGTACTGACGGTATATGAATGAGGAACTGGCTTTTCTACAGTATTCTTTTCTTTCAAAGCTCGTCTTCAGGACAACTACAGCTAGTAAATTGGTAAACCACAATTAAAACATCAAGATTGTGAGTTCTACAATGAATGATGATGAAAACATACATCAATCGAACAAAAAACATCAAGATTCTACAACCTGAAAGCTGTTTCAAGATCCTTTCGGCCCGGAAGGAAGAATGCTTTTGCCCCAGTTGTTCAGCATCTTCTTGTGATGTTCATCATTGACTACTAGTACCTGACCATAAGGTTAGTCTTGGGGCAATCTGTTCATCATTGATGGTAAAAATGAAGCTGACATCCAGTTCTCAAGGTCTTGATTTGTTGATACTAAAGCTCATCTATGGTGCTCCTTACCATGCCTTTCTTGTAGATTCGAGAAGGAAAACACACAGCAGGGATCCAGCAGCCGGAGGAACTTTGAGGAAAACATTGATCAACTGTCCGCAGCTCCTGGGACCTGAACATCAAGGCCCAGGCCGCAGGCCAACAAGATCCAACAACCAGCCTGAAACGGAAAAAGGCTGATGTTCAGGTTCGGGCTATCATCTCAGCCCGAACGATTTCCTAGATATCATACATATCATCCGTTCTTGTCGGGTAACCCCTGTTCTTTCTTGGTTCTTTTGCTTGTGCCATTGTTCTGAACCAACATTAACCATCACTAACATCCCCAGCAACCGGTCCCGCAGCAGCTTCTGCCTGTCTTGCACTCTTTGTCCAACGCAACTGTTTTCAATTCCTTGGTCAGCGGCCGAGCTGAAAAGCATCGATCTCGGATGGCAATGTGGGGCCTTATTCATAATGGCAACCTGTCTGTTCTATTCTCCGTGTGTCCTGTGGCAACTTGCCAAATCATCAATCATCAGCAATACGTTATGGTTAAACTGATGGTAAAATCACAATCATCACCAGCTGCGCTGAACATCATAGCTCATCGCGTAAATCTTGCTTTACCCATGCATTTGATAATAAATCATGCGCTATGCTGGTGCAGCATGCTTCAGTTGTCCACTAGCTGGCGCGGGCATCCGCCCGCCCTCTTGGAGTATCCTGCTGTGGTTTCCCAAGTTCACTCCAAACCAGTTCCGAAAGTTGCGGGTTTCCTTTTCTGGTGGAAGTTCCGAACATTGTTTCTGTGAACTGAGTGGCTGTCTGCTCCCCTGCTAAAATTGCCTCGGCTAAGGGGGGGTTCCGACCTTGCCCAAAACCACTAAAAACCTAAGCGGATGGCAGAAAGCCACCAAGTGAATGGGATTCAGCCGTTTTTATCCATTTTTCACGTCAATGTCGAGGCACCTTCTTGTGCTTCAGTGCAGCTTCCATCTCGCTTTCTTCCTGGCAGGCGAACTGGAACGACTACCCCGTGACGTTGCAGGCGGAATTGCTGTTGGGGCTGCTGGCCACAAATGATCCAACAGCTGACAAGGCCTCAAAATCTTGGAACCATGAGAAGCATACGGCCATGGCGTGGATTCAACAAAAAAGTAAGCCCTGAACCATGAGGTGGACAATCCTAGCAACCTCTTGGGACATGCTGCAGTGAGACTCTATATTGAACAACTTACTGAACACTGATAAGTACGATTTCTTGTAAGTAAGCATGGCTGTGCTGCTAAATGGCAAGTCAGCTAATTCTGATAAGTGAAACTATGATAGGCAACCTCCAGCCACATTAAGCTGGACAGTAGCAGGTACAGCATTTCAGCTTCTGTGTATGCCCACTGCATCACGTTACATTCGCCAAGCCAGCTATCTTAGATCACTGGAGTGCAATTGGTTGTGATGATCAGTCGTCCAGCTGATCCCTTGGGATGCCACCAACGAATCATGGTGCTGCCACGTGCGACTCCTCGCATGTCATGGTGCTTCAAACACCAGCGGTCAATGATTGCTGAAAATCAGCCAACAATTTGGATCATGCTGGGAATAGAATTGCTATAGCGGATGGTTGGTGGTCTAACAACAAACAAAATAACGATTGTAGGAATGGTAACCAAACTGATACCGACTGATCATGGCATTTCATAGCGAACACTTGCTTCAGATCCTGCTGTTAAAACTAGATAATGTCTACCCAGTTTACCCAGGATGTGTGGTACTTGCAATCTCATATTCCAGGGGGGGAATCTGGAATATAAACCGAACTATTGCGAGAAAAACACGCATTTCGTCAGTGTCAATAAACATTCAGCATCATTGACACGACCCCATAAAGCATCAAACCATGAGGAAACCATTGCACTTTTTGGGGTTTCAGCGGGGCACCAGCACCAGCATCCCTGTGACCAGCCCTGATGCAGCTCCACCTCAGTATTCTTTGCGTCATTTCCGAAGTTTTTGCTTTGGGTCGAGCAGCAGTCCGAGAGACACGCCCTGGGCAAAGTGGTTCAGTAGCGCAGCACCAAAGGTGTGGGTGGCATCGAACCGTTAATGATTCATTGGCCATGGTTGCTTACTTCATCGCCTAGTAATCCCTGTCATCAATGACTATGTAAGTGAACTACCTCTCACCATGATTATATGTGGTTGATGCTTCCTGATTCATCACTACTGGTTGGTGGCTTCAACCCCTGTGAAAAATATGAGTCAACCAACCATTTGTTAATGATGACAAGTGCGAAAATAATCAAAATGTCAATCAAACCACCAACCAGTAGTTGTTCAACCACTATTATGTGTTATTACCCCCTATTATTAACCATATTTGAATGGCTACAACCCCTGTATCCCTATTATTAACCATTATCAATGGTTATCGTCCTTTATAGTAATGGTGGTTCTAACCAACCATCACCGAATTCACTACGTGGCTGACTTTAGGGTGCGCACAGAGTTGATCTCTGTAGGTGTTGCAGTGCAGTAGTGAACCGCACTTGCTGAGGCGAGTGCGTTGAACATCGGCAAGCTGGAAAGCTGGTTTAGGCACGCTTAATATCGCTTAAGCACTAACCACCAACCATTCTGAACCATGAATACTTGGCATTATTGAACCATCAGTAACGATCATAGACTATTATCGATCATCATTAAGTATATCCATTAGCAACCCACTGACCATCCACCAAGTACAAGTATCATAAACTACTCTCTCTCTCTCTCTCTTTGCCATTTCTCGAGGCCACCATTGGCAGCAAGAAATGCGACTCTATTTCAGTTGCTGAAAACTGCTTGGAGGCGTCATATTTGAAGCTATTTTGAGGAAGTGTTCCCTTCTTCCAAAGCCGAAATCGGATATGCTCATCCTGCGAGGGCCACTGAAAGGACTGTTTGGCAATGAGCAATTTTACACAGGGGTGGAACCCCTATGGTCATTCATCATCCCCACACACCAGTCCATAGCCAAATTCGCCAACAGCGACAGGTAGTTCCGCGCTAAGGGCCCCGGCTCGTAGGCATTGTCCTTTCGGCAAAGCGTGGGAGCCCACAGCAACATCGTCATCCAATCTCAGAACTCACTATGAACATCTGATATTCAAAATGGTTGGTGATATTACCTATCCTCAACCATTAATTCACCTGAGCCATTGTCCCAAACGTGGTTGCTGGGAAAGCCTCTGTTGGAAGCCCCTACCATTGGTGCGTCAAACTCCAGGCTTTCCACCGTCGACTTTCCACCAACCCAGTGATCTAGAAATCATCTTCCGTAATGCCATGGTAGCTTGCGATTAACCGGCGGTGGTAACCTCGTTGTAAGAAGAATGCCTACGGATTCCCATGCTCAATCTTGAGGGAAGAATCATGGCTACTGCATCTTGAAGAATGCCATGATGAATACCTTCTAGTTGATGCTGGTTCTCAATCGCTCTTGGGAAGCATCCGGCTTCAAGTGTAGTCATGACATGCCATTGGATTTCCATCCTCCCAATGGCGCAGAACTCCAATCAGCTTGGCAAAACCGATGGGACAGATTATCAGACATTACAATCTGACTGCCAAGGGGTGACACAACCTTCCAGAAAGTCAGTTCCCTGTCTGGAGAAATATGACGCCCTAAGGGCTCCGAATCGCTCCCTCCCAACCACCTGTCGGTTAAACTCTAGTGGTTCAAAGCAACCTCCCAACCACCTGTCAGTCAAACTCCAGTGGCTCAAGAACAAGCATCACCCAGCAGGTAAACAACCTGAAATGAACAAGCGAGAAATGTCGATCCGCATCACCCCACCTATTCAACTGATGACTTCTCAACAGTTGGGGGTAGTACTTGGGCAACCCATCATTGAGGGCCTCTATGAGAAACCACCAGGTTGCAACAAAGAGCTCTTGAACGTTTCCACAGTCACAGGATGCGTTTGTTTGTTTGTTTGTTTGTTTGTTTGTTTGTTTGTTTGGCAAGTGGGAACGGGAAACTATGCTTGGTTGATTTTCTCTACCCTTCCAGTTACCTCTTTCTTGAAGGGAACTAGGGAACCGAAGTAGGGATGGTTACTTATTCTATAGGTGACCGGAAGGGTAGGGTTTGCACTAACCAGCCTGCACATAGAATCATAATTTCACCCATGAACCGGGATTCCCAAAAAACCACAAGCTGTACGGTGGTGTCAACATGAATGGCATTTGCTAAAGCGCCTGATCCACCAACAAGGGCCTCAACAATAGCCAAGTTGGGAAATTCATGCAAAGAAATTCCCATAGCAAGAGTATGCCATGGTTGTACTTGCTGGATGAGCGCCTGGATCATCAGCAAGCAGTGAATCATCAACTCTGATGTGGGTGTTTCCTACAACCGTCATGATCAAGGCAGCCGGTCAGCCACTGCAGGGCACACCAGCAACAGTGACACGTCGGTCCTGTTGCTCTTTGGCTTCTTTATCTTCCTCCAGTTCTTCCTCCTCTTCCTGCGATCCCAGGCTGGGCAACTCAACCCCTCCCAGCCATCGAGTGAAAGGCCGAGTTCGGCGGCACCAGGTGCCATGGTGCTGTGCTTCATTGCTTCCAGGGTGGAGACAACCAAGCGGCTACACATGACTGAAATCAACGGTGTCCTCCGTGTCTTCCTTCTTGAGGACTGCGCAATTCTTTTTCGCCTCCTGGTCACGCGAGACGCACGCAGTGTCTTTCAGTCGTTGGGAGACCATGATGGTCTAATTGCCAGCCAGGGCGGGCAAAAAGGAACGAAATCTAGTCTGAGCGTGATAAACAAACCGCCTCTGCAAATTCAAAATCATTCAGGGTTGAAGCCAGAAATGGGTCATCATTCAGTCAATAATGCATCATTTGACAGTTCTCCGCTTGTTCCCCCAGATCGGCTTTGCGATTAGAGGCTTGCTCTCTTCCAAACCATGTCTGGTCCCATCTGCAATCAAAACGCTTGATGGCTAATGGGTTCAAACAGCTGGTTTACCTGAGTGTAACCGTTATATCTTTTGATTCTTGCAAGTTCTTCTGAGGGTGAACAAGCAACGGTGAGCACTGGGATGAGCTCAACATCTGGTCATTTGCTTCGCCATTTGCCTGCATACGAATCATTCACTAGGCATTGACGAATAGCCATGGGATAACCATCATACGTACAGGTCATATGATCAAACACTGATCGTCCCACTAGCAAGCAACAATCCTAGCTATAAGCCAACACCAACCATCCAAAAAAATGAGAGTTCGCAGGTGACTGCGGGATTAATTGACCCACAGCCACCGCAGAGGTCTCCTCCAACATAGCTTCAGTCTTGCAAGGCCTTCGGTGAACATGGCAGCTGGATAGGTTGGGAGTCTTGGGAATTTTACTTCACATCTCCAGTTCCAAAGCATAAGGCCTGCCCTGGCGTGCCCTGAAACTACAGCCATGCTGAACTGGCGAGGCCCAAGAAAAATAAGTTCTCTGATCAACATGATTGTGATAGACATGATCCATCACGAATCTCATAATGTCATCAACATGGTGGTTTCTCAAGCCATAAGGGTACCTCCAAATCATCCCATATTGATCATTTTTAGTAATAAGCCAGCTATTCTCAGGGGTCCTCTATTTTAGAAACAGCCAGCACGTTTATTTATTGGAAAACTTTCCAGGGAATTGTAGGGGCCATCCTGTGAACGACTGATAGTCCTTGATCATTTCTGACCAACGTGACTCCACCCAAAGATTGCCTTGGGCTAAACTAACATTGGGAAAACAGCCATAATTGGATGGTTTTCCTACAAGGTGGGCCCCCAACAACTTATAAGTTGGTTTATAACTGACTCAACTCGGGTTAACACCAGTTATAACCTAACTTACAACTGCCAGGGGCCCACCTTGTAATATATATATATATATGTCAAAAAAGTGGTTCTCCAAATCCATTCCAGTGCTTCCATGTTACCATATATAGGTAATGAACCTCACTTACAATGGTATAAACCAGCTGCTTCCCAGCCCGGCGGCCAACTGGAAGCTTGACCCACGTGAGAACTGCCAGCGCGGGTTTCAGCTGGATCTTGGCCACGGGCTACCAATCATCAACCATCATGAGCCATGCCTACCTCCAGTTACCTCTGTAACAGGTAACCAGGGAACCTCGAAGAGGGATGGTCACCTAAGATATAGGCAACTGGAGGGGTAGGGACTATTGGGTCGGTACATGTCTGTATGTCGGTACTATTGTTAACCACCAACAAGCCGCTAAGTACCCATTACATTCCCATTCCCATGACTAGTTGCCGACGAGGTGTTGCCATGGATGGTGATAGTCCAGCCAGCCATGTCAGAGAAGGGTATATAGCCGTCATCAATCAACTACAGCTGTTGGCCACGTCACCAACCCAACAAAACTATTACACCAACCAACAACTGGTTAGAAAAACGCAATTTACCCTTCATGAACCATTAGTTATCCCTATAGTTAAGTATGAATCAGTGGTTACATACTCTGGTTGATGGTTTCAAACCCTATGAAAAAAATGGACGTCAACCAACCAGCCATTTGGTAACACTAGGAAAAGGAAAAAGTCTTGAAACCACAAGCCAAACAACTAAATCAACCAACAACTGCATCGCCAACCCACGGGCACCATCAGTGATTGGCATTTCTATCGCCAACAGTTCACCCTGTCCCATTCATTGGCATGATTAACAATTCTTTCCCATTACTGTTAACCCCGAATTCAGCCTAGGTTGATTGATGGGGCGGTGCCATTTTACTGCGAAACCAGTTGGCTTTTGAGGGATATTCCCTATCGACCGGGGCTTGGCATTCATCCAGGGCGGGCCCACCATCGTTCATCACCACTAATCACCGTTCATTGGCAAGTGACTTCTCATCAATCACGGACGCGTTGGCATCTGCAAACTCAACGCCCTCGCTGGCATCATCCAGCCTTACTCGTTCTGCCCAGCAGTGGTGCTCTGCAGAGCTGTAGCATGGATAGGACACACCAAGGATCAAGAAGGAATGACCATTAACCACCTGCAAGCATGATCCATGATAGTCAATCATATAGGATGATGGGTTAATCATGGACCGTCAGAACATCTACCCTCATTACTGAACAATTAACCATTGCTCTCTCTTGAACTAATCCGGAAGTAGAAAATTGCAACCCAGCATTCGCCTTGTCTGAAAAATACACGAAAAAAAACGATTTTTTCCGGTTCATGTCAGAGAATCGGCCCTACCACAGCACCTGCAACAAAACATGCAGGCATTCGTGGATACAAAACTACACTATACAGGTACAAATGAAATGAACCATGTACATAGGTACGCAAAGATCTGCACGTTTACATAAACATAGACATCTAATGATGAATCTGTGTAAGGGATCGTGCACCTGCATGTGGCTGTGGGTCAGTTCACCCCATACCCCTGGTTCCCCATCATTAACCGAGCGTTGTTCTTTTTGGTGGTTCAAGGCTTATACACTACTAGGGGGGGTTCGCGAAGCCTACGCGATGCCTTCGCGAAGGCCATTTTTCTGCAAAGGGTGCCTTCGCGAAGCAAATTTTTGTCAGAGGTGCCTTCGCGATTGCCTTCGCGATCGCTTTTGTGTAGACATTTTCGTGACGCCCTCAACATTGACGCTGTTGGCCTGTCAATTACATTTCGAAACCTCTTACCCTTCACTTCTCTCTGAAAAAGTTCTGACCTACTCATGGGGCAAGGGGGCCCTAAATGGACGTGGTGCCTTCGCGGGGCCTTCGCGGAGCCTTCGCGAAGCCTTCGCGGAAGACCTTTGAAACTAGAGCAGTTCTTCCACCCAAACAGGCTGGCCCCACAGCGGAAAACCGCATATAAGCGTGCTCACCTTCTTCAGCCAGTTCTGACATCCAATGGATTTGCCACTCCGATCTATCCCAAGCTTCCCATTGGAAACCTATCCTGTAATGCGCCTTCGCGAACAGGCTTCGCGAACAAAAATCACCCGTACCTACGCGAGAGCCTTCGCAAGCCTTCGCAGCCCCACAAACACCAGGGAAATGCCTTCGCGGCAGGATGATGAGTTCCCTCCTAGTTTAAACTCCTTGATCCCAAAAAAAAACGACGCTCCAGGCTGTTTTCCCTATAGTTTGTTGGTTATAACCCACCATCATTGGTTGCTTAATATTGACCCATAGCCATGTTGGTATGGACCAAATTCTCCCATCAAACTCGTGACCAGCAAAAACCCTGGATCCTGGTGCCAGGCATGATGAGCAAGCACGCCGGTCTCCGAGGATTTCGTCGTTGTCACCGTGGGGTTTTGCAGGGTCGAGATATGGCTTGCCAACTGGAAGTCAGGAAGTTTATTAGATGTTTTTTAGCAGCATAGTTAAGCATACAAAACAATACAAAATCACGTAGTTTTGTTCTAAAATCATGGTTTGCCACAGGATTCCATATAAAAAACAGAAAGCATTGCATCTTAAAAGATCACACTACACTGATGCCCACCAATTACTTGACACAACAAATCCAAATGACATCACGACAAGGATCACCAGTCAAAAGCAACAACAACAACAACAACAACAACAACAACAACAACAACAACAACAAATGGCTGTGAGTCAAGGGCCCCTCCACCCCTAGCTGTTGACATCACCCAACTAGTCGAACTGTTGGGATATTCATCTAGCCTTTTGCTGGTTCTTTAATTGGTCGGTTGGTGCTTTCACTCCCTATGAACAAGCAAGTCAACCAACCAACCATGTGTTTATACCAGGGAACCCAACAAATGTGTGAAATCACCCACCAGTTTAATTAATCTATGGACCCACATGTCAAACGGCCCTTGCTCTGAGCAAAGAGCTCAACACGCGCGCTGCGCTTCCAAGTGACAAGCTTGCCATGCCAGTCAGTCTGTCTAACTGCGCTTCCTTAGCTGTGTGCCCCGTTACCGAAGGGTTCGTCATGTCTCATTTGGGGGTCAATGGTGGGTTTCTCAAAAAATCGGGAGCCCCCAAAACTGGTTGGTTTGTAAGTATATCAGATATTGGATGATTTGGGGGTATCCCTATTTTAAAAACACATAATCCAATATCAACCATTGATATACTTCTAGTTTAAGACACCACCCAATCATTTAGCATCGAAGAATTAATATTTCCAGCTTTGAGGTCGGTCAACAATGATCAATATCCAACGAGGACAACTAATATTATGTAACTTGGCCCGTTGATTTCATGGTTACGCTCTGGTAAACTAACATGGCAATGGAAAATCCACCGTTCATAGCTGGCTTCCAATATACTGCTCGACAATTAACCGACTTTGTAGCAAAGCACCATCATTTTTTTAAAAAGAAACCGCCATATGGCTAACTAATGTTTCACGAAAACAAGAACCAACAATTAATAGTTCGGGAATCCTATGATCAAAACTGGCGAATAACCAAGAAACATCAGGAATATTCACTGGATTCGTTGATGGGAATATCTCTTGGAACCACCATTACCGGTGGTTGAAGCAAGCGTTTCCTGCAGATATTCCCAACCATTTCTGGGAAATGTAATGCTTAAGAATGGCAAAGCCAATAATAGGCTGCAAAACTAAACACCACAAGCCCTGCAGAAGGTGACCAAGATTCGATTTGAGCACTGCTTCTCTGGAACATGTCGTAGGTCGAGCTCACCTCACACCGCTGGCTTCGGAGTTTCACATGTGTCAGGTGCGATGGTGGTGGATGTCTTGTGGACGTCTGGTGGATGGGATCCGGCTTGGGGGTTGAGCAGTGGCCAATTCATGATGAAGAATGATAGTCGATGGTTGGTGATGGTTAGTCACCATGAATGGCAACGTTCACCATAAGCCGATAATCATCAGTGAGTCATCAGCACAAATTGTTAACCGAATGCAACAGCAGTAAGCATAATTCACAAGTATTGATTGAACAGCGTCATAACTAGTTGGACTATGGGTTGTTCCAAGATGAACGAATCATGGAACACCACTAAAGGTTACTCGGGCCAAGCGCAGGTGGTCGTACTAGGCTCATGCTATAATGATTCACCATCAATGGCTAGGCTATTCTGACCAGCATGGCGATTAACCAGAAATATTCTTAATGCACGCTTCATGTGTCTGCTATTATGATGATATATGATGATTATTATATATCACCAGGAGTCATCATTGTCAGTCGGGGTTCTGCACGACCATCAATTACCATGAAACCAGCATCAGTCAACCATCATCAAACTCACTACCCACCATCAGGTCACGGTTGACTAGTGAACCATCATCTTGACTATCATGATGAGTGCTATCACTAAATAAATAATCATCCACTGTTGAGAAATGGTAAGAATTCGTAGCCAACCATGCCACTCAATAAGAATCATTCAATTAATGGCTTAGAATTTTAGAACCCCTATTGACCGTTCCAATCCTTTAACAAACCCTATACAAACCGGATCGCACCCCTATCAAAAGCCAAGCCTGACATCCTATACAAGGTGGGCCCCCTTGGTTATAAATTGATTAATAAGCCATTTAACTATAGCTATATCTACCATAACTGGTAGTTACCCTAGTTATGTTCACCAACTTAGCTGACCAAAGGGGCCCACCCTATAAGAAACATCATTTGAAGCCAACCTCGTTACTGGTACCGTTCCTCTCAGCACCAGCCGTGAACGAGTTACGAAGCGGTCGTCGATGTTGGGGTTGTAGCCTCGATGGAGTTCAACCGCTTCGCCTCTGAAGACACCGTTTTTGCACCTGGGACCGGTTCGAAACGCAGGCGGAACTGGGGCACTGGGGGCCATTGCATGCCATTGCGGTTCCCTGGTTCCGTCAGGTTCCCCGCTATTTCAACTTGACTTTTGATATGGGATACCCCTGGCCAAGCGAAGCTCGCTCCCAAGCCGCAGGAGTGGTGAAGCTCTGCAAGCTCAGGAAATCTATGGTGAACATAGTGCTGAACTGCGATGGCGTGTGGCTGGCAACGCAAAGTTGTTGATGAGATGAATCATGATTCATGATATCATAGTGAATGATAGTGCTGGACTCATGGCAAATGAATTATTCAATCACGATTGATGCAACACCCTCTTTAGGCAACAAATTATCGGCACCCTGATGGAGCCCATGGTGGGTCCCAGGACCTGCTGACAGTTGGCAGGTGCCAGCAGTTACTTGGAGATACTGGAACGTAACTTGGATATGATCGCATGGTTATAGGATCTTATACATGATTATGACCTACCTTAGAGTGGGACAGGACCTTACTATGAGGTTATTTATCCTGGTCATATCCAAAGGACCTAGCCACAACTGTACATCCAGGTTGCGATGTGAATCCATCCTAATGAGGCTAGGTCACCGGTGTTTTGGACGGAGCCTCCCATGATCTCCATCTATGAATGTCAGGAGAAACATGGCAAAAGCATTGAACAATACGGACCAGAAATGGCTATGGGTCAAGCAGTTAACCAACCAATTTCATGGGGGATAGTGACCAACAAAACTATAGGGAAAACAATGGTTAATGATAGGGGAACCAGGGGTACGGGGTGAACTGACCCACTGCCAAATAATTCAATTGGCTCATCATGATACGGGTCGTCACAAACCATCATTCTTTGCAAATAGGGATTAATTGTGAAACAAAAGGTTGAAGATGGTTGTCGCCGATGGGCGGAATGTGACTAGTACACACGGATCCTCAACCAAGTTCACAAAATGAGGTTTCAATTTCTGAAAGATTGATCTGACTAGATTTCCCCAAGTGTCATGTATGATGCATAAACAGAAACTACAAATGATCTAAAAATCTTAATCCAATATGTCAACCATCTTAAATCCAATACCTGCCATGCTCATCGAATAGTATGGATAAATCCTCCAATTATAAATAAATTTCCAGACCTGCCATCTAAATCCCATCTACCCTTTAGTAAACTAACATGGCAATGGAAAACCCACCATTTTGTTGGGAGAACCCTGGGAAATCATCCATGTGTGGCGGATTTTCCATTGCCATGTTAGTTTACCAAAGGGTAAATCCAAAACGTCAACCCTCTCAGGCAGGTGGCCATCCAAGAAACAGTCCCCACAGTTTCGCTCTGAGTTTGATGGCTGATGGCGGTGAATTCCCGCACGACCCAAGTCATACATACCTTTGACGACCTACTGGAAGCTAACATGTATAAACACATACATAGAAAATATATCAAAATGTTTACGTTCATCTATCTGCCTATCTATCTATCTGTCTACCTATCTATCTCTGTATCCATCTATCTATCTATCTGTCTGTCTATCTATCTGTCGATCGGTCTATCTACCTATCTACCTCTCTATCTCTCTATCTCTCCATTTCTCAATGCAAACATATTCAATGTATTTGTATGTATACATATGAACGCATGGCTTGAATGGTCCAAGCAGCCGAATCAACCTTTGATATAAAGCCACTATCAACAATCATTAACAATCACACGTCAAGCATGATTAACCACCAACAAAAACTTATCATTCACCATTTCTCGGACTTTTGACGCTGGAAGTCCATCAAATCATCATATATCACAATCACAATCTATCCTTGATCATGGTTAGCAACCAATTCACCATCATTAACTATTCAATGAACATTCAGTATATCATACTGATAATCGATGGTGAATAAGTTTGTACACATTAATGAACAATCGTTCTATAAGAATGAAGTAGGTTATCAATCTCAAACCATCAACTCTCCATCATTAAACAGAATCAACTATCAACCATCATAACGAATTATTTTGAACCAAGTGGTTTAAAATAATAATGCCACAACCGTACAAAAAATCATCGTAAATACACGTAAAGAAGCCACTTTCTTGGATTGTTTCCTGGAACCCGATGATGTTTCAGGTGAAACCATCCATGCTAACTAACCTTAACTAGCAGTTGGTTTGTGGCCACTCTTAGTAGCTCGTTAGTTCGCTCCCGCGGAGGTGGGAGACCACTGACAGTTCGCTCTCCCAACAGCCAACGATCGTTGCCAAGGGGCAGCTTCGCCCTCAGAACCAGGCGTATTGAGGGCTCTGAACGGGTTAGTGAACCCGATGGTAGGTCCTGGTAGGTCCTGGTAGGTAATTAGGGAACTCTGGTTGCTGGTTACTTATTACTTGTTGGTAAGTGGAAGGGTAAGCTAAATGAGTAAGTCATAATGACTACTAAGGATAGCCGTACAGGCTCACTACTTAAACTCTTACTTGAGGTTTGAAGTCATTACTAGGGTTTAATGGGTTTTTAACTACTTAGGGTTCCATAACTACGGTTTCACGTTTGCGAAACCATCAAGTTAGTCATCCAGAAATGAATTCATCGGATATTCAGAGAGTTTCCAACCATGGTTGTGCGCTAGCTATAGGCTTACGTAACCTCTATAGGGTTATAACTCGTGAGATAACAGGGGTTGGGAGATGTTGGAATCTCATGTCATCTCTCTATCGCTGTCGGTTGAAAACCATGGTCCCACTTATTGATCCCAGCTGCACATCCAGCCGCATCAATGCTTTGGAACAATCAACCACGGATTAGTCAAAACATCCCGAAGATAAAAAACAATAACCTTTGTCAATAATTTTTAAAAGTATTAGTCAAGGATTAGTCAAAAAAACAAAATCCTTTGTCAAAACATCCCTTGACCATGCTTCCTGGTGCCAAAAGAAGCCAAGACGTGACTAATGGATATCACGTCTCTCAGTTTGGTCTCTGAGGCCGCCGCCAAAGATTGTTCTGCGAATAGTAGTCCTGGGCGAGCCGAGCCGTCCGCGACAAACCACCCATCAATTTGGGCACGAGAAAGCGGCCTTGGGAGTTGCTTAATATTGAAAACTGATATCTTCAAAGGGCTTTGAAAGAATCTTCTTCAAACCAATGTCTCTTGTCCACACACCTACCGCCAAGATGGATTGAACAAAGCTACGACATGACCCATAGGATTATGACATGTTATGACATGTTGTGACTTGTGACCCATATTGACTATGTCTTAGGGCCTATTGGTTACAGTTTCAGTCCTGGGGCCGGGCGTCTTTTTGCCTTTGAACCTTTGGAGGTTTCGGTTTCAGATCCCTGGGTCACAGGCAGGCCCAAATGAAGCGACGAGCGACGGTATAGTAGTAGCCGCTGACCTCAGATGGACCGCGGGTCGCTGGGAGATTCAGCTGATAATGCATACACTTACCATTTATCCAACTGTTGATTTCCATGATCTATTGATATCTACTGATTCAGCTGTTAATTTTTGTTGCTCCATTCTTGTATTTCTGTCTAGCTGGATCATGGATATATGAAAGTAATATTCTTGCAAACTACGGCCCACGTATCCAGCTATTTAATCAAACATGTGGGGCTAAGCGGCTAAACCCCATTGGCAATTCTACCGCATCTGGGTGGTGACTTACCATATGCAGATTGCTGATTGCGGATCCCAGATTATATATCCGCTGAAGTTTCAAAAGTTGTTCAGCGCGAACGTTCGAAGTAATTGTGGAGCCAAGCATTCAACGTCCATTTGATGCTTGCATTCCCACAGGTTATGACCCCCAAACAGCCAGGGGTGAGGCATTCCCATAGGTGACCCCAAACAACAGCTGGTGCCTGCAGCAGAGCCTGCGGGGCCACTCAGAATCGAAGCAAAAGGGATACACTATCTTCATCCATGCATCATGCACCAAGCGTCCATGACATTCGGGATTTGAAACCATCAGCGTTTCCAGCAACAATTAACCATTCGTGGTGCATCCGTATATCCGTGAATCACCATGAACCACCCCCATGTTAACATACCTGTCATGCCATACAGCTGGTGATTCACCATCCCTGAGATGCAACCTTTGTGAGCAAACGATGGAGTTGATCCCTTTTGGTAGTTCAAATCCGTTGTTTGAAGAATGGTTGTTCGAATGGCCGTGGAACACAGCTGGGTTTCTTCACATGGACCTCCCATGAACCACCAGGAATCCACGTCGACATGTCACCACCAGCAGTCGGTGACACTGGCCCCGCCAAGTGACACGAATGTTCTTCTGCCGAGGCCATCGAGTTCGTTGAGCTTTGTATGTCACTCCGTAACCTGCCAGAGCTATGGCTGCTGTTTCTCAAGCTCGGGGACCCCCCCAATCATCCAATGATCAGTCATCTGGTTGGTGGTTGAACCACCCCTACGAAAAGTATCAGCCAACCATTTGTTAATCATTACTAGGGAAAATAACCATGTTTAAAGCCACCATGTAGTCATTTATAGTAATAAACTACCATCATTGGGGGGTACCCCTATTCTAAGAACACCCAAAAGGCTGTTTCTCAAGGGGAACCCTAAGCCCTTGATGATCCAAAACAATGGCTGGGGATGATGCAAGGGGCCCCCTGTGACTTGAGAAACGGCGGCTGTGACAACAAATTTGGCAACAGTTTGAAAAAATCTACAAAATCCAACGGTGCAATGGAGAAAAGCAAATATATCTATCAAAAACTTAGCCTTTATAGTTATAAACATTCTAATGGAACAAATGCACGCAGGTACAGTATAGATTTGATATGTGTCACATATGTGCATAATCATACCCTATGCTTCCAGTTGCCATCATGGTAGGCAACCAAGCCCAAACAACAATGGTAGAAACCAGCTGATTACCTACCATTTCATGGTAACTGGAAACATAAGGATATAGATATATATATATATATATCACTGGTTGGTTGTTTCAGACCCTTTGAGCACTACTAGTCCGCCAACCATTTGTTAATACCAGCGAAAATGCAACATATTAAACAACCACCAGCCAAATACTGTACACTTGCGGCCAATCTCTTAGACACTATCTTTTTTTTCGATCAAAAAAAATCCAACACTTATACACTGCCCAACATAAGTGAAAACACGCAACACTTAGACACCAAAATTATCAAAACAATGGAGAGCGGTTCCCACACTGGCACTTAACACCAACGGTTCCCACACTGGCACTTAGACACAAAATGTGTTTTTTTATTGTTTTTTCAATCTTTCTGGAGAACCATCTACAGGCATTGGCTTGGGAATTTCCCACATTGACACTTAGACACTTCCAGCACATCCCAATCATGAAGCATGATTCATTCATGGGCCATAACATGGGTTGTAAAATGCTTACGCAATCACTTAGACACTCGGATCGAAAGTCCCCAAAATCGCTCGGGTCCGTTTGGGTTTCTGGTTATTTTCTAACACTTAGACTCAGGTATCGAAATGATTTTTTTTCGATGCGAGTGTCTAAGCGATTGGCCGGGAGAGTACTATGATGTAAATATCGCATGTATTTGAAAAACATTAACAAACACATGCATACATTGCCACATGACTCATTTACCTGGCGGGTCCTTTTCGGCAGGACCGGGGTGATGGAACAGGGTCCATGCCAGGCTGGCGCCACGGTTCCCAGCGAATCCCGGCCGCGATCTCAGGGCAAGCAGCTGAGGGAAAGCTGAAGATGCCAGGTGGTCATCTTGATGGAAAGCTCGGTGCCACCAAGGCGATATGTGTATCTATGGCCCTGGCAGCCGATCACATTGAGCAAAGGATTGCTCAGGGATTGCTTGGTTCTCCGGGGGTTGATGATATAGGAGGCAAACTGGTGGTTTTCAAGGTGCATCTGTGAAACTTACGGAACTTGGATGATTCAAAGTTTGTGATGATGAGCAATTTGCTGGATGATTCGTTCAACACGTCACCAACCAAGCATGGAAGCCCCTGTGGGAACTGTCAAGGTGAAGGGACGAGCTTAGCAGGTGGCATCTGGCAAAGCAACTTGCCATCTTCGCCACAAACTTGTTTCGTTGTGTTTTTGCAGGGTGTTTTCAATTGTTGGATCATGTTGAATGAACATGTAGTTTGATTACAAGAGATTCTTCTTCTTCTCTAGCCCCATCACTCTGCAACCCTCTTGATTGCCTCACGGTATTCAAATTCGGGAATATTAATTTAAATGCGGAAAGTGTTTTCGCTGTGTTTTCTGACTTGCCATGGCACTGTCCGTTTCCAAACGCTCGCGATGTTCCGGCCGTTCCACTTGACGATCCATGGCGGATTGTTGTTCGTTCCTGGGTACGGCCGGAACTGCGTGCATTCACATCCCTGGTTAACCACCAATTCAGGCTGGGTGCGTCAATACGAAGAATAACAGAAATCAGCGGCTCAATAAACTATAAACATACCAACAATTTGATCGATTCGAAAAGGCTCATAAAGCCAACCACTCCACATGTCATTGAAGAATTGCCCTACTTGGACATCAGTCTTGGCAAATGGGTAGGTATGTGCCAAAACAATGGTACCTCCAAAACCGATGGCATCCTAGTAAAATGATCATTTTTTGGTGGGTTATTGGTTACCCAATTTTGCCACATACCCAAGTCATGGCGAGTGAGCCAATATTGCTCCAGCGAGAGGGTGTCCAGCCTAGCAAAACCCATAAAGTCATAGAAACCAGTGAGATGACTGTAGAAATGCTCCATCCATGGCATCTCTCTGGGTGTTTCTTAAAGTGTGGGCAGTTTTGTAATTTATTTTCAAGGGTTTCAACCAATGATAATGGTTAACAAAAGGACATATCCAACTAAATGGTGGTTTCTTAAACTGAGGGTATCCCAAAGGTATGGATGGTTTATGACTATACTGGTTCAACTGGATGATAACTGGTTGCACCCCTATGACTTGAGAAACGGTGATTTGTAACAATCCCTATGCCAGTTGTTCCCTGGTTGCTAATTATAGATGTACCTGGAAGGATTGGGGTTTCATTTGAAGCATTTTATGGCTAATTGCCGGGAAATATGCCAGAAATGGAGGGATTTACAGTCAGCCTGTCCCATGAAACATCGGACCATCCCCAACCGATTTGTGAACCTCCGTAGATCTCCCGTCATTGGCTGGGCAACTGACCAGACCGACCAGTGCTTTGAACAAGGATTCGTCTCGCCATTGACCGCAGCATTTCATCACCCAGTGCCATTCAACAGTTCCCCATTCATCACATGAAAAGTGAGCTACCATCAGGTGCACAACCACTTAGCCATTACCGATTACCATGAAGCAGTTGACTGTTCAATCAGTTTCTATTTGTCCCTACCCTTCTACTTACCTTTGCCAAATAACAATCATAGGTAACCATCGCCTACCTTGGGTTCCCTAGTTGTATACCTGAAGTTCTTAGGCAACTGGAAGGGTAATAGGGTGTTACCACAGCGCCAGCGAGCTGGTGTCTGCCCATGGCAACCCCATCTCGGCCCATGGGCAGCCTGCTGGGCTTGATGCCACCATGAGCCATCATCCCATAGCCATCGGCATCAACAGGCATAACCCACACAATCACCTTTAAAATATCCGTGATCATGATGATCAGGTTCCATCATCATCATCATCATCATCATCATCATCATCATCATCATCATCATCATCATGTTGTTTTGTTTTGTTTTGTAATTCTCAACCTTCATTAATACCATTTTGTTGTCATGATTCATCTGTCAACATTATCCATCATTCACCATCGGGACCATCGTCGAAAAATCCTCCCGCAACATCTTTGTGCCGCGTCATCAACCAGCATCGCCCCAAAGGATCATTCACCATCAGCAGCAACCAGTATCGACCGCAACCAACATGAATCAACCACGTCATGTCAAATGATGCCATTCCCGTTTTGAATAATTGTTTTCAAACATTTTCAAACTATTTCTAACCGTTGGCTTGTGAACAGTTCTCCATTTGCTCCTATATCATAAGATGCCCATGGACAAGATATTCTCCGATAAAGAAAAAACATGGAAAACATGCTGCCCGATAGAAAAACATGGAAACACCATGTTTTTCTTGCAGGAAATCCATGGAAAACCATGAAAAACATTTGTTTTTTTGGAAAACCATGTAAAACAATGCATTACCATTTTTTCGTAAAGGAAATCGACGGAAGCACATTTTTCTTGTAGGAAAACCATGGAAAAAAGGAAACCATAGAAAAAAACACCTTTGTTCCTATAGGAAAATCATGTAAAACATGGTAACACCATTTTTTGCATGGGAAGACCATAAAACACCATGGTCTCTTATAGGATAACAAAAAAAAAGGGAAAAAATGCATTCCCATTAAAAAAAAACTATGTCAAACCATGGAAACACTCTTTTTTCGTACAGGAAAACCATCGAACACCAGCGAACATTGCAAGCACTTCGTTGCAGCTGCAGCGTCGAATGGTGATGACATTCTTTCCCAGGAAGTTGCCACCGAAGGCAGTTCCCATGGTGCATCCCGGTCGAACTGGACCAAAAAGGCCCTGGACCCACATGAAGTTCGGACTGCCAGGACAACTCCTCAGCCGTTTTTTGAGCACAACAATTCATGGCTTAGTTGGGACAGCTTGTTAGTGGTAGCACAAAAAGTAATGACAACTCCTGAGTACAAAAAAATCATGGCAGGGGCCAGCCATCAATTGATGGTGGCTGGTGCACCGGCAACTCAAGTTACACTTGGCTTTAGGACTTGGGGTACGGTAACACCGTTGGGCATGGCTGGGTTTAAGTCTACGACCGCTAGTTGGTAACAAATAGTGGTGGACAGGAGCAAAAACATCAGAATCATCAAATTGAAACCGTTGAGCCATAAGAATCATCAATACCATTGTTAATACTAGCTAATTCAACCAGTAGCTAAACCAATAATGATTTCATAAGTAATTAATACTTAATAGTTAACCGGAAACCTGATTGGTACCCGCAACCAGTGGCCCCCCTTTCCCTGAGATCCGACGTTGCGTACCAGGTCGCTGCTTCAAGACCCAATGGGTTCCCGGCCGCAAAGGATCAGTGCGCCGACCCCGGCCTCACAAATACAGAAAACCCTGTGCGGGGAGCAACGTGTCCCCATGTTCTAAATGAAGCATCAAAAGGGTTATACGATCAATGGTTAGTTTATAATGCAGTTAAATGAATAACTAGTAGTGATTATAAAGAATAGTCAGCATTATAAGGGTTAATTAATATAATTGATAATGGTGAATTAATAATAGTTGATAACTACTAATGATTAACATTTTGCACTATAAGGGTTAAGGGTTATCTTACATGGTTAGCACTATAAGGGTGCAGAATGGCCAGTCTTAGTCAATGACAGGGAAGAATACCCAATGATAGTGCTTAGTGCATACCCTTCCACTTAGCAAGATATAGCAGGCTTCAAATGATTTGTATTGAATTGTCAATATTGGTTCTCAATGGTTGGTCAATGATGATTAATTAGGGATGATGATCCCGTATGCTTCCAGTTAACAAGAAATAGTAGGTAACCACCCCCAGTTCCAACAATGCTAGTTCTACCAGCTGGTCTACTATTTCAGGGTAGCTATAGGGTAGGAATTTGGATCACAGTTGGTGAAGACAAGTGAGTTGAAGCATGTGCAAATCCGCTCGCGAATTACGGGGTGCTCGTTTGTTTCGCCCGCACGATCATCCTGGAGCCAACCACACTGATTGACCAAACATGGCGTTTCCTCGGGTTCCATGCCCTGCAGCTGAGCGACTGCAAACGAAATGAGGATCACCCGTCCAGCAGTTGTAGAAATTCGCGCCCACGGGTGGTGGACCAGACCTGTCGCACGCATCACCACGAACGACACACAAGAAGCTCAAGCATCAGCGCTAGCGCAAGCGCCCATAATTCCATCTTTCCCGGCTCCCCGGAACCTCCAGGTTTGACGGGAATATCAATGTGGGTGATTCTCAAAATAGGGGACCCCTAAGTAGTCCAGTTTAGTCACCTTTAGCACTAAACCAAGCACAACCTGGGGGGTTCCCTATATCTAAGAACCCCCACGTAGTGGATATTTCACCATTGTTGTTAGTGATTCTCCCATATGAATCTCCATCATTGACCGTTCTAACCCATTGACCGTCCTAACCCCCTGGAAACCATATGAAGGATTATAACATATTTTGACTGAGTGTGAACATACGCATTCTGGGGCTTTGAATCCCCCTGGATCTGCTTCCAAGGAACTCGCACCAAATAGGCCCTCCCGTCCTGAATGAGCTGTTCGGCTCAGAAAACTCTGCGTGGAAAAAATGATGTGTCCAATGCCACCTGAAAAAATGATTGGTTCATCAGGATTCCCTTGGGTCATCATGATCTTGATAAACCAACCATGATCACCACAATGACTGGTATTGAGAACCAATCATTGTCTGGTTGGTGGCTGCATCCCCTATCAAAAATATTAGTGAATCCACCAACCATTAGTTCAAAAATTAGGTTTGGGGAAATGCAAACTGTCAATCATTCATCAACCAACTAGTTGTTTAACCACATTATTGTTGCTTGTTACCCGCTATTATTAACCTCCAGTTAATGGTCTCTATCTATTACGACTCTTAACCCATTAATGATTGATAACTACTGTCATTAATAGCAGTTAATAGTTCAACCATGATTTACTAGTCTTAATGGCTATCAAACCACCAGCCCGTTACCCCATCTGCATCAACGCTCGCATCCGCCAAGTGTCAAGACCCCATCGACGCACTCCATCGATGCTTTGCTCGGTTGGTATCCAGCCTCGGTCGTGGGGGTGACGTGCACTCCCTCCAGGACACCGCCAGTTGGGGTGCACCCATGTTGCAACATCCTGGGTAGCAATGCACCACAGATTTTTTTTGCCAGGGCGTCCAGGGGATTTGCCCGGAAAAGAAGCATGCACCACAGATTGGTTGGCATGAATAATTACTGGTCATATATGGATTCTAGAAAATGGATAAATGGTAGCTTGACTATTCACCAATCATTATTAGATTTATTCGTCATCAACCAACATCGACTCATATGACATTCATTGGTCACTATCAGGATATAAGTAATCAGTTTACATCAAGTAACATCAATAAATGGTAGATCAATATTAATGAACCACCCTCCAGTTTAACCGTAAATAGGTGGTGAATTTGCATCAAGTATATGGAATGATGATGAATGATGTGAATCTATTGATACGGATCCCTCATCATGGGGGGTTCTTCAAACTGAGAGCCAGAAATGCATGGTTTCAAATCGTTTATTACTAGAAATGGTTAATCTTGGATGATTTCCGGTACCCCAAATCAAAAGACACTAAAAGGCGTGTACTGGTTGGTGGCTTCAACCCCTTTGAACAGTACTAGTCCACCGACCATTTGTTGATCATTCCTAGGGAAAATAAACAAAAACAAAAATGTCAATCAAACCACAAACGAGTGTATTAAGGGGATGGTTGTCACATGGCAGTGGGTCAAAACCCTGTACCCCTGGTTCCAATCGTTAACCAGGCTGTTTTCCCTATTCTTCTTGCTATTGATAGTTAATACTGACCCATACCCAAATGGATCTCAGATCTTGACGGTCATTCATTATTGTTGCTTAATAGTTAATCAATTGACTAATCATTGTCTTCCCTACTAATTTTCTTAGTTGGTTGGTTAATACTGACCCATACCCATATGGACCATATATGACCATATGGATCTCAGATCTTGATGGTTAATTATAAAATTAGTCAAGATAATTGGTTAATACTGACCCATAGCCATATAGTTGATGTATATCTCCTATAATTGTTAGTTATCATTAGCCATCATTGACCATCGTTAGCCACTATTAACCATGCTAATCTTCCTGGTCAGCGCCCAGCCCACCCAGCCGTCACGTCAACGACTTGTCTCGTGACGTTGCACTGCGTGGTGCAGGATCTGCCGTGCGCCACTGTGCGGCCTTCCTTGCACAACTGGTTGGTATTCAACACCTGCGCCAGGTGCGCGCTGCACCGGTCGTTGATAATGGTTATTTACAAGGGGATCATAAACAAAAACAAGGGGATATACCAAACATAATAAGGGATATACCAACCATAACCATGGGACAATAGGATTTAATTAACCAAAAATAGAAGATATACCAAACATGATAGCTATATGATGGTTATAAACAATGGATAATGGCTATTTACAATGGGATGATAGGCAATAATTATAGGGAATATACCAACCATAAAGGTTGGTTTACCACTATAGTGGCACATGAGTGATGGTGATTGGGTGGGCTTGATGATGTTTAAACAAGGGTACTGTAGATCTTTGGCTCTCTTTTTAACTACTGTAAGGATACCCCTGGCTCCAAATGGCTCCCTCCCAACCACCAGCCTGGTTGAGAATGGTAGAATGGTGCTGAGTTGATGGTTCATGGACGGTTCAGTGATGTGTAGGTGATGTTTCATGATGGTTCGTTCATGGTTCAGTCGAGGTCAACTGATGGTCGCTGATGGTTAATTAGGGACCAACTGATGCTTCGTGATGGCTGATGCTGGTCAAAAATAGTGGCACACTGTGACCCATGGGTCAGGACTGGTCGCAGCCTAAAACACTTTCATGATGCTTTATGATGGGTAGTAACAATCATTTAACACTATTATCTACCATCAACGATTCTCTGGGATTTCACCAGCATGGGCAAACAATGGTTGATGCCTAAAATAGTAGACTAAGACCCTTAGCTAAACCAGCTGGCTTTTCCGTCCAAACATTAAAACATTGGCACTGTTGGAATCCCAGGGTAGGAATATAATCAGTTCAGATGCTTGGTGTCTTAACTCTCTCCATGCTATACCTAACATTTTTGCCAGGGCTTCCCACGGTTTGCCCTACAGCAAGAGAAAAATGCATGAACAAGCCACATAGTATGTGGTATAAAATGTCTGGGAATATTTCATATTTTAGTATCACTAAGTCACCATTGTCGACCATTCATTGACCCTTCTAGATGTATTTCCCATATTGCCGCATTGTGGTGGTATTTCTTGGCTGTCCACCGTTCTGCCCATGCTGACCCCAGCCAATCATCCCACCCCAAGGTCATATCATCAAGGAACAACGGAGTCGATAGAAATGTTATGAGCCATCACAAAAAAGTCAATCAACCAATAATCCCAAACATTCCCAATTCACATCTATAATAATGCTTCACTTTCCGAGCACTACTTGGTTGCCGGTTCCCTCAAAAATCAACAGAAACTCCAGAAAAATAACTGAAGGATTCGCCATGGATAGGAGTCACTTGTGGCTTACCACTTTAGACATCACCTAGTACTACCTATAGCTACCTATTGCTACCCTATCTATTTCTACCGCTACCCAGCCGCATGTCAACATGGTGGGTAGCCTGTCCAAGCATCAGCTGTCCCCTCTATATATCCCTGACATGCCCAAATCCCTACGCTGCCAAGGCACGTTTGGAGCAGCACAAGGAGCCTCGACAGGATGACAGTAATGAAGTGACAGGATGAGGTTAACGGTGGTGCTCAACAGTTGCGGTTATTCATACACACAAAACACACGTATGTATATATATATATATACAAATTGAGATAAATGAATAAATGATATATATATATATATATTATATTTATCTATTTATGGGGTTAACCGTTGTGGTATGGTTGTTCAAAGAGGTTGGCAGTTGTGGTACCTTCCTGCTCTAGCAACTGCAGTACTTGTTAAAACCGCACATGTTTTTTGATTATCGCCATGATGGGTATACCACAATGATAGCGATGAGCAATAGTGAACGATGCTTGGTAAATGGTATTGGCCTGTAATGAGTGACAAATGATGCCTCAAATACAAATGACACATATATACCAAATATTCGCAAATGATGGCCAACGTGGGTATGGATGCTTCCAGTTTCTCCACAAAAAGCCGTTTAGTAGATGGGTATGGTGAAAGTTGCTGAAAGGTGGGTTTCAAGTCAACCCTTGTCACAAATGCTCCGCCTCGATCACAAGCAACAGCCCAAAAGAGTTTCACCCCAACAACTTCAGTGCCCTTTCTCTGAAAAAAAAAGTCTGAAATCATGCTCTTTCAGCCATCCTCTTCGCTAAAATGCACATGTCACCACTTGATCTTATCAAAGCTCTTGACTGCAATGTACCCTGGAGAATGCAAACAATAGTCATCATAAAGGTAAATATGATTCAATTGATCTCAGGTGCCATCTTATAAATCACACAGGGGATCACCGATCTTGATGGCAAAAGGCAAAGTCTTCAACTCAAAATACAAAGCAATATCCAATTGAAATGAAGGTTTGCCTCATCTCCATTCCAACTCCATGGGGGTCGCTTGGACGTTTCCTATAAATCATTTGTGCAAATGGAAAGGGTTCAGTTCTGCTTGCTTACATTTTCACTGTGAACTTGAACAACCGGCTAGTCATACCTACCAGCTAGTCTCACTCATACCTACCAGCTATTGAAAAAGCGGTCCAGGATGCTGTTGAGGTCGTCATACCTACCAGCTAGTTGCATAGTTTTATGGCGTCCGTTCAGGCTCCGTGCCGCTGTTCACATCCCACAAAGGAACCGTGCTGTTGGAAGGCCAAAACTCAACTCCCACCAGGGGATGATTGGTACCTGCCGTTATATACCGCTTGGATGTGCAGGTTAGGGGCCGCCGCTGGGATATGACCATGGAAAATAAGCCACGGTGAACCAACCCCTACCATGGTTATACCATGGAACACCAACCCCCACGATGGTGAACCAAGCCCTACAAGGAAGCCCCCCTTAGTTAGCTAAGCTGGTGAACATAACTAGGGTAACTACCAGATATGGTAGATATAACTGATATAACTATAGTTAAATGGCTTAATATTCAACTTCTAACCAGGGGGGCCCACCTCGTAGGAGGGCTTGGATGACACCTGTCGTCGCTGATATCTTCACCTGGCCCAGCACTTCGGTGCGCCGCGCTGCGCGCCGCGCGCCGCGCCTTGCACACAAAGGTCGCCGGCCGCAAGGTTCCCGCAGTGCAGGTCATCTGAGAGGTTGAAGGTGAATAGCCACTCTTACCTGGGCGGCTGGAGCTAACCTGGTACCTCCCTGGTTAGATCCGGTGGTTTAGAAGCCATTGAACCATGGTTAATAATGGTTAGCTATGGTAAATGCTGGTGAATAATGGTTATAAGTTGGTTTATAGCCCACCTAGTTGTAGAGTTATAGCTTCGATAGCTGGTAGTTACCCTACTGAACCTAACGTAACAAAGTGGGGGGTGGATGGCAAAGCAAAAAACGGTACGGAAAATTGGGCAAAACATGCGAAATCACCCATTACCGTGTTGAGAGCCCCGCTCACCCCCAGGTCGGCAAAAAAAAACTTCCGGCCCCAAGACAAGGAAAGCTCCGCCAAGGGGAGAGGGAGCCCAACCTGAAAAAAGAAGAACTTGCTGTTCTTAGTGGGGGGTACCACTGTGTGTGGAACAAGCCATCAGGAACAATCCCTATGTTTCCAGTTACGTCTACAATAGGTAACCGACCCCAAACACCAATGGTAGAAACCAGCTGGTTACCTGGTAACTGGAAGGGTGGGGAATGATAGGTCACCGATATAGCAATACACACACATGGATGATTGTCCAAATCTCCAGTCCCCAAATCATCCAACATAAACAATTTTGGTAGCAAACAAACCATTTTTGTGGGCTTCCAATTTTCAGAACCCCCCACATGATCTGTTACCTCAGGTTTTACACTTATATCCGTATTGTCATTGTTCCATTGTGCTCCGGATTTCTTGCTAGAAGGCTCTTGGAAAAAACGCCAAATACAACATCACAAGGTGGGAGAACCAGAGGTTGGCTGCTGCTAGGAATAGACCAACATGAAACGATATTGACCCATGTTACTTCAATGGTAACATGTCAAACATTAGTGTTTCTTTATAAATGGGGGGTCCCAGCAGTTCTCATCCTTTAGCCATGTACTGTATAGTGGTAAACCCACCATCAATTTCGGGGGTTCCTGGCGCTCATCAGGCAAACCTTCAGAAAAGATTCATAAGTTTGCCTGATGGAACCCCCCAAAGTGATGGTCATCCGCATGGGTTGGTTCCAAAGAGGCCCTCTCAATTTTCCAATCAACCCATCAGCAAAGCCCTTGGCCCCGACGCTTTGAACGGCACACACGGCTTTGCAGGCAGCTGATCAGCTCCTAAACGTACCATTTTCAGGGATGGTAGGGCGGTTCTGGTTGGGAAAAAACACCATGAGCCGATGAAATCATGGTTCATCAATGGTTAACCGTGAAACTACGCGTGAATCTATCTACGGCTGTACCCATGACTATCCCCAAATAGCAATTTAGGGAAACTCCAGCCATCTATATGGCTACAATGTTTATGGACAAACCCGTATTGGAATCCACCAAGCAATAACTCGCCTTTGGTTGTTTCAACCTATGAAATATATTCAACCAATCATTTGTTAATGATTACTAGAAAAAACATGATGGTTAAAACCACCAACCAGTAGTTGTTTCACTATTATTGTTGGTCAGCATCTCCTTTTATTAACCATTCTTAATGGCTATATGACCATTCGAAACCACCAGCCAGCAACACTTGATCAAAACGCCTGATTTTGCCAGGTAGCATCTAGGAGTGCATTTCCCGCCGTGGACGATGTTGTTTCCCTGGTCGACAGCGACATTGGGCCAGCAGTGACGCAACGGGACCCCGGGATCCCTGTTCACCAAGAAACCTCGCCAACGCTGGAACTGGGGCCCCATCATTGTTTACTTAGAGGACCCTTGAACCCCTGATTCAACCTATTGATCAACGTTTAAGAACAGTTCTGCACCCTATCAGGTGGGCGAACTAACTGCTATATAAACATCCTGAATGCAACGAGTGGCTTTCTCAAAACCAAGAAAATAGTATACATTGGTTAATCATGGTTAATCATGATTAGCAGTAGTGGTTGGTCACGGGGCAGAACCATGCATGATAGCTGATGCCGACACCGCTGATGGACATGAATTCTCATGACATTGATCTCCAGCGTTGGCTTTAGGCTGCCGAACCTACCATTTGGTTTGGCCAATCTGGGTAGCTCCTGGCCTCGCTCCCCCTTTAAGGGCCCAGAACGGGATACTCCCGGCATCGCTCCCAACTACCAGCCAGAAACCAACAAACCGTGCAGTAGTGACGCAGAACTGGCAAACTGCCATGGGTCGTCCACGGTTAGTGGTGCCCCAAAAAATGGCTGATGTCTCACTGAACATGTTGGAGTCGTTCTGGTAGCGTGGACAGAACTGAGGCATTATGATACTAGAGTAATTCTGGAAAATGATATGATTGCCAAACGTCATCAAACGTCGTAAATCAACCATTTGTAATTCATTAATGCCTTGTTCATTGATTGATTATTTCTGGATCTGGTGAATCAAAGAGCTGGTCGATGAATGAATCAAGCCATCGTCAAAGCCAAAGCAGCCCCCAGAACCTTCCAACCCGCTGAAGACCAAACAAAATGCTACCTCCGGTTGGATCATAAACACTCGAAGGCCCTGGCAAAGCGAAGACCAACAACTACAGAAATCAGTACGGTGATCCTTGGATATCATTGATCTACATGTTGGTCCTCTGCTAATCTTTGGCCATTGATGTGTTGTACAAAGTGTAACTCGATCTATATCCATCTATATAGTCGACTTCTCTCAATGTCAATACACCGCCATCATCGGTCCAAACAAAACGATGGTAAACTTCAGCCAACCCAGGAGTCTCAACCAGACCAGCTCAATGAAATGCTGACCTAACAATCATTGACCATCCTGGTAGCTCCCGACGCTCCCTGGGGTGAGACTGAGCATCAAATGCTGAATCTCATCCCACATTGGGGAGGCTACTAGGTTGCCACACTGGGTGCACTTCTTAAATTTGTGCACTATACATCAAATTGGATGATGCTATCCCCTACATCTATCATCTATGGTTTTCCTGCTCCCCCATTCAAGGGCTATATACAAGTATACCCCCGGCTCCTGGCCTCGCTCCCTCCCAACCACCGGGCAGTTAACCAACATGAACCTATTCATGGACCGTATCCAAGGCCATCCGCGGGCCTCTTTACACGTGGGATTCAAGCTGTTGGCCACGTAAGGCACATCACCTCGGAGACATCATCGGCGCACCCAGGCTGACAGGCTGGGCTTAGCAGGTGGTTGTTGATGGTATCGGCCATCATCAGTTGACTGGAGTCATACAGCTATTGAAATAACTCAAAATTTGCCTTAACCCAAAATAATGCCTCATGACTTGTTGATAAAAGTTGATGCTTGACAATTCAGACCGAACATGGTTGATCATGCAGCTTCGTGGGTGATAGCGTTTGATGATAATCCTTGAGTGCTCACACTTGCTGGTTGAGTGCACGGTCTCTTCCTAGTTTTGGCTGATCATGAAATTGATAATGCCCAAACACGCTTCAGGTTTGACAATTAGGAATGGTATACTTATAAGCCCATCTAAACCGTTCGCAATCATGACTGGTAATTGTTAATAATGACCATTGTCGCATCATATGCAGTGTTGATATGGTTGACAGTGGCTAGCGCACTCCTGGGTGGTGGTTGCTGAACATCGAGTTGTTGAGACAAATGGGGCCGTAAGCATTGCCGAGTTTGCTGATCGGAAATTTCTTCCATCGAAGGCATCAACCCATGGCACCAAACTTGAGGTGATATATGTACCGAAAGGCGCGAGGTATCACAAACTCGACATGAAGCATCACCCAATGACCTACAGAAACTGGATTCTTCACACTCCGCGTAATCCATGAAGCACTTAGGTAAGGTTACGACCAATTCCCACCCTTTGCCCGGAAACATACAAGTGCACAATCGCTTGTCATACTGGACTCTCAAATTCCTGCGCGCGCCCGCTGTTTTTTGCTTCTCAACCGAAAAACTGTAAACCCTAAACCTCAAACCCTAAAACCCTAAACCCTAAAACCCTAAACCCTAAAACCCTAAAAACCTAAACCCCCAACCATAAACTGTAAACCACAAAGTCCTAAAGCGCAAATCGCTGCGTATAGCCAACGTTTTCGGATGTTTTCGGAATTTCTCCAAGTTGCTGAGTGTTATATTGTGGTGCAATGTTCAAGTTTCCGGGCAAAGGGTGGGAATTGCGCGTAAGGTTACACCGAAGTATCCATGTCTTTATCTCCATCATCTTCGTCTCCATCCTCATTGTCAATCTCTTCCTGAACAATTGCAGAATGAATGGTTAGGAGTTACGGAAAACTCAAATAGTTGAAACGCTCAAGGAACGTCAAAATCAAGTTACAGTGAGTTGCATGACTGCCTTCCCTTTTGCGACCATGCCGGTTGCCTTACAACATGTGGTTCTTTCTCAACATGGGGATTTCCAATTCACCACCTTATTAATTCCTTTTTTAACTAATGTGTGCAATTCATCCACTTTACTACTCCTTGATATGGTATTCCGGTTGGTGGTTCCAACCCCTATGAAAATATCAGTCGACCAACCAACTATGATGCGCAAATCTAGGGAGAATATGTTAATCAAGCCACCAACTCACCAACCAGGTAATTAACTCATCACTAGTAACAGTAATTGTCAATCATCCACTTCACTAATCATTAGTATCCAATTCATCTCTTACATGGCAATTAATGAACCAACCATGGTCCCGGGTTCCCTAACCACCAGGGAAGCGCCAAGATGCAGCTATCAGCGACGCACTTGAAGGTTGATGGGTCCAGTGTGCCACGTGAACAGGCCTGGCAGGTTACCATCGGCCGCCAGTGCTGTGCTGGAAGCTTTCCACGCTCAGCTGCGGACTCGGTTTCACCATCAATTGACCAGTGATGTCGGTTAGTTAAGTTGATTTATAGCTTGTAAAGGGTTGATTTGTAGGCAGGTAAATTGATCTAGAGCTAGGTAGTTGCCAGCTATGAAGGCTATAGCCACGGTCAATTGGCTTCATGAACCAACTTGTACTGTGGAGCATCACCTTGTGTCATCACGATCTGATGGTGATCTAATGGAATGGAAGCAAGCCATACATTAGGACCCATGATCTATTATTACCTACTGAACTGGACCTGCTAATATCTGCCTTGAACTCTGAACTTCCAGTCCCTTCCTCCTATCAAAGAGCGAGTCTCTCAAACCAACGAGACTTTCTCAGGCTTCTAGTAGTTGATTGGCTTTCACTGTAGTTCCAGCCGTAAAACAGGCAGCATCAGTCCAACCACAGGAAAGTGGTGATTCACCAGCAAATATCGAGGGGCTATCGCAAGTGGATCTCCCATTACCCTGGGCCTAGTGGATGATAAGTTGATTTTGGTGCTGATCAAGCAGTCGAAGCAGCGCTCTGCAAATCGACGGCCTTCAAATGCCCTTAAACTGAGAGTTTGGTTTTCCAATTGTCTTAAAGTGATAAACACCGGTTCTTAATAACCGTGAGCCACGGATAACATTTCTGCGTGTTTTCAACTATTCAAATCAAATCGTAGTTTCTAAAACACAAACTTAATTGCTATATACATAAACTATTCAAATCAATGAAATGGTAGGTTTTATTGCTATATGCATAAACTACTTGATATTGATATTTGGGGGTCCCTCTATTTGTCCTATTTTGATCACTTGCGAACCCAAATGCAGCGAAGGAACAAGTGATGTTTTCGATGGACTGTAGCCAGCCTCAGCACCAAACACGAAGAATGCATCACCAGCGGGCGTGAGATCTAAAACGGACAGGCAGCACCAACCAGCTTGCCGCGGAACAAAATCAAGCATCAGATGCGGCAAAATAGACAAGGCGAACATATGAACACCAACATCGAACATCTGACTGATGCGTTGATTCCTTGGGGGTGAGGTTTTGACGATGCACTCAGCGTTCAGGGTGCCCGGGGCCCAGGGATGAAACAATGGGGCCAGGCCCAGGGAGGTCTTCATCACCACGGATGTCTGAAAGGTAAAGCACAGTGGCAAGGATCAACTGTGAGATTCGTCTCGGGTTTTTCAACCATTTTTTTACATCGATTTCTAGATGGAGATCCTTCATTGATGTTTTCGCTTCAGTGTTCCACTGTCTTTGGGATGACTTAGGCATGTTTTCTTCACAGCGATTCCATGGTGATCCTTTAACAGTTGGGGTTGACATGGGTAGAATAGAGTGGCAAGCTGCCGGATTCTGATGACAACTCAGCCTTCCGCGCTTTTCCGCGCCAAGTTGCGTTGCAGCGAGGAGTGCATTTCTTGCCACCGATGATTTCGGCCCCTTCTTGGCAAGCGACTCGGGGAGCGTTGGGAACGCCTGGCAGGCCATGGCCCTTTCTGAAGTGCAGCTCTGCAAAGATCTGGGGGATGGTGAAAATAACTGGCTCTACCAGGCTACTGGTAGATGTAACCAGCTGCTTACAATCTATAAGTCGTAAGCTGCTTACACCTGCCAGGCTACTGGTAATCAAGTGAATTAGGAAATTTTGATCAACTTATATTTGATTTGGTCATTTGGGATGTTCACCACGGTTACAGGGTATGGACCTACAGCCACACGCACGTCGTGTAATGTGAGATTCACGACGGGGAATCACCCTAGCTGGACTCGTTGCGAAATCACTGCGCAGCGGTGCCTGCCTGTTACGGCCTTGCACTTGTCCTCTGCGCAATAGTACGAATTCGGCGTGAGAGTGCCCGCAAAACACGACAACTTTGCCTTAGCAACCGCAGGAATTTACAGCGTCCGGAATCATTTAAGCAACATCATGAGTCATCAATCAACCAACCCTCAATGAACCACTGTATCACCATGAAATAACGACCATCATCAAGAAGCGTTATATACAGAATCCGATTCAGCAGTTTGACCAACCAATCGATGAGCCATCAGGTAACCACCAAACGTTCATCAAACCACCAAAAAACAAAAGAAATCCTCACAAAACACCTCCGAACAATAGCGATCCACCGATGCGGTGTCACCAGCAATGTTTTGGTGAATCATTGAACGTCATAGCGTGATGAGTCACAATGGTAAGGTTTTTGGATTATGATAAACTAGTCATGCATGGGATCTTCTATTTCGCAAAACACAATGCAGGCCTGAAAAGGGTTTCATTTCGTGGAGAGAGATGGCTGATGAGGATTGACAATGATTGATGATTTTTCGTTAGTTAAACACGATCATTAATCACTTTCAGCAAGTCAATGAATTAACGACATGAATGATTAAGCAATCTATAATTATTATAATGTCAAGAATTACTGGCCAGTACAAGAATTCATTCATGATTAGTAACCATCAGTAGTGTTGATGTAATGATGGTGATCGTTATGGTAAATCGAATTGTTGATGACCAGTAGCCAACGTTGAGCTCACATTGATGCTAATCAATAACCCTTTATTAAATGTAACTAAACATCATTCCCTACCAGGCTGGAGTTGTAAATCATCCTGGTGTCCAGTAAAAATCATTATCGTTAACATGATTCTGATTGACATCATCACCTACTGTTGATTGTCGCTCATTGGCCATCTAGCGATCTGCTGCACATGCATGCGTGTAGTATATTGTTGTATCTAGCTTGACTATGACTATGATACAATTCACAATTTGCTACAAGGTGATGGCCCCCCCTGTTGTAAGGCGGTGGTAAGCGAATCATTTGTGCCTATCTATCTGGCATGACGAGTAGTTACCCTAGCTCAACCCAAGATAACTAAGTGAGGGGGCAGCACGAGCCATTATCAATCAAGAGTTCGCTGTTCATGAACCATGGATTAGCCGAAATGGTTAATGCCTACCACATCTATTTGGTAGTTTTTCAGAAGAGGGGCTGCCCCCCAAATCATCCAATAGTTACCATATATTCTGGGGGTTCAGTTTAAAACTATGGTTGCTTAGTAATATTTTCTGTTTCCCAGCAATCATCCCGAAGACAAATCAACAAGCAACCATTCTTTTGAGAAACACTCAGTTTGAGGAGAGGCACGGAACAAAAATGTGCTGTCCTCAGTGATGTACACCTACATCCACCAGGTACAGGCTCGTTGCGAGCCAGCAACTATAATAGTGGCAACAACAATACCACCACCACCACCAGCACCACCAGCACCAGCACCAGCACCAGCAACAGCAACAACACGAACAGCCCTAGCCAACGACAACAACAACAGCTGGGAGTGCCGCTTGGTGCGGCAGGGCCCTTTCTTTAAGACAAGCGGCCACTGAAGGTGTGTAGCCCCGGGCGCAGACCGTTTCACAAGTCCCTCCTGATGCGATGTTCTTTCCACGAAGGCCCTTGCAGCCGTTGCCCAATTGATTCCCGACCTGAGCACGGTGAACGGCTCCTGGTAGCCACCCCCTTACAAGGGCCAGTGGCTCGGATACTGCTGGCTCCTGGCATCGCTGCCAACCACCAGGCAGCCTTGAATGGATGAGAAAAACTCAAATTGGAAACTTCATGGAATCTTGGGACCTTCAATGACCTTGACATGGCAAACTGCGCAAGATCACGCGTATGAATTCATCGGTCATATGACTCAACGTTAGTTCATCAACCAACAATCCCTAGATCTTGAGGAAAATAAACACGTTTTCAAACCACCCAATAAATTTGGGTTGATAGTGGTTGATGACTGAATGATCAATGACTAGCTGGTGGTGTCAACCCCTTTGAAGAATTTCAGTCAACCAACCATTTCTTAATGTATTTCGGCAAAAAACAGTTGAACTAAAACCACCCACCACATGGTAGCAAATTCACCAGAACCAACGGCTACCACCTTCCAATGACATGACTTTGGACAATCCAGCGTTGGGAGCATGTTCCTTCGAGACCCACAAACTATTCCCCCACAATCATCCAGTACTCAGGACTGGATGATGAACTGGTTGGTGGTTGAACCACTCCCTTGAAAAATATGCCTGTCAACCAACTATTTGTTGATAATCTGTGATTAATAATTCAAATGGAGAAAATATAAAATGTCAATCACACCACCAACCAGTTCAGTAAAGGGTAACCACCAGGTTACTTATATAACAAGCTTGTTCATTGGCGAATCTTCCGCCAACTTAAAACCATGATCATCCCCAGGCATGGGTGAAAATAGGAATGCTGAAAACCGCCAACAAGTCCTATCCAGTAATCCATTACAGTACCTAACCATCAAAAACCCTTGAGGCCGGGCTGGCGAACAGCAAACTTGTCCCTCCCAGGATCGCGCCAAGTGGCTGTGGGCATTTTGCATGGATCCGCTCCGCATTCGAAGGTCGCAGGTGTCAAGGTCCCTGCATTACAAGTGAGCTTCGCCACTGATGGGGAGTAGCCTCCTTGACAGTGGGCAGTGCACACCTTGCCCGAAGCAATGGAGGGATTGGGGATGCCCAAGCAACCTGTTCCAGCTTTGTTGCTGATGCTGGGCATCTTGCAGGGATCAGGGTCACACGTGAAGGATCCAGGGGAGAAGGTCCCGGCATAGCAGTCCAGCTTCGAAGTCGAGGGCGTGTAACCCTCCAAGCAGCTGCCCTTGCAAACGCCCCCGGATCCCACTCGGGCACTGCGACCGCCATTGCAGCCAGTGCCCTGGGCTTTGGGCAAGCCAGGCTTGATGAAACATGACTCAGGATCACAGGTCCATGTGGCTGGAGTCAGCTTGGAAGCCATACATTGCAAGGCTTGCTCTGAAGGTTGAAAGCCTGCTTTACACACGGGAGTGCACGAGGTCCCTGAGTTCAAAGTCTTCCCCTTGATGCCTTTGCAACCGTTGCCATGTTTGTCCGCCACATCTGGAATTTCACAGGGGTCTGGGATACACTTGAAGACTCGTGGGGTCAGTTTGCCCAGGTTACAAGCTAGGGAGAAGACCGATGGACTCCAGCCATCAGCACACTGGGCAGTGCAGATGCCCCCAGAGTTCACCGATTTGCCTTCCTTGCAGCTCTCCTTGGCCGCGTTTCGGATGCCACCCGGGGGTTCACATGGGTCGGGCTCACAGGACCAAAAGGCTGGAGACAACGAACCTGCGAAGCACTTCTGGCCCTTCACTGATGGTGAGTAGCCTTCTTCGCATTGAGTCTCGCAGGTTTGACCTGACTGAATGATCATAGGCCTAGGTGCCACCCCCTTGCAACCACTGCCCAAACGGTTGGGCACCGCATGGAGGAGGCAAGGGTTGGGCTCGCACTTGTAGGTGGCGGGTGTGAAGTCACCCAAAGAACATGACATAACCTTGGGCGATGGGGTGTAGCCTGGCTTGCACAAGGTGGTGCACACCGTGCCATGGAGGATCGAATCGCCCTGCCGACAGGTGAGATCTGGGGCATTCTTCACGTTCTTCAGCGCTGGACATGGGTCCTGACGCGCCACAGATAAGGTGAAATCAGCGGGTGGGTACCCAGCCGGTAGTGTAGCACTTCAGCAACAACAACTGATACCACCCCAATTGACCAACCAGGGTTAACTCTTCAACAGGCATTTTCCAGGATGAAACTGCTGTTTTAGGTGAGCTGGTTGCTGTTGAAATAGCAAGCTGGCAAACATCTTGGCGGCTCTGGTTGCAGCCAGGCATGGTTATAGGAGAAATGCTACATGTCACATATCGTTCTGCGTGTCAATGGGCTTGCGCAATCACATATACCCAATAGCCACAGATTCTCAACTATCATTCTTGATGATTAAGCATCTAATTATTCACAATTGTGACCTACATTCATTGGCCACTTATCTCACCATTATTCATCATGATGACCAAGCCTTAGAGAATATGATTGGCCACATGAAGCTTCAATCAACCATCACCTAACCACCAACTAGCCAAATTTGCTGTACAAACTGACCATCAACCAACATCACCGGATTAACCATCAGCTAACCATCCATCAGCCATGGTCCATATCACTTTCCATCACATAACCATCAGTCAACCAGTGAAATGGTCCATTGTTGGCCACAGGAACCGCCAATCACTGAACATTACGATTGGCTCGGGCATGTTTATGCCACCATTTGGTTGGAGCAGCCCTTCTAGCTCCGCATGGCACCCCCTGGCTCCTTAGTTCCCTCCCAACCAGCAGCCAGTATATAATCCCCTTCCCGTTCAGAATGGATTTCGGAGACCCCAGGGGTGCATCAACAAACATTCATCAGCCCATCAACAACAATAAGTAATCATAAACTAACTATCAGCGAATCACCAACGAACCGTAACCAACGTTCGACGAACCATACTTTACCATCAACTCGCCACTGTTTACAAGAAACTGACCATCAAGTAGCCATCATCAGCTCTCAACTACACAAAACCAACCATAATCAGCCATCATCAACCATCAACTTGATGTTTTTTTGCATATTTTAAAAATAATCAAACAATGACACATGTGTTTGTCACATATGAAAAAAATGTAGAAACATATTGCTTACCATCCTTGCTGCACCATCTATGGGTCATCCCACCAGCGTCTCCTCGTCACAGCTCCATGTCGCAGGAGTCATGGTCCCAGCGAAGCAACTGAGCTTCGCGGCGGAAGGGTGGTAGCCTGCCTGAGCGTCAGAGGATGGGTCAATGCGATGGTTGATTGAATCCTCTGACCTATCCTCTGACCATGAGTTCAACCGATGGTTAAACTACCATCGTCATAGTTAACCACAGTTAACCATAGTTAATCAACTATCGTTAGATATGGGTTTAGCTAAGGTTAACTATGAGTTAGTTGATGAACTATGGTCATTTAACTATGATAGATTGCGGATGGGTTTAACCATGGGTTGAAGGATAGTTCATGGTCAACTTTTTTTTAGTTGATGGCTAGTTGATGGTGAGTTGATGGTTACACTTACAGTATGGTTGTCTATGGTGAGTTGATGGTGATTTGATGGATGAATCTGGTGAGTTGATGGTGATTTGATGGTTGCTTATGGTTGGTTATGGGTGATTGCGGTGGATTGTGGTTGGTTGTGGTTGGTTGTGGTTGGTTATGATTTGTTGATGGCTAGTTGTTGGCTACTCCATGGTTCGTTGATGGTGAGTCGATGGTTGAGTACCGGTAGTTGATGGTGAGTTGATGGTTCCTTGATGGGCCCCTGAAGGTCACCGATAGATCGTTAATTTGTGCCCTTTGGTAAACTAACCTGGCAACGGAAAATCATCATATTAAATAAGAACCATGTAGGAAAACAGCTATAAGTGGTGGATTTTCCATTGCTATGTTAGATCACCAGAGGGTAACTCACTGTTTCTTTGACTTCGGGAATAGCTATGAATGGGTAGACCTATGGATAACTATGGGCTGACAATTGGTCAACACTTGAAATCTTAAATTGTTTCGCAATTTCATTTTAGCTCACTGTGGTGAAATGGTAGGTGTATATGGGTGTTGTTGATCATATCCTGTTGGTTGCTGCTGATTGATGGAGCTGTTTCCAGCTTTCCCAAGCTACTGGCATCTCACCAGGGACCTCTGTGGGCCACCTTGCCATTGACTCCGGCAGGACCTTACAGGCTAAACCGGACAAATAATGAGATGTCGCTGATGACATGATGCCACTACAGAGAGAGTCAGAAGTCATTGTGTTTGCCAAGGCATCAACACATAGATGGATTGCTTGTGCCAGGTCACGAAGTACATAATAAAAAACATAGATACAAATAGAAAGAAAAAAAAGAAAGAAAGAAGAAAAACAAAAAAAAATAGATAGATAGATGATAGATAGGTATGGATAAAACAAATAGTTTGATAAATAGGTAGACAATCATCCAACATACACCACTATATCTGGGACCTTAATCTACACCAATAAGGAGGCGGGGCCACATCAGCCCCTGCGGCGGATCGGCCTTGCATTGCGTTTTGCATTTTTCGCCCGACTCGATGACCGTTGCGCCATCCTTCTGCTTGACCCCAATGCAAGCGCTCCCCTCCTGGAGGCAGCGCCGCCGCTCGGGAACTTGAAGGCGAATCCCAATCTAAAGCAGTCCTTGAGCACTAGAAGTTTTGATTTAAGTGGCTGATATCAATATACAAACCGCCCCTGGCAACATGCATGTAACAGCATCTAACCTGCTATAACTGAACCTTGCACCCAGAAAACTTTGCACCCTTATCCTTGCGCACCCTGAACCTTCACCCTTGACCACCCCTTGCGCCTCATTCTTGTCATATAACCTGCTATGACCATCATCACCTGCTATAACCAACCGGTTATCTTTGATCTAATTCGTAGTGAAAACTAAACAAATATAAAGATAACTGGTTGGTATGACCATAGATGACCATAGAAACCTGCTATAAAACCAGCAGCCTGACCATCAAAACCTGCTATAAAACCAGCCAGTCCTGATTCTTGTCAAAAAACCTGCTATGACCATCATCACCTGCTATAACCAACCACCATCACCCTTGACCACCCCTTGCGCCTGGTTCTTGTCATATGGCACGGCGCATGGGTCCGCGTTGCACACGAAGCTGCTGGGCGTCAGCGTCTCGGCCAGACAGGTCAGTCGTTTCACCGAGGCCGTGTAGCCCGCGCGGCACAGCGTGTCGCAGACCTGGCGGGGCCATGGCTGGGGTGAAACCCGGGGGAGGCACAGGGTGGAACTGGTTGAACTATGCAAAATTCAGGGGTTGCATGATTTAACATCTAATGTAAGTTTCAATATATGTTTGTTGAGGTTTAACTATGGCAAAATTCAGGGGGTTCAATTGTTTGCTCCTGGTTGCGGCAGGTTCTTTGCTGAAAAAGTTCCCCGATGTATGGTTTATATGTTTTGTTGAGGTTTAAGGATGGCAAAATTCAATAAAATTCAGGGGCTGCAGGATTTCACATGATCTGATTGTCGAGCAATTTGTTGAAGAAGTGGCTGAAGTGCTTGGTTGACATGTATACTTGGCAATGGCTAGAGTGTTTTGGGCTTATTTGCAGGAGTTGATATGGGCTATCCATAGAAACATGCAAGGTTGGAATGTATGCAATAGCAGTTTGTAAGCTGGCTTAACTATAGTACTGAGTATCCCACGTAGTGGTGACTGGGCAGCTTGCACAACGATCAACAACTCAGACTGGCTGGCTTCAGTATATAACTCGATCACCTCGTTGTATCTGCCATCAATCAGGTTTAGGGCCTTGTTGGTGCAGCTACTTGGCTTACCGTGGGTTCCACTATGTCGGAGTTCCTGGGCGCTCTGTTCACAAACACACCCCTGTTGCCAAGCATCCGGGTCAACCCGGAAGCTGCAGAAAGCAGCTTCCCCAAATGGCATCAGTTGCAAGCAAAGTGCCATCAGTTTATCCCTTAGCTCATCTCATGCGCATCAATTCCCTAAGAAGTCACGGACCGCGACCCATTGATGGCACAGCTTCCCCAGCTGGGGGAGTCACCTGCCACGACCCCCACCTTGCCAGACTCCAGGCTCTTCCCCGTGACGCCCTTGCAGCCGCTTCCACTCATCTGCTCCACGCTGGGGAGGTCGCATGGGTTGGCGTTGCAGGTGAAACTCGCCTCAAAGCGTCGCTGAAACTCGTGGAAGCCCGGGCATTGTAAGGAGAATGGGCAGGTTGTGGGGTTATTGATGGCGCTTTGGTATCGACATGTGACTACTTGAAACCAAACATCAGCACTTGAGAAGGGATTCAAACCAAACATCATTTGCATTCATGTGCCTGTGACTTGCCACTTGCAGCTCAGGGAGTGTCTACAGCCTACCTGCCATCTTGCAAGGATCTCCATTCGGCTGGTGACATGAACCGCAGGCTTGCCGTAGTTCCCTCTGCCATGGTAAACCTTAGCCCTATGCCATATACTGCCAGGTTAGGGACCACCAGGCCTGGTCTACCAGTGAATTCTCCTCCAACCCTGGGACACCACGGTGATTCCCAGACCTTCCCAGGGCGGCAGTTGCCAGGGCGGCATCCAACCAGCTGCGACCCTACACTGACCAAGTGACAGGTGTCAAGGTGGCGGCCTTGCAAGCCAAGGTGGCCACAGATGGCGTGTAGCCCGCCTGAGCGACGTTGGGGCAGCGTCACCATGGAAAGGTGGACCCAACATGTTGGGGTACAATACAAGGTGGGGCCCCTTAGTTAGCCAAGTTGGTTACTAGGGTAACTGCTGGTGATGGTAGATCACTAATGTTACAACTAGAGTTAATTGGCTTATCAACCAACTTTCAACTATGGGGCCCCACCTTGTATGGGTGCTGATCGACATAAGGAGCCAAATCATGGAGATCAACTTGTGATGGACATCCACTTGACTTGTTTCGATGAAAACGTGAGTTCACTGGATGTTCGATGTGAAAACATGTGGACAATTGTGTTACCGTGCTTTTTGATTGTGTCGGAAAAAATGGGAAATCCACCACACAGTGAAACATATTTGTGTTGTTGGGGCAATGATGGCAACCCAACAAAATTATTACAACACGAGCACATGTCAATTTCATCAACAAAATTTAGGGCAGAATATGAGAATATGAAATTAGTCTGATAATCTTATGACACCAAAATTTGAATAGTTGCTATTAGTTGCTTGGGAAATCTAGTAGGCATGCATATGAATTGAGCGCTATCCAGCTCTTTGTTACAACGTGGAACACGTATAATCATAATCAAATGGTTTATGACTACAAACATCCGGAGTAGATGCAAAATATCCTCCGTGTTAACCTTTTGATCAGTAACCTTTCCGGGGCTGGTCGAATAACTGATATTCAGCATCTATTCCAAGATCGCTACCTTAAACCAACCAAACAAATAAAAAATATTCATTCACCATGCGTTAACCATCCCAAACCATGTTCACCGATCATTACCCTGAAAAAAAACCCATCATTCCACCATTGACCCTCCAATTGACTCATCATTTACTCATCATTCAGACATCAAAGAACCAATGAATCATCAAGTCACCATCACTTACACAAACATCACTTATCTTAACATCACTTGTATACTGTAAACATCACTGATATTTACATCACTTACATAATCACTTACAACAACACCACTTAACCATCAACCAACCATCACTTAACCATCATGAACCACCAATCTTTGAGCCCCGCCAAGACACCAAGCACTGAGCTGTGCAGCTGGACCTTAGTTGGAATGCGATGTAGGATCTGTAGGCGCTTGGATTGGTACACGGGCCTGGCATTGTTGGCACATGAGCAAACAATTAACATGTGAACAAATATTTAATATTGTATATCTACTATAAGTATTTAACAAGTTAAACATTATATTTGAGCAAGTGAATAAACAACATTATTGTGGTTAAGAATATGTTAATAACCACCAAACAAATATATATATATATATATATATATATTATATATATATATTATATATATAATATATATTTGTTCAATTTAAACACATATATGTGACCAAAAACTGTGAACACACCTATGAAACACCATGTGAAAAAAAACAAAGGGTGTCTACAATTGAATTATTGTTTGAGGGTTCATGCGGCCGTACACCATTTGCAAACATGCCCTGTTCACAGCTATCAGAAATCAGCAGGTTGTCTCACGTACATCAACTTCCTGCACTGAGAAGAAACACCAGATACAGTAATCGCAACATCCACTATGCAAACGAAGAGCGCTGGTCTGTCATAGTTGGGGCTGGCTAATAAGGGATCATGATCAGCAATAATTTAAGCCACATGATGGCATTTGAGGATCACCAACATGATGAGGAAAACGATGACCATACCTGCTATCGCACATTTATCTACGACTTGGGGGGAGGTTAGGAACGGCAGTAATAAACAAGAATTAATTGAATCTCCCTCTCCATCGCGGTCCACCACACAGTCACGTTTATGACTGCGTGCGGATGACGAATTCGAATGACAAAGTGAAGTGACGATGCATTGAATTGTCACATGCTATCAACCCCACCTAATGAAACCTAATTGCTCAATATCCCATCTGGGTCAACACATGTCAACACCAACCAAGCAGCCCTGCTTGGCGCCACAGGATCAAATCAGTGTTGCTTCTGGATGGGCCGCGGTGGTGAAGGGACATGCTGTCATCCAAGGTTTTTGGCATGCTGGTAATCTGGCGCCCGCGCTACCCATGGCTGGGCTGCTTGGCCTTGGCCCTTAAACTGACCCTGAGAATGATCCCACCACCTCTACCGGGCATCAGGTACCACCAAGGGCGCATCCCGCCAGATCCCCCAGTGCCACCGGGAGACCCTGAGGTCAAGCTGGTCCCCTCCTTGCAAGAGCCATCTTTAGAGGCAAACTTCACCTCAGCTAACAGCTACCAAGGAGCGAACAAGGAATAATCAACACCAATCATAGCTGGTTGGTGGTTATAACCCCTATGACACATATTAGTCCACCAATGATTGTAAGATACCGGGGCAAATTTCAAAACCTGTTCGAAACCAGTAAACTTTGGGATATGACGAGTTGCTCATGAAACCATCAGCGCCATCATTAACCAGCTCATGATAGGCATCCAGCAGCAAACAGTTCTATTCAACAGGGAGCAATAAGGATATCATTAGCTGGCTCATGATGGCTGATGAATTGATCAAATGCAGCTGTTGAATCATGCCTTGAACAAACAAAAGACAAAGATTCACGGTCGTTGGTGCTAGGGAAACCCCAAAACACATAAGTAAAATCATCGAAACAAAGCAATCGTGACCAACTTGTGAACCACCTGGCGCCGAAACCTGAGAAAAAATATGCAGCCGAGCCCAAAGTCCTCCTGAAATATATGGCCTAAATGTGACTGCTACCGAAAAATGAAGAAAAACTGCTTGGCACGGGCTCCCAGCAACAAGCAGCAACCATGGTCAGCAACTACTAGGCGGACCATACCGATGATCAACGGTCAAGGGCGCACCAGCGGTGAGGCCCTCTGACAAATGCGACGCTCAAAGCATGAAGGGAAAGCCGGAAAGCGTCCATGGTGGGATTTTTCAGCTAGTCAGGCGAGCATCAAATAAATGATACACTCTGGTGATCTAACATAGCAATGGATAATCCAACACTTGTAGATTACTTACCTATTGGAAGTGGTGATTTTCCATTGCCATGTTAGATCACCAGAGTGTATCAATAGTTTACTAAATCAACCAAAAGCAAGCAGTAAAACAAGTTGGCATGGACCTTGATCTTGGTTCAAGTGGTAAGCTCCCTACTGCGTATCCTTTTCAATTCAGATCTGGGTGTCCGAACTCAATTCATGTACAACAATTCCGGGCACATGAGCAGCAACAACAACAGCCAATGATAATACTGATAAATGATAATCCATATTAGTTGATAGATGTTGATAGTGGTGACTATAGTGCTTAATGATAATTGATGAACCGGCAGCCACCACCACCACCACCACCACAACAACCAACGGCAACACCACCCACCCACCCAACCAGCCGAGCTGCTCCAGCGGGTGCATCGCAAGGATCCGGATTACACTCCACTGAGTTCGGCGTGAAGGTACCGGCGCGGCAGTTCCTGGGGTCCCACAACCCGTTTCGGTTGAGGGGAAGATCCCCATGGAAACCACGGCCTGGCTGGGTGGTTTTTTCAACACCTTGTCATGGCTTTGATGGAGCGTTTGGTTTGGAGATTTCGCTGTTTGACGCATTATTTTTTCAGATATTTTTAAGAGATCGTGCTATTTTGAAGAGGTTTTGCTAAGCTGTCTTAGGGGATGTTGATGTGATTTTCACCAAGCGACATCGGCCCCGACTTTGAATCACAGCAACCTGGGCATCCGCAAGGACTTCACTAGGCCAAGCGTCAAAAACCTGATGGATGGCGTGTAGCCTGTAGCACACTGAGTGCTGCAGTCCGTGAATGGCAGGATCTTTTCACCCTCATTTGCCTGGCCCATGGTGATGGCAGCGCAAGTCATGACCGAGACATCGACTTGGCGAAAGTGGTCATGAGTCATGCTGTAGAGTTGACAAGTTGGAGAAGGTGTTACCACCAATCATTCAACCATCAATTGGCCATAATTCAATTATCATTAAGTAATATCATGAGAATCATCATCATCATCATCATCATCATCATCATCATCATCATCATCATCATCACCATCACCGTCATCATCATCATCTAACATCCACCAACCATCAAAATCTACCAACAAAACCAGTCATTGTTAACTGCCATCAACATCCACCAACCATCACCCAGCGAAGAATCTGGCGCCGGCGCCTCTTTGCACACGCCACCAGCCGCTGCATTCGCCACGGTGGGCACCGTGCATGGCGACTCGCACGTGAAGGTGGCCGGGCTCAGCCTTAGGACCAGGTGGGTTGACGTCCTGTTGCAGGCTCCATGTGATCATGGACCATGCGCAATCATCCCAGTCATACGGGTGGCAAAAAAAAAGATGTGAAATCACCAGGTGCTTGTTAGTGCTGAGATTTTCGTTTCAACTGGTTTCAATCTTTGAAGGCGCCTGCCCGTGCAGCAAACCCAAGCCACCAAGCATTTCTGAAAAGTTCTGTGGACATCTGGCATGTACAAGGCTGCCATCATGTAGGTTACCAAGTTTTTTTCTGCTGAAAGGCTGTCGGAATAAAAACTCATGATAATTAGTCATGATGGTATTTCTGATGGTCCTGCCTAGAGGATAGCGACATCAAACAGTGCAATATGCTCTGCCAGTATACATCCAGCTGGGTCAGGCCACAACTCATCCACCAACAACTGCCTTTTCATCACTCGCCAAATCTGTGGCCAAGGCACGTTTCGGAATGGCAATGCAACAGCTTGTCAGATGGGTAGAAACCATCCTGTCACCCACGTGGCTGGAAGTCCCCCATGGCTGATGAAGAGAGTTGGGGCTCCACTTTGCCATGAACTAAGTGTGATATTCTATCATCTATAGCTAGAGACTATGAGACTAACATAGCTGAACTGTTTAACATCAGCTACGAACCTTCAAGAACCATCAAACATTGACCATTTAACCCTCACAGGGACCGCCCAGTGGGCGAACACAGGCTAACTGCCATTCATTGATGGTGAGTAATCAATATATCATTCACGGCCATGAATGCTGAGTACCCATTCATGAAATATCGAGCTCTTGAATGTCAGATCAGTATCAACAAACCACCCCTAGTTTACCCTAAATCTGGTGATTGCCATCAACTACTGTAAACTATATAGGGGTATTTAAGGCTTTATCAAAATGGCTGGGTATTGTCCCTACTATTTGGTCACGAGTTAACCATTGATTAGCCATTAAAAAAGCAACATGAATTTTAACCACAAATTTTCCCCATTCACTGTTTCATCAACTTAGCATTAACTAACTACAAATTTTAACCATTCACTGACCATTTATTAAACACGATATCATCAATCACTCTGAACCCTTTTTAAACCATGATATATCCTTAAAAACCATTAGTCAACTATTATTCATCCTTATTAACCCTTAAAATCCAATAATGAACACATAATTAACCATTGTGAAACCATCATAAAGCCTTATACAACCCATTGCTCACCAGGTGGTTTCTCAAAATAGGGGTACCCCTGGATCATCCAATATTAACCATTTACAGTAACAAACCCGCCATTTTAGGGGTTCCCTAAGAAACCACCACCACTGAATAGCTACTCCTCAGCTGTTGCCAGCGCAGATTACGCACCTGCCCCGGCGCATGTGTAAACTGCGGCGGCGCCTTGCACTGTGTGGTGCACACGTCGCCCGATTGGATCACGGCTTCGCCCGAGTTGGGGCCCTCCTGCGAGGCGCGGGGTGCTGCCACGGGTTGCTGTGCAACGAAGGGTCATGGGCCAGCGACCGATGTTGCTGGGTCATGGTTTCGGTTGTGCAACCGATGATGTGATGTGTTTATGCTTGATGATGTGATGGGATGTGTTGATGAAGTGGCAGTGATGGTTGATGTGATGAGTTGATGGTGATTACTGAGGGGTCATAGTTATATTGACTATGGATCAAAAATGTGGTTACTGATGGATAATGATCTTGGTGGTTATTGATCGGAATCTAAGCTGTTCATGATGCTTGATGATGTGATGACATGTGTTGATGAACTGATGCTGGTAACTCATGTTTGGGCTCATGGTGGCTGAGAATGAATCATGGCTACTAGTGGTTGTCTGGTCTAGTCACTGGGTGGGTCGATAGTGATAGTTGCTGGTGATTCAAATGTGAGATGCAATGCAAGGCGGGCCCGCAGCAGTTACAAGTGGGGTTGTAAACACTCATATGTAACTGGTAACCAACCCCAAAGTTTTAAATCAGCTTCTAAATTGTTGGGGCCCACCTTGTAGCGCTGATCAATGACAATCATAATTCATAGAGGTCAATGGCTGATGGGTAAGGGCCAGGGGATAATCCAGGATCCAGGATCCTAACCTGTTTAGATTGAAGGAGCGCTGAGGGAAGCAACGCGACAGCATGGATGGGCACATGTATTGGCATTTCAAGGGGCATAAGCGATTGGAAGATGTAGGTGCATCCTGGTCACAAGTCAGTGCCCATCTGTTCACGACTCATGGTGGTTGACTGCCATCAGAAGGATAATGCCCAACAACATATACTACGTACTGAAACATACCTTGTTCCGTCTGATATTGTTAAATTGATGAAGAACCATGAGTAACCTAATGACTAATGAAAAATGACTAAGTAAGCTGATCTTGGTACTATAGTGACTAATGGCTAAATCGCCAATCGCTGCTTACAAATATTATAACCAGCTGATTCACGATGGTGCGGCGTTTTCCCCGCCACCAGCTCCTTGCAGCCGCTGGCCAGGGCGTTTTGAACCGCCTTGACGTTGCAAGGGTTGGCTTCGCAAGTGAAGGTCTTCCTGGGAGCAGGGCTGGCCGAACCTTGCAGATTTTACCGTCGTTTTTGTTGCTGGTCTCAGGGAAGGCAGAATTGAAAGAAATTGAACATATATTCGTAATTATCGTATTTACATGCAATTGTGCGATGTGCGTGTGTGTGCGCATGTGTAAGTGCATGCACGCATGAACATGCATTCTCAAATGACTGCGTCAGGATCAGCAGGGACGATATGCAGGTGGGTGACCCCCCGCCCCTGCAACAACGGTCGGGTTTCCTATTGAAATGGTTGATAAATGGTTGATCAATACAGGGCATCCCCCAAGTAAGCCAACTGGTTTCCTATTGAAATGGCAACCCCTTAATTAATCAGGGGTTAGCATTGATTGAGAAACATCCTCAAATACATGGTGAAACTCTTAGATGATTTGGAGATAGACTATTTGGAGAAACCAAACTAACTGTCCAACAAGCGAAGTATCAACATTGGAGTGATCAACATGGATGTCCGATCATTGGTCAAGAGCAACCAATATTGCTCGCACCAAAACAGGGACATTATGAAGCCTCATTCTTAACGTTCAACATCTATCGACCATAAATAAATATAAATCTTATTAATCATTAGGAAACATTAGCCATAGAAGCCACCATTGTTTACCAAAGTGTCGTTTGAAACCAATTAAGTCATCAAGCACTCATAATCATATTTGACCATGATAGACCATTGTATATTGTGTAAGACTACGCAAGCTACACACCACTCATCATTGATCTACAACATATTTGAACCATAATTACATATCATACCAGCCATACAACTGTTGACCATACAAAAAACCCAATCAGCATCCAAATCGAAGACAGCATGCAACATAGAGGTGCCCCAAATGATCAAATATCTATAATTGTTCGCACGTACTGGTAATAAACAATCCATCTTTCAGGGTTCCCTATATTGAGAAACACCAAAACCAGTACAAAGTCAAAACTCTGTACCGCTGCTGTGCCAGGATTGACCATTTTATTCGTATCATCGTTGGTTAAGATTCTTAAGATCTCATAACACTGATGGGTTATATTGATCCAAAGCCAAACGACTTTAAAACATAACATATGCTGTTATAAACTACTATTAACCATTATCAACCATTATCAAAACATACTAGCTAGTGGCTGAGAACCATTATAAATCATCTCAGCTACGAAAGGGTTGCCTGAATCATTAGTCAGTTATACCAATCACCTTAAACATCATCTCTTTGTTGCACCAAATCAGCCGAAGCGACGGCTCGAACACACCATCTTCGTTGCACTTGAGAGCAGCGACGGAAGGCGAATAGCCTGCCACAGGTGCAGGTCGAAGCTCGTGCTTTGTGGTTACATGGCTGTCCATCGATGGTAAACCAATCTGGAAATGGACAATCCACCAAAAAAAACAGCTGGTTTACCTGTAAGATATGGCAACTTTCAACTTCAAGGTTAGTTGGCCAAAGGGTAGAGGGTAATTGATGGTTAACTTGATGGTCAATAACTAGTGGCTGCTGATGGTTTGCAATCATGCACCTTGTTAACCATCATAAATCATTATTTGATCATTAGCCATCAATGAACACCGAACACCGTGCCATGATTATTCAACCATCCCCTCCCCCCCAAAGAAAAAAAACATTGTCAACCATCGGGAAAACCATCATCAATCTGCTCAATAACCAAGATAAGCAGTTGTAGATAAAGCATTGTGCATCACGATGATTACTAGCCCTCACCCTGCTATGATCATCTATGATCCCTAAGAAACTGGAGATCGACAATAATAATAATAATTCCTGACAGTACCATAGCCAATCACTGTCCAACATCAGAAACAAAGATCTATATATATATATATACATATGTATGTATAGATAGGTATCCCGTGACTCCCATTCTTGTTAATGAACTAATCCTTCAACGTTACAAAAAGCAGCCATGAACCATTGCGAACCATTCGTAGCCAAACAAGGAAGGATCGCTAACTTTGATCATAAATCACATTTACCCAAACCATGATAACTATCCTTACCAACCATCATTACAAAACCATTGTCATCCATTAATATTCACAATCAATTCCAGTTGCGCTGAAAGGTCCACTAATGTAGCCCCAAGAAACACTGATCACCAACCATGACCAATCATCGGTACCTGCCTTCTTAACCTCTTCTCTCACTACAGGAGCGCTGATCACAGGGCTGCTCATGAGCATTTTTTGAGGCTCCCAACATCATCCACCAATGAGTGTCCCTGGGATCACGAATGACAACCCACATCAACCCACCATAAATCCGCTACCCATATCGATCATCACCCTAAATCACCATGTACCAACCATTACCCCATCACCAAGGATCAAAACCCAAAGATCGACCCATCATAAATCTCACATATTGATCATCATCCATTGATCATCATCCTTATTTCTTTTTGGTCGTCCTTATTAACCAGCCTTTATCCTTTGATCATCATAAATCATCCTTCTGAACCCATCCTAAACCATCATAATCATCCATGTTGATCATCATCCTAATTTATCATCCTTGTTAATCATTCTTATCAACCCTCCTTCTTAACCATTACTTGTTAATCATCCTTATGACTCCTCCTTCTTAACCCATCCTCAACGCCATCCCTCTGACCACTCGGTGCCTGTATAGCATCGCGTCTTGCACTCCTTGCCCGGTCGGGTTCGCGAGGTCTCGCAGGTGCCATCCGTCGCACCCTTGAAGACTTCCGGCTCCTGAAGCGGTCGCCGGCGGAACTGAGATGGTGGAGTCATCCGTTTGTTCGGCGGATTTCCACCAACAATAGTGGGTCAATATTAACCAACCAACTAGTGGGGGATAATAACCAACCATTTTATAGGGAAAACCATGGTTAATGATGGTGGAGTCATCTGTTTGTTCGGCATGAAAAATGGTGGCTATCTGGATTAACACCCCATATTGACCCAAAATGGCTGATAACAGTTCTAGGGGATTTATACCAACTATATGGCGAGCTGGGTCAATATTGATCAACCAACGTTCATGGGGGATTTCCACCAACAAAACTACAGGGAAAACAGCCTGGTTAATGATGGGGAACCAGGGGGACTAAGGGTTTTGACCCACAGCCATCTATTGTCTGTTCCATCAAGGAACACTGGTGGGCTTAGTCGCGATAGAAGTTGATGGCCATGGCAAAAAAATGATGCCGAAAATGGTTTCTGTTAGTGAAACATGATGGCTAAAGATGGTGGGTAAATGATTGCCTTGGGACAATGGACATTCCCAATATGCTGAGGATCTGCAAGTACTATGAAGCGGCCTCCCAACCTTCCCATGGCGGCCACGCGCAAATTCCCAAGTCGAAAGGCCATGGGGGCCCCAAAACGCGCTGATGACGCACCAAGGGACCGTGCATTGCTTCTCCCCCAAACTTTCCGGAGGATTCTGAACTCCACAAAGCTTGCCGTTGCCGCACTTTTGGTCGTCGTTCAGCCAGCACTCGTATCCTGTCCAGCACTTTCCAAGAGGTTGGCGTCATATGGTTTAGATTGGTTTAGCCTATTACAATAGCCTTGAAGTTGTTTTGGAACAGTTTGATTTGTAGAACAACCCACTTTGGATTGGTTGGTTTAATTTCAAATCTGGTAGTTCTCTACATCGCACCGTTAGTTGACCAATGCAGGGTCAACTTTGGGAAATGAGAACTGGTAGCCTTTGACAAATCGGGGCAGCCGTATTTGATCCATCTCTCCTGAAATCGGCTGGGATTTCAAGGTGCCGTCGCAGAACCCAAAGGAGGCGGTTTTCAGCCCATTTCCCAACTGGAACCCAGATTCGAATGATTGGGAATGATTCCAATGAGTCCCGATATAACGAATGGATTTTCAAGCATGGTTAGTGCCTGGGTTCCTTAAGGAAACAGGATGTGAATACATAGTGGTCAGCACCATGGTTGTGCAATGTTGTGTAGGCATGTGGAAGTTACATGTAAAAACGGCCTCTCTGGTTTGAAGCCCTTGGACTTGTACTCCCTTAGATTGGCATACTCGTTCGTTACCAAACTTAATCTACGAATGGTCTGCCCTTCATTGTCAAAACCTCGTGGTTGGATATCCGTAAGTCAAGTATTGCATATCACCAATCATTCTCAATCATTCCTGACCACTATGAATCATTGTTCAACCATCACTTAAGCATCATCTAACCGTCAATAACCAATTCGGACCATCATTCACCATTAATTCACTATTCACTGGGGAAAAAATAATCATCAATTGATTACTGTATCATGAACCATCATTTGTCATTTGTCATTTGTCACTACTAGCCATTGTTTAATATTGTTTAATCATTCTTTGCCGAAGCATAGGCAGAACCAATTTATCAATTTTTGCTCACCAACCCATGAGGAACTTGGTTCCCCTGCTGATCCTGGACACGATGCGATCCGCCCCTCCACCACAACCGCAGCGGCCTAAACCGTTGTTGGTGTAGTCCTTGTCTGCGACCTAGACCGGCGAGTGCAAATCTCGTCGGTCACGTATGTGTATGCAGTAGTTTCAAGTGTATAGTAGCCTTGCCTTACTTACATATGAACTGCTTAAAGAAAACAGAAGTATGCACACATACATCCGTACCTGCCAAATTCCTGCAATTTCCTAAGTAAGCACCCGCCTGTGTACACATCTACACATGCGTCAGTTTGTCCATGACCCAATTTTCCGATGTCATTCCCTTCGGTAGGCTCAGCTTGGTCACCATCATTCATTCAACCATGACCTGTCAACACAACAATTATTCTTGTTCGGATAGGAGCACATACAGACATTGCTAAACCGGGAACATGTACACACGACTAAACATTAAGACCTGGTAGATCAGCACAGCCAAACAGTTACGCAACCACTGCTGGAGATTCTGCTTACACGTCAGCGGTTGCTTTGATCATCTTTGATCCATTGGATCAAAGCCTGACCAGTTGACTAGCAGTGGTCAATCACTACACATCAATGCATGGATATCCGCTGGTGAACCATCAAAGTTATAGTTCAATGCATTGGCTATCGACTGGTTAACCACTGATCATGCTCACTTTGTGAAATTCTATCATCACATAGTTCATGCTTGTTAAGGCGATGAACTCAAGCTTACAACATGCAGAAATGCTACGGAGACGGAGAAAGGGCAACCGATCTAAACTGCTGCCTGAAGGGATGGAACCCATGTGAAGCCAGGGCAGGGCCCAGCTGGTGGTGTATCCCTATGGGTGCTGCCAGGATCCACATCCCCAAATGCTCCAGCTGTTGTTCTACCTGGATTTGGATCATTTTATATAGTTCATGTATCACCGGGCAGGAGCTTTTTTTTTGCCCGGGCGTCCAGAGGGCAGGAGCTAGAAGCTAGAAAAGAACTTCAACAAGGGACAACAGCAGCAACAAGGTCAACATGATTGAACATATGCCATAAGAGCAGCATCTGGGATCACGTTTGACTTCTCTCTGTTTTTGGTTCCCCTTCTGTTGGGTTCCTTGCTGTGTCCAACGGCCGACTGCAATGATCAACCCAAACCCTCCAGCATGAACTCAGCAAATCTGATCCGTGTTCTCATCAACCGCGATCAGGCATTAATGCCCCCACTGCCAAAATATTTTTACAAGCCATGAACCATTATCCGTTGTCAGCCATCTACCAGTTATGACCCATTATTATCATTATTTTTGACCAACCACGAGTTCACCACCAAGCACTGACCATCATTGAACCCCATGATTAGCCCCACCAGCAGAATTTTGGTCCAAACCCTCCTGGTAGCTCTTGGCACCGGTTTTTTAAAGGCCGGCCCGAACTGGGCACCCCTTGGCTCGCTAGCCCCCCGAGGCGGCCCAGGGGCATAGCGGCCATTGCACACGTCTGCGCTCAGATCGCTGCACAGGGGGAGCCCGTCGGATCCGTCGGACTTCTCCTGGTGAACCGATGGTGGGCAGCTCAGGGTCGGTTGGTTGCCTCCTAAGGTTGGTAGATTGGTAGTCTCCTTGGTAGGTTGTTTGCTCACAATGTTAATGAGTCATATGGTGGTTTCTCAGAATAGGGGTGTACCCAAAATGGTTGGTTTACTATTCTAGATGGTTAATGGATGATTCGGGGGGTCCCGTATTTTGAGATGATCCCCTATTTTGAGAAACACCAATATGGGTAACCCCTCAAAATGATGGCTAGCAGTGAATGATGGGTAGTCATGAAGTGATGGTTAACAGTTGCCAACTGATGGTTCAGGAATGATGTTGATCTATAAAGGTGATTCATGCCATGCCATGCATTCGTAACAACCTTCTCTGAGTAATGGTGGTTGATTGACTGTTAACTGATCTTGAATTGATGCTTGGACAACAACGATGGCAAATCAATGATACTAGATATACAGATAAATAAAAATAGAAACCAAAAAAAACGCAACACTGAGGACGCTAGCCTCTCTATCATAAATAAGGGTCAATCAAGCACTGGTAATTATCTGATGGGGCATGATTCACTTGATGATAGTGGATGATTATCTTGTCTTCATGCCCACGGGCTAATGATTTGTTGCATGCAGTATCTACTGAACAAGCAAATGTTACAGTAGGTAGGCATGGGAATATGGGCTTTGCGACTGTCCGCCTTGCTGTTGATCTTCAATTCGCTCAATCGACTGGCCTGTTCAACCTGCAACTGCGGTAGAAGTCCAACTTTTAGTACTTATGCAAGAACTGGTTGGTGGTCTCACCCCCTATGAAAAATATGCTGATATGCTTGTCAACCAAACAGCCAACCCAACCAACCTTTTGTTAATACTGGGGGGAAATGCTTAAAACCACCAGCCAAGAGAATCATTCCGAAAAATGCTGAAATTCAAGCAGGGGCTTGCTGGGAACAGCCATTTAAATAGATGAAAAAACCTTGCATGGAAGTGCTGCACTAAGGAAATGTCAAGTTGCGGAAGCGATATGTAAATAACTTTCCACGGCGGAATCTACTGCGATCCAAATTCTGGTTATCAAAACAAGGAACCCCCAACTCATCCAATAGCAATCATTCTTGGCAGGTAATAAGCCATTCCTTTTTGCGGTTTCCTATTTTCAGAACCCCCCTAGTAAAGCGAACCAAATCCCAAAAAAGCAATTAAACCCATAAGCAGCCAACCGTTTCTTGGCTTTGGAACTGATGTTATGACAGGTATTTCATGGCTCTTCTTTATCAATTCAGTCCTTATCTATTGCAAAGCTGATTCAATTCCTTACATAACTGATGCTGAATCTAAAAATCACCCTTTTGTGGGTGTTTCCCAATGGAGGGGACCCATCATTGACCATTTATTACAATGAACCAATCATTTTGGGGTGCCCTATTGTGAGATACCCCCATAGGTACCATCAAAACCCCCTTCGAAGAGTCTATCCAACAAGTTCACCAAGGCCCCCTATAAGATGCCCAAGCCCTAGTTCACTTCCCCTAAGTGGACCTGCTTAGTGGGCCCCACCCCAACACCAATGCTAAACCAACATTAAATCCGATTCTTAGTTATCAATGAGTTCATCAATTGTACATCAAAACCATGTCATACTAATTATATAAATCAATCCTCAATTGAAACTGAACTGGAAACTGAATCAACTCAAAATTGTCCGAAATCAATACGAAACCAACCAAGTGGAATCCCCTATTATAAACCATGACTAGTGATTATATCCTCTGTAAAACACACCTGTAAATCATTACGAAACCATACCAACCAATTAATAAACAGGATTGATTTCGTAATGATTCATTTCGTATTTTTTTACAGGACTGACTATTGACAATTAACCACTATTCATGGTTGACTGCTTTATTCTAACCCCTGTTTATCAAGGATTCCTAGATTTCCGAATGTCTGTTGCCACTCTGCGCAGCTGACTGGGGAGGGTCGCCACCTAGTCCGGTCGCTCCTCCATGAAAATGCCGGTGCAACGCAGCAGGCAATCATCCTCAGACATGGTGAGGCTATAGATGTTCATAGCTAACAATGGTGATGATCTTACCGAATCTTACCTATAGATGTTTAAAAGAAACGTAATATTTGCAAAATGTTGATAGGTGCTTACTATTGTTTGACTATGTTTGATTACTTGATATTCCAAATACTGGTTGGAATAATCAGGTAAATGCTAGAAAATAGGTCATGACAACCAAGAAAAACTTCACGAGAAACTATATGGAGGTACAAGGGACCGAGCCCCGGCTAAAATAAGTTGGGTCACTGCATCCCAGCTGTTAATCCCAGCTTTGTTGTAGCGACAGCTGCAGCTGTACAAAATGCATCAGGAATCCAATCAAACATTGACAAATTGCTATATTATATCTTTTGGTATCTTTAAAATCGTGGTACACCAACTTCAACCAATGACCGCGATCACAAATTGATAATTAATCCAAACTACCAAGCATTTGTGTACAAATTGCTGGCCGTATGCCTGTTGCTAGCTAAAGAGGTTGTTTCTACTAAAAGTTGAAAGTGTTCTTCTATGATCATTTGTAAGCATCACAAATCATCAGCCATCAACGATCATTTGATCATTGCAGTCCCCCAATTTTTTTTTACAGCCAAGCATCGGGGACCAACTGGCCGAGCGATCCATAGATACCCCCAAAAAAACACAAAGGGTAGCCACAAGGGAAATCTCAATTAGGGCCATATGAAGCTCCAACCAGTGGTACTGTTGATGGAGGAAATCCTGCAACACCTGGGATGGTTTAAACCCTGTAAATGATGGGGTAAACAACCAACCAACTGGTGCAGGATTTCCTCCACCAACAGTATGGCACCTCTTGAAAATAATCTAGGGCTCACATTCTACTACCCATTGTTTACCATCATTCACTGCTATGGAACACCACCATCTGAACCAACCAGCCAACAGCTGGGTCGAACTCGTTCGGACGAGTATTTCCGGTGGGCAGCGTGCCACCAAGATGCCCCGGACTCGCACTTGCCGGAGTCTTTGTTCGGAAGGCAAATCTGCGGAGGAAACAACTGGACGACCGGGTTTCTCAAGCCAGTTTGGGGACCAACAGTTCTGATTGGTTTATATTGGTTTATGTGCCAACTATATGGCTGGTGATCTAGCTGGTTAATGGTTAATCATAGTGTATAAAGAGTAGCAACAGTATAAATATAAAGGATGGCAACTGACAGTACCCCCACGACTTGAGAAACCACTATTTCTGAATCATTCCAGTGCTTGGCTGGCACCCACGACCAAGAGCAGGGATCAGGGGAGCTTGGCCCCGTAACTGGCTTGCACACGCTTTTTTGACACCCACTCAGAAAAACGACAACGCAAATAAGTTTTTACTCATGAACATTGTGAGCAAACAAGTATCGTGGCTGTGTGTTAGCAGCGCCAAGAATCACGCAGACCGGCTACCGCCAGCTTTTTCCCCAAGCACTTGAGAAGTACAAATCTATCACAGCAGCTACTTACTCCAGCACCACATGATCTCAACCCCCCTGGTTTTCCAACAAGCATCACTCACCACAAGTTGGTTAGGCCACTCCTGGTAGCTTCTGGCCTCGCTTTCCCTAGGGATACCCCTGCCCTGGCTCCCTCCCAACCACCAGCGACGAAAGTGGCGACACCGTGCCTTGAAGGAGCCCTGGCAGTCGTGATGACCACCGGTGCTGCAATTCTGAAGCTGTGAACATGGATCTACACCTCAGTGCCCGAGCTGCACTGGTGGAGGCAGTCATCAGATCTGGAGCTTGGCACGTTAAATGCGGGAAATATGAAGAAATATCATGAAATATCAATATGCACATTTATTTTACATGAAATATCAATCTGCGCATCTATTTTTATCATTGAAATTCAAATTGCTAGCCATGATTATATACAGGAAATAAATATGGAAATTGTAAATTGGCCATCACTAATCATCACCATCGAATCATGTGAAAAAATGTTAGCAACAATCATTTGGCGATCATATATCTGTTGGCCAATGGTGCGACATGGTTGTTACTTGTCATCGCTCACAAGGTGAGCATGGGCACATCGACGGCTATGTCCATCAATCCTGCTAAAAGAACCACCCATTGAACCAACAGGGGCCACAATTTCAGTTGGGCATATCAATGGTGGTACGATGGCGTTTGCCCGGGCAGCATGTTCGGCTACAAGCACCATTCGACAACTGTTCACCATCATACACACTACACCATTTACCGTAGTAAGAATCACAAGTGGCACCAACGAAAGTTGCTACTTCCTATGACTGAAAGTTACATTCTACCTTCATTGTTGGTTAGGACCGCAAGCCAAGTAGGATAGAACCGGCAAAAATAAATGCTGTAGGCCATGATATGCCTACGATAGTTTCCCCCAGGGTCCCATCATTCTTATCAATATGTAACATTCTATGCATTCAAAGTTGATGATGAGTTGTTGGGTGTTCCTCAAAAAAAGGGGCACCCCTACAACATCTAATATCAACAATTAATGGTAATAAACCAACCATTCTAGTTGGTATATCCCCTATGATCGCTTCTAATCCACTTGTTACTAACCACTACTAAAACGAACATTCGATAGTAACTTGTGGGGTTCCCCTATGGAGGGGTTCCCCTATGGAGGGGGTTCCCCTATGGAGAGGTTCCCCTATCGGAGGGTTCCCCTATTGGGGGTTTCCCCTGTTCTGAGACCCTCCCTGTGTTGGTGATCTGACCCAGCGCCGCCAGCTGCAGCTGAAGAGCTTGAATCTGTTGGGCACCTGGGACGTGAAATTGTGGGGGGCTTGATGGTTGTAAGCCGTGGTTCATGGGTGGTTAGACAAGCATGGTTAATAACCATTAATCATGTCAAGCAAGCAATGTAAATGTCAATTATTGGTGGTTATCCATTAATTACTGGTAAATCATGCTTATGGTGATCAATTCTGGATACAATATGGACACAATTCGTGATTTAACCATGCTTGTTAAGTGGTGATCTTTTCTGGATACAATAATTGATTCTGATCTTAAGGGTTGATGGTGGATATAATCGGTATACTGGATATATTTGGTGGTTTTACAAACTTGTTCGGTTACCAATTCAGAATGGATAGAATGGATATCTAGAATAATTGGTTTAACTGGTTGCAAAATGATCGAATCAAATAATTATGGGTACTGGCTGAAAAATGTTGATAATGATCATTGACTGGCTTCCAAACATGGTTGTACAAAAAATGCCAATCATGGATACAATGGTTGATTGTGATCATGGACGGATTGGCTGGGCTTCAACCCCTGTGAAAAATATCAGTCAACCAACCATGATACCGGGGAAGTTAAAAAAATGATTGCCACCAACTAGAAATGGTGGTTGAGGGCCGGTTAAATGGTGGGCAATTGATGCTCGATATTGACAGCTCATGAGGGATACTTGTGGTGCCATCATTATCCATTAACAACCATCGATAACACAATGACCCATAATCTCTATGAATCACTGCAACCAAACCCACGGACTCACCATCATTGACAACCATTGTGGAGCCTTGCTCATCAACCATCATCAACTACCATGGTTGAGCCTGATTGACCAACCAACCACCCCACCAACCAACCCGACCAACCAACCAACCCAACCCACCCAACCCTTCACACCGTCGCCGTCCCCTTCCAAAGCTGCCCTTGACCAATGCTGAGGTCCAGACTTCAGCCTCGAAAGGCGGCAGCTGATAGGGGGTGAGCCATGAATCATCAACCGCCCAGCTGATCATGGCCGTTGATTTTCACAGGGAAACCAGCTACAGCTATAGGGGTAGTGAACTTCACTATAGTAGTGAGCTATAAGAGAATTTTTTACCAGTATAAAATGAATTGTCAACTCTAGTATGTAACAACTAATCATGAACTATTGGAAAAGAACAGTAACGATTAGAGTATGAAGCAACGAATCGATGTAACTCGTGGTTCACGAATGGTTGACTAATGGCTAATTCATGGCTAATTCATGGTTCTTCCAATCGATGTTTACCTTAATCAGCTTGTGATTTCCGATCAAATACGGGGGTTTATGAACAAAGCTGGTTGTTCTCCCCATTGTCAACCATGAATCATCCATTATTAACCCTTATGAACTCCCATGATTATCTTATCAAAATGGAATCATGGGATAATCATGGGAGTTCATAAGATATAAGAATGGATGATTAATGGTTGATAATTTGGAGAACAACCAGCTTTGTTTTATCTTCATGTGGATCCAACCTTCTCCAATAATGATTGATTCATGGTTGATCATTGAAAAATAAAACCTTCTCTTCTAGCATGTTGGATAATTCACTACAAGCAACCTTCTCTTATAAGGTGGATCCAACCTGTTCTTCCAATTCACCACCTTCTCCAAGCAACTGACTGCCGTCACAGGTGGCAGGTCCGGTTGGATACTGCGGTAGATACTTGGAACCGGCCCGCCGCGACCGCCTAAGGGGCGGCGTAGGGAGGCTGTGGTACGCAGCAGCAGGGTGATGGATGTGTGGCTTAAGCAGCCAATTGGCCATGGGTCAATAACTGGTTAATGGTGAAGAATAGGGGATGATAATAGTTGGTAAACTTGTGGATAATAGCTGGTTAGTGGCTAATAGCAGGGGATATATACCAACTAACGGGGCTATATAATGGTCAATGGTTGATAACAGTTGGGAGAAAGAGACCTATAAGCTATGATGGTGAATAATAGGGGATGATAAGTAATAATTATAGGTTATATATAGCAACTATATGGCTTTGGGGCAAGCAGGTAACCAACCAATACTGGGGGTTTAGTTCACCAACAAAACTATAGGGAAAACAATGGTTAATAGCGGGGAAGCAGGAGGACTAAGGGTTAACTGACCCACAGCCAATTAAGTATGGCTGAAGTTGGTTGGCTAAACATCTCTCTCTCTCTCTCCATCGCAGTCAGGTCACCCTGTCCTAGGCTAGGAAGCGAGCCTAGAATAGCCCAATGTGGATGGAAATGATCATAGGTAAAAACAAACTTGCTCGTTGGTGATAAATGGAGACGAGGCACAGCTCATTACCAACCAGCCAAGAAAGGGGGTAGGTGAACATCCCCCCAAAAAGGTTTGATCACTCGGGGAATGTTCAGCGGGAGTAAGTGTTCAGAATTACCATATGCAAACTAGTAAGATCAAAAACCATATGGCGAGTTAATAATAGTAATCAATGTTTGCTGACAGTGGCCAATGGTCAGTAACTCCAGCTGGTCCATATAAGCTGGCCAAGCTACATCCACTGCCGATAATCATCTACCCCAACCATAGTCTTGTAAACATCTTGCAGCTTCCGTCCGGTGTTCTCCGTAGCTCTCAACTCTTGAATATTTGGTGGTTTCTCAAAATAGGGGTACCCCAAAAATAGCTGGTTTATAACTATAAATGACTATTAATGGATGATTTGGGGGGTCCCATATTTTGAGAAACACCTATTTGAAAAAAAACTTGAGACTACATGCTGCAGCGGGCAACTTGTGAAACAAACATTTTTTTCCAGCGTCATCAATTCAAGACCCTCTTCGCGGGAGCGCGAACAGCCAGTGGCCAATGGAGCATTGCAGTTGGTAAACGAACCCTCCTGGTAACTCCAAATGGGTGTTTCTCAAAGTAGGGGTACCCCCAAATCATCCAATCTTCACCATTTGAAGTACTAAATCTAACTCAAAACTAAGCATGACTTTGGGGTCACCTATTTTGAGACACCAGAAAAATAGCTCCACTTGGGGGTCACCTATTTTGAGAAACCACCCAGTCGTTCCCCAATATCAAAGGTGGCCCTTTCAAAGGCGGCCTTCCCCCCGCGCCGCAAATCAGCCGTCCAAGGCGAACCAGGTGAAGCCAAGTGGAAGCCATCGCGGTGTTGAACGATGTTGAAGATGAAAGCGCAACTGTAGTAATCTTCAGCAATTTTTTGCCAGGGCATCTCAGAGGGTTGGCCCTGCCTTTAGCAGACGCTGAGAATGACAAACATTTTCCAGCATTGTTCAACAATTTACTGTACGCGCTATATATAAATTGACTATTGGTAGTAATCTTCAACTATCTCAGTGTAATCAATGTAAGATAATCACTGTAAGTGAATAGTAGTAACCAAGATCAAATAAGTTGTGGTTGACCAATGCTGATGGTACAAGTGCAAATATCAACCAGTATAAGTCGCAATTCAAGTTGAGAACTGAACATGCTATAACCAGCCTGGCAATAGTTCCCATGATTGAGCCGTTGCCAGCAAAGTTGCATTAGCGAGGACCCCAGGAATCTTGTGGGGGCACTCTGGCAACAAGCCCACCCCAAGCTGATCTGGATTTCTCTCCGGGATCGTCTGCACCAAGCTATCTGCTCCCGAGACACGTGGAAACCAATCGCCCTGCTTCCTGATTCAAGGGTGATCACTGCGCATCCCTGCTAATGGCTGACAGTCTGATCTCTGGGCTCAACTTTGCTCAGTGATGCCGGAAAACCATGCGTAGACCGTTTGAGTCTTGTGGCTTTTAGTGCCAGTTGCCATGCCAGGATCATTTTTTGCAATTAAATGCGAGCAAGCAACTGCCAGCAAGGACGCCTGAACCTTCAGCATGACATGTGAAAAACTGAAGCCATGGTGTAGTGGGTGGTCGGTGATAGCAAGGCAGCAAAGCACTATACCAACTTCACTGTGTACATTGTCTGTGTTGCATTTCCCTCCAAAAATGTATGATTAGTTTCAAATTTCCCTGCTTACAGACGGCAGGGATGACACTTTGTCTCTGGTCGCAACTTCGGAACCAACAGCAACATCTGCAGCAGGATGTTTGCCGAAGCATCTTCCAACAATCCATGGGATGTGTCACCAAGTGGCTGAAGAATCCATGTGAAGCCGATCATGTTCGAGCCTCACTTCCTGTCAGGGATGCCAAATGAAACCGTTCCAGGACGACCCAAGGAGTTTCAACCAAACACATATGGCTGTGGGTCAAAACCCTGTACCCCTGCTTCCCCCATTGCTAACCATTGTTTTCCGTGTTATTGTTGGGTATTATCCCCCATGAAATTGGTTGGTAGATATTGACCCATAGCCATTCCACTGTTTTACATGATCTCAGGGTTCAGCACTTGGCAGTTCTGAAGGAATATTGTCCCCAATCTCTGCGCCAACAACGATAGAAATGATTTGACCAGAAATATCCAGCAAAACCCGTCAAAGGTCATCAAAAGTCATCAAAGGTCACCAAAGATCATTTCTCAAGCAATTTTTGTTGCCAGTTAGTAGGTTGGCTCATACACCCAGCCATGACCGGTCGATCGATGGCGATGGCTGGGATCTTCATGCGCAACTTGTAGCTCCTGGCTCCGTCTTGAAAAGGCTATAACTTATAAAATGTTATACTGGTTGGTGGTTTCAACCCCTATGAAAAGTATTAGTCAACCAATTGTTAATGACTGTTAGTAAAAAACTAATGTTTGAACCCACCAATCAGTATAAGTTAGCATGTAGCTCTACCATGTTTTCTTTACACATTTCTGACCCTTATGTGCTCACACGGAGACATGCTAAGCTATAAGGATATCCCTAGCTCCAAGCAGCTCCCTCCCAACCACCAGCATTTCAGCATGCGGACATCCACAGCCCCGGCCTTTCGCAAGAGCTGGTGTCTTTTGACATTCGCAGCGCCCTCAGAAGTCACCTGTGGCTGCCATGAGAATCGCAGCGCTTCCCCGGAAAGCGACTGCGATGGCGGGTCACCTAACATGAACATTCATAAGATTTTCATAGGATGTGAGGTTACATGAAAAAAATACCATGGCGGCTGTTTACGAAGTCATTTCCAGGCATTCCCGGTCTATGTCCATTGATTTCCTGCCAATCCGGCTGGTTGAATAACTTTTTCCATGACCATCTCCAGGCGTTCAGCTGGTCGAATCATGAATCGATTCGCGCCATGGCATCCCCGGCTGGCCGTCGTTCCCACGTGCGGCATCCCGCCATCCAGTGCCTGAGCGAAGGTAGCTTCCTTCTGGCCGGTGAGAGTTGATGCGCCACAAAGGTAAAGCAAAAGCACGCCACCTGGGGCTGTCCAGCAGCCGGTGGATGTGCACCCCCGAGCGGGCGAAGGGAAATGGTCACAAGTTCTAGGGTTTGTAAGGGTTCCCTACGGCTGGATGTGCACCCCCACGGCGAAGGTCAGTGGTCACGAACCATGGCTTTAAAGGGTTATGAGTTATGAGCAATTTCACAATGCCCATGGTTTTTAAGGGTTAGCTCAGCTACCTTCTAGGGTTTAATTAACCATGGTAATCATCCCAGCTGCATATCCCAAGTACTCTTCTAGTTACCCTGGGTAACCAGCCCTACTTACCAGGGACTCCACGGTTACAACATTCAGAGGGAACTGGATGTGTAGGCTTTGGCGATAGCTGGCAGGCGATTCACCGAGCTTTCCCACTAGCACTTGTCATTAGCAACCATTCATTTCAAGGCTAGTATTTGCCAATGACAATGATACCTGGGCAATGATTGGCTTTGTCCTGGGTAGTGGGATGATCAGTAGGATGTGGTGGGCAATCATTGGCTACTGATCAATGATCATGGTCAATGATCATTCCTAATGACAATGCTCCTTGTCATTCGGGGGTCCCCGAGAATAGGGAACCCCAAAATGGTTGGTTTGTTAGTATGTATATGCTTAACAATGGCTGATTTGGGGGTCCCTATTTCCAGAAACACGCATCCATTCATATGAATCTGGAAATTCTGGTAGCTGAGATAGCTGAGTATGATGATGATCATGGCTGATCCCTGCTTTTTATCGTGGCTCACAGGGCGTCGAAAGCAGCATCAACCACACTGAGGAGTTGTACACCATGCCATGGTGTACCCCTTGACCTCGCCGAACACTTCCAAAATCTACTCACCATGGTCTACTGCCATCCTGGTTGTTGGTTTCAACCCCTATAAAGAAATATTGGTCAACCAACCAACCATTTAGACATGTGTTAAAACTTGGGAAATAATGATTCCAACCACCAACCAGCACCCCCATTGGAAGCAACTGCATTTCAACTCCGTCAGCTTCCAAGTCGCCTAGCAGCATGCTGGCAGGAATGGACATAGCATGGAATTTGTGGATGTCACAGTAGACACTAATACTAACGGGCGCTCGCGATCAAGTAGCCCGCGGTTCTGAGCCCAAGTATGCGGAGGGTCAAGCGATGGCATCAGCGAGAAATCCCTTGCCCCTGACGATCATTGCGCAAAACACCCTGCAGGGATGGTTCAAAGGGGGATCTCTTCATTTGATCTCATGTATTCAGGCTTTCCTATGAGGAGCCACTTGAGAAGCTACCCGAGTTGCACATACCAGTAGCATCTTTGGTCGTGTGAGATTTGAAGCGCGTCAGTTGTGTTTGCAGCACATCTCGGACATGTGAAGCCCAAGCACCTACGCATGGGGATGGTTAATAAGCCACTATTAAGAAAAAACACATCTTTTTGGGATCCACCTGTGGTGGATAACTGTCACCACCAAATGGACAGCACCTCTTGCGACCGCTTGGTACATCCCCAGCCGCCGTTGTCTCAGCTGAGTGCTTGGAATATCTCTGGTCGTCCCCAGGCATGTCCTGAGCAAGCAGCTGAGGATGCGGATATCAAGCAATAGCAACTCACTATGACAACGCGGGCCCCCTTAGTTAGCTAAGTTATGGTAGATAAAAACCATAGTTAAATGGCTTAGTAACCAACTTATTACTGGGGGCCCGCCTTGTATATTGTTCAAACCGGTATGAGGTATGAACATTATTGAGATAGTTGACTATGTTAACAACAAGTTGCTGATAACTCAGTACGTTGACAATACCTAGAGTACCTCCAACATGTTGTTCAACAATGTTGGATACAACAATTGTTGATAATGAACTATGTTAAGAACTGGTGATGTAGGTCAGCTCACTCTGTACCCCTGGTGTATCATTATTTACCCGCAAAGATTCCAACCATGTTGTTGATTATCTCCCCATAGTCAACCGTTGATGCTTGTTATGAACTACTAAGCATTATTAACCAGTACCAACTAATCAATTTCAATCTCTAATGAAGCTACCAATCGAACATGGGTTTTGCCAAGTTGTGCTACAAGGTGGGCCCCCAACCTCTTATCAGTTGGTTTATAAGTAACTTCACTGGGCCTAACTACCAGTTATAGGGGTTATAACCCAACTTATAACTGCCAAGGGGCCCACCTTGAAACCATTTCCAACCATTCCCCGTGGTTAGCTGCTTGATCCCTAGCCAACCCACCGATAGCTTCACTGGCCAGGTTTGAGGGTGGAGCTGTACTTTTTAGCTGGTGCAAATATGGGGTTCGACCTAGCCACTTTGGGGACCCAAAATGGTAGTGGTTAACAATGGTTAGTAATTCTTGATTTGTTCAAGGGGATTATAAGCAATCATAGGGGATATACCAACTAGAGTGGTTGATTTAGTGCTACAAATGGTTATTGACTGGGATGATTTGGGGGGGCCGTATTTCAAGAAACCACCATGTGCTTGAATGTTCAACACGAATACGGGTGAAAGAGTATCAAGCAGTAGAGTAAGAATCATAGAGAAGAAACATCCATAAAGTATGAGTTGGCCTGTCGATAGGACGGCATGCAGATATTGCCACGTCATTGATTATTGCGGCAAGCCTCTACTGCTTGCGGAAAGTGTTTCATGTGCAAATAAAATGAACAGGAGCGCTATCATACCAGGAGGAACATACCACCAAACACCAAAATTGTTTGCATCAGCCCTTGGTGATTCCATTCAACATGAACCTTAGCGGCTTGACAATTTGTCAGCACACATGGCTATGGGTCAAAACATGTCAAAACCCTGTACCGCTGGATTCCCCATCATTGACCATCGTTCTCCCGAGTATTGTGGCAGATTCTCCCCCGTTAGTCGGTTCGGTGGATTGATATTGACCCATGGCCATTTTTTGTGCTAGAGCATCACTATGAGTTCGCCCTACCGCTCACTCCAAGATTCATAGGGGTAATGAGTGGGTCATATCGGAACAAATCATTTCACCAAACTCATTCGGAAGGAAAAAAAACATCTAACATCATCCAACTCATTCCCAAATGCTCCATGTTTGAGGCCATATTTGCCTAGACTTCAGCCATACATGCCCCGCACCTTGGACCCGCTCAGACCCCATGGCGGCCCCAAATCTCAGGCTCCCGCGATGTTGGTACCAGCTTCAGCTGCCTGACAGCTTCGTTCATGTTTGAAGACGCTTGGGCCCTAGGTACGGGATGGTTATGGATGGTTGATGGCTAGTGGTGCTTAAAAATGATGATTGAAATGATGGTGAATGATAGTTAAGAAACAAAATGTAGAATTGATCAATAGTTCAAAACCTGAGTCATATGATAAATAAATTGATGGTTAAGGATGGTTAGCGATGGTTAAACCATACTGCAAATGATCAATACTTAAACTAAACCTATATATTTAAACAGTGGCCTCGTTGGTAAAGTGATTGGTGATCGAAAGGTAATGATGATTCAAACTCATGTTTAAATATTTACTAGCTCATGGTGAGCTTAGTCATGATTGATGCTTGGCCCATTGACCACTGGAATGGCTTTGGAAACAAATCATGCTGCAATCATCAGCCCATGTGTAACCATCATTCTGATGTCACCATGGAAGCCACTGAAATGGACAATTGCAAGCGTGTCACATGTGACATTCTGTAGCACCGCCGGCTCCTCAGCCAAGCCCCATCTCAGCCCCGGTGGCCGCCTTGTCGTTTCGAATGGCCCACCAGTCGCTCACAACCTCGTTGTGCAGTTTCTCTTGAATCGCTAAACCACGGGGGCCCATGGGGTCCTTATATGGTTCCTTGGGGGATGTGTAGCTGAGCATGATGGGCTGTAGAGCGATTAGATGCGGGGTAGCACATGGTGCCCCCTAGTCGTAGGTTGGCTAACAAGTCCTGTAAGTCTAGTTGTACTACTCTTTAAGTTGTACTTATTCTAGTGATCACTTGACTCATCTATCTTGGGGGCGGCCACCTCGTAGCTGAAGTGGTCCATGTTGCTACTTTCAATAGTCACCAACAGCTGAGTTCCAGTGGGGACTTCATCAATCCCAAAACATTGACTAGCAATGTCCAGTACCACACCTCAAAGCTGTGCTCACCATGAATCAAACAACCCCAGACTTTTGGCGGCCAATTGACCTGCTCAATCTACCAGCTTGATTCGTTTTGGAATCACCATCCATTGAACACAATCTCTTGGACCAATTGAGGTCGAGATGTTATTGGATTATTATCTTCATCATCATCATCATCATCATCATCATCATCATCACCATCATCATCGTCATCAGCAGCATCAGCACAATCATCAGTGTCATTATCAAAAGCACTTCACTAGATCATAGACATATATTTTTTTTCCGTCACCACCATCATTATCTCTCTCTCTCTCTCCATCGCCATCCCGAAGGTTCAGCTAAGGCTGAGGGCCAGCTGGTGGCCCAAACAAACGGAGCCACACTTTGGGGCAAAAACCCCCATCATTATCACCCACTGGATCAATAATGTCTGCAATTATCACCCACTATATCCCATTGGCTACCCCGGCTTCGCCTGACTCCTACCGTCCTACCGCCACTAAGAGGCCAACGAAGTTCTTGAATCCTCAGCAGAAACGCCACGGACCGCTGGGCCAGCGAAGGGTTGATGAAGGAAACCGGCGCTGGGACTCTGGGAAGTGAACTTGTAGCTACACGGCTTTCATCAAAAAGGGGTTCAATCATTGCCTAACAGGTTGATACTACCAGTGATGATGATACAAATGATGTTGTAGATTATCCTATGACTGATAACCCTATTAGCTTTCAATCACCAGTAGGATATCACTAGTGATTGAGAATCGCAAGGGTGTGGTGGATCCAACCTCAGTGGGGTGCATGGCTTTCCCTGGTGTCATTTCACACCTTGCTGCGCGATGCTTATAGCAAAACATACACCTTGCCTGTTGCGAGTCCCTCAGCATGAACATCGAGTGGCTAGAACACCTGGGATTGTAACTGAAACATGGCAATCATGGTTTGAACATGTTTGAACACGGCCAATTCAAAGGATTTTCGCAAACATAATCAGCTTCTAGAGGATGTTGGCTCCAACTTGCTTCAACTAACCTCAACTTACCCTCCGGCAAACTAATCTGGAAGCCAAAAGTCACCTTTTTATAGCTGAAACCGGTCTAAATGATGGATTTTGCACTTCCAGGTTGGTTTGCCAGAGTGGAATTCTGCTCACGACTTGTCAGCCAAAAACCCTGGCATCGCCGCGCAGGGTGCAACGCAACGTTGCCCATGTTGCACGGTGCGCCACACCGGCGGACGGATCCTGGGAGCCGAACCCATACGTTTTCTCAGGTCTTCACCCAGCAATTCGCCATTGCTGCACACCTCGCCGCTTGCGGCGCGGCGCTCCCGACTCTGCCGTCACTCAATCGATTCCGTTGGTACGAAAATCGACCTGGAAAAGGCCTTTGATTGATCAATCAATTCCGTTGATACCTAGAAAAAAGCTAATGCTTGGTAGATCAACTGATGCGAAAACCTGGAAAAAGCCTTTGATTGGTAGTTCAACCAAGGGTTTTCAACATAGATTTTCCCATCAACCCAGTGAGATGTTCCAGTGATCAGTGATGATTCGGTTTTCTGATTTCAAGGATGCTCCAAAAAGGGAGGTTGATGAATATGACTGCCGGACACACCTGCTTTCTGGCTAAGCGCAGTGAGCGCCTTTAAAATACACTCCGGTAAACCAACCTAGAAGTGGAAAATTCATTAAAATCCACACTGCATAGCTTGCTTGCCAAAAGAATATGATCTTTACTTTCCAGGTTTGCTTGCCAGAGAGTCATGCTTGTGATTTCCAAATGCAGTTCAGTTCAGGATATTCGACACTACCGACCAGCATATCATGGCTTGCGTCAAGCTGCGTGCCGCAAAGTTGGCATGATCAAAGAAACCCACCTCACTCAACCAGAAATACCCTGTATACCGTCTGTCTGCCATGAAGAACTGTGGTTTCTTACTGTGGGTCTCACATTGCACTGCAGCTCATGGCACCTGCTTTCCATCCACAAAGTTGTAGGAGCACCTTGGGGCATCAGGATGGGTGGAATTGTTGGCTGTTGGTAGCCCTGGTAATCAAACATAGCTGGCTGGATAAACCACCATTTCTAGATGACTGACCTATTGGGAGTGGTGATCTTCCAGCCAGTTATGTTAGATTAAGGGAGTCCAATTGGTGTTGGTTGATAGTCAAACCGTCGAAGACCTGAGTCTGAATTCTCGTATTTTGTGCAGCTGTGACTGGATGTCTTATATCTCTGGCTACTTTACAAGAAATCCTTTCCCTAAAGGAAATGTATATCCCGTCTGAGTGTGCAAAGCCTTACCCTTTCCTACCCGGCAATAGTAAGAGTCATCACCAACATTAGAAACAGCATTCAATCGGAGATCCACATCAATCAATAAACCACGAGCTTTTGAAGCAAAAATTGCTTGTGATTTATACCACCAAATACATGCGGTTTATCAATATGGATCTCCAGTCATGCTATCTATAATGAAATATCATGATTGGAAGCTGCCCCTACTTCAGCTTAATATATTGTAATCACATTTGAATCACTAAATAAGATTCAACAACCATCCATCATTTTTTAACTAACCACTACTAACGGCCATTTACCCTCGATCAACGATGAATTTGCCATTCTCAACCACCAATTGTCCGTGATTTGCCATCTACCAGCCATGAATCAACCATTCATCAACCATTATTCACCCATATTTACCTTCAAACTACCCAGAACCAACGACCGTAGCTTCCAATGCCCGACCTTTCAAGGCAGTGAGATTCCACGTTGCCGCAAGTCATGAGGCGGCTCATGCCCTTGGGTCGGTCTATCCTGGGACCTGGAGAAGCTCATGGGTCCCACCTGCCAGCATAGCTGCTGACCCCATCAGTCTTCAACCATTTGGTGGTTTCTCAAAATAGGGATACCCCCAACTCATCTAGTTATTAACCATTTTTAATAATAAACCAACCATTTTTTGGGCTCCCTATTTTGAGAAACCACCATTTGTGGTGATGATCCTGCTCACATGTTTTCCTTCTGACGCCTTGGGCGTCGCTGAGATCGAAATTGGCACCCCTTCCCAGCAGCTCAGTTGGCGCATGCCGCTCGCAGGGCAAGCAACACCAGTGGGCAGGTCTGCGGGGTTGGCGTTGCGATGGGTGAACATCCCAGACTCTTCACTATGGCTGCATGTCACCAGTTGCTTGCATAGGTGCGACACTGCGCGGGAACCAAATGACAGTCAAAGGGTTGGGAAGGTACACCATGTGACCCGAGTTACCCTGGGCCAGCATGAGCAAACAATGGTTCACCCCTTAGTCAAACCAGCCGGTTATATCCGGTTATTAAAAATCATTGAAACAATGGCACTGTGGAATCCCTATGTTCATGTACTCATTATCTCATTGTAATTGCAAGTGAGACAAAGGATTGAAAAATGCCATAGCCAGGAAAGGGGTGTGCCAGCACAGGTGACGCGCCAGCGATGGTGTATTCACCCGCGACTCTGGAGTCTGAGTGGTGCCCCCCCGGGGCTGCAATTTCTTCGTCGGACGGGTTACCACTCCTTAAAGCACCTCAAAAGACTGAACGAATGGCACTTGCGGATGACTGTAGCCATCCCTGCCCAAACCTGGTGCTTTTCTGTGTCTCCAAAAGTCTCTAATTTGATGGGCTGCCAAATCAGCCGTAAAGATCGCCAGCATCCCATGGTCAAATGCAAGAAGGAAATGAACAAATTTTGTGTTACTTTGAGGGAGTTTGCATCACACATTTCACATCATCACATTTTACCATTACATAATCACATTTTGGCCCACACAACCAAAAGCATCTCACAAGAATCATCGCTATGCTATGTGCAAATGACATTCACATTATGGCACGTCCAAACAGAACCCACAGGTAAGCCCAACCAAATCCAACCTCATCCAACCCGTCCATTGCTTGCCGAACTCATGTCTCACTCCAGGCTGTCTAGGAGTAGCCCTCCAATATTGATCAATAACCAGCCAAAGCTCCATGTCATTTTCCTGGTTGATGAAGGCCGGCCCGAACTTCGTTACTCGTGGACATGAGACATGAGTGTACTGGTTGCTGGTTGAACCACCCCTATTGAAGAACATTAGTCAACCAACCAACTGATAGTGATTATTAGTGAAACTAAAAAATGTTTGGAACCACCAACTAGGTATAATAAACAACTTATATAAATAAGTGCCATTTGCAACAACTCTTATCCTGTTTAGGATTGCTGTGGCTGGATGGCTTGAATATGTATAGCCCAATTGAGCTGCATATGGCTGTGGAAGAAAAATCAGCAAGAGCTCAGCCCAAAAGAGTTACTTGGTCATCGCAGGTGAACATGATATCAAGGGCCCGGTGCTGCATATCATTCACATTCACCATCATCAATCCAGACTGTCGACTCCTGATATATCATGAGGAACTTAGAAATCATTAACTTCTACCATATCATCCAACTTTTGAACCATGCCCTACCCTTCCAGTTATTTTTTGTTGTAAAGGGAGCCCCAAGTGATTAGGGATGGTTACCTACAGGTATCCGAAAGGGTAGGGCATCATGAACAGGAACCATTGTTATTACCCTCCAGCAAACCAACATGGAAGTGGAAAATCCACTATTCACAATGGTTTCACCAAAAAAAATGGCGATGTTCAGCTTCGAGGTTAGCATACCAGAGGGTGCTCATTCGCATGTTCCACCAGTGATGAAGGCCTTGGCATTCTTCATAACCAACTCCTCCGGGTAGTTGCTGGCGTTTCTCTTCATGGCTGCGCCCACGAATTTCACCACGGCCGCAGGCCATGGTGTCGCGATTGGATCGGTGGATCCCAGTGAACGATGGCTTCACAGCTCGTCAATGATGGTTGATGCAAGGCGTGCCTTTCATCAATGAATCAACATTGGGATATCGACCCTGGCAGTAACCAACAATCATCATTTCTTAGCTGATGGATGAATACGGTTATCATCAATCAACTCACACTCACATCAGCATTAAACGACAATTTAACCGCTTCAAACATCCATGTCAAACAACAACAGGAAGAACTCATTCAACACATATGGAATATTGCTTAACCCACCGGTTTTGTAATCAAACCAAGAATCACCATAGAACTCAATAACCAATCATGCAAGCTCACCAACCAAAGTCAACAAACTATCATCAATTGAAAACCACTAAAACCAACTAACAACCACTAAAGCCATCAACTAATAATCACCCTGTTTTTTCAACACAATGAACAAACATCAATTTCTCAACCAACCTTTGGATCAGCCAAACGTTGAATCTTAACCAACGGTTTACCTATTGTTTATCAATCATCGGTAATTAACGCAAGTAGCTGGAATTTACAAGTATCTATCAATCACTTGTAATTGATCCAGTAACTATGCATCAACAATTTATCATGTTTTTACTAATCATCACCTATAGTAATTAACAATTTAGTTCGGTCAGTTGAGATCCAATAGTAATCAACAATCATTCATATGCAACCAGCTACCAGTGATTCAAATAAAAAACAATGATCACCCATCATCTATCAACAAATCATCTATCAACAAAAATCTATCAACACAATCATCTATCAACAAAATCATCTATCAACAAAATCATCTATCAACAAAATCATCTGTTTTTTACCAATCATCCATCAACAAAATTCAGTGATCACCAGCCCGTTGAGGACCCCTTGGATCACTGAGAAACCCTCCACCGGATCTCATGATCCCATAAGACCTGGCGGCTGCCACGGCGAAGTTCCGGGTGAAGGGATGGTGGATGGATGGTTTAAGAATGGTTGACAGGTGGTAGGATTAATTGATATGGTGGATGGTTTATATCATAATTATTGTTGTATATTAACATGGTTCAATTATGATATACTCCAACCATGTTTAATAATAATGACGGTTTAACAGTGGTTTTAACAATGTTGACAATGGTTTAACAATGGTGCAGCATGGTTTGTTACAGTCATTAACCGTCATCATTAACGGTTGGCATGTTTGATGGATCCATATCATCCAAGCATGAATTAACCATGATGGTGGATTCATAGTGGTTGGCAATGATATGGTAAATGATGTTTAATGATGATTCAATGATTGCAATAAAGGTTAAAATGATGGCCAATGATATGGTTGATGATGGTTAGTTACCAGTGGTGAATGGATGGTGAATTGATGGTTGATAACCAGCTGATATCGACTAATAGTGGTTTATTGCGATGGTTAATCAGCTCTATTGGCTGATCTTGGCTAATATCCAGTTAATGGTCAATTAGTGGTAAGTAACATGCTATCTTGTATTAGTTCTATTGATGATTAAAGTTTCATGATAGTAATCATGCTACTGAATGCTTCAGAGCTGGTGAGAAGCAACTACTGCAACCATTGGTTCTAGACCCATCCTAGCCATAAACTGAGGGCCCGCCTTGAACCTGTCATCCACTTCTGAAACCATTTAGGCCGGCAACTGTGCTGTCGAAGTGTTGCTACGCCGGGGTGTGGGAACCCCGAAGCCTTACCGCTTCAGATTTGCTAAGCCGACTCAGCGGCCGAGTATGAAACACGAAATCAGTAAAGAAATGAATGATTAGTGGATGTAGTGTTCATTTCGTAGTGATGATTGTTGGATGATTGTTGGATGATTGTTGGATGGTTGTTGGATGATTGTTGGATGATTGTTGGATGATTGTTGGATGTAGTATCATTTACTTGTTTAGGGGGATAATCACCAACCACCATAGGGAAATCATGGTTAATGATAGGGAAACAATATTATCCCGTTGGTGATTTCAAGCCCTATGAAAAACATCAGTCAATGAACCATTTGCTTATAATTGCAAGGGAAAATGGAAATCTTTCAAAGCACCAACCAGCAGTTGTTTTACCACATTATTGTTGGTTATTATCCCTTATTGGGCCTTTTGGTAGGGTCCATGTTAGTCTCCAAAAGGGTAAATGATTGCTGTTGGCCGACTTGGAAGGTCTCCTTTTTTGAGACACAGCGATGATCCGATCCGATCCAGCCACTCTGCTATTGATTTCCCTGCGAGTGTTGGCGGCATCAAGATGATTGGTCGCTTTTGCCCCTGTTGCTATCACAGGTAACACCTACCCAGGATTCATAAACCCCTGGTTGATTAACACGGGGCATCCCCTGAAAGCCTTGGTTTCCGGCTAAAATGGTACCCTCCCCCAATTAATCAACCAGGAGTTTATTAATCCTGGTGGAATAGCCATTTATCCTGATTCCAGAAGCAGATTCAGCAAATTGTGAATGGTTGTGAATCGTGATCATACCGGCTGAGTACAACCACCGTTTGAAACACCTTAAAGGGCACCAAGCATCATCGCCAACCGTCTCCATCAACCCAACATCTTCACCGACCACCAAAACAAACTATACTGATCGCATGATCGCCAACCATGGATCTTCAACCATCAAGCATTATCAACCAACCATCCAACCATCCAACCATCCAACCATCCAACCATCATCAACCATGCCAACCATGATCACCACCCATCATCACCCAGGTCTCTTTACCACCTGCGCTGCTTGGTGCTGGCGCAGCAGCGGCACCTGTGAGGGGCTCTGCCGTGAGGCGGTTGAACTTCTGGCGACTCAAATCCTGCTGCCGCGCAGCTCGACAAATAGCTGGGGTATGGCCTAGGTGCTGAACAAATGAATGGGATAAGTCAACATAAACCAGCCATATCAGTATGAACCAATACTAGATAAATAGGATAAATGCATGGTATTGCATGGTTGTAAATCTAGTTCAAACTAGACATTTTGCGAGTTTGGGGTAACAACAACGACGACGACAACAACAACAACAACAACAACAACAACAACAACAACAACAACAACAATAACAATAACAACAATAACAACAATAACAACAACAATAACAACGCGTTCAATGGACAATCCTGCCATTTACCTTATTTTGTAGGG
>VSDK01018433.1:16860-109602 GCA_009767595.1 Symbiodinium kawagutii | reverse complement strand
TAGGGAAAAAGCTGGATCTGACAAAGTGTCGGTCCCAGCCAAGGTCGGGAAACCCTCCAGGGGATGGATACGCCGACCGTGTCGGTCCTGCTGCTCTTGTAGCAGCTGATTCATGACGGCATCTTCTCGCCATTGGGCTTCTCTCAATGCTGCCTGTCAGCATCAACTGCTACGATGAAAGCCATGGGAGGCCCATCACCAAAAAATTGCCATAGTTGATTGGAATCAAAAGCTGCTGAGCTGGTGAAGCTCATGCTGGTTACAGCTGGAGAATGGATTTACCATTCATCATCATACAAATCATCATGAATTCACCACTTTTCAACACTAGTTGCTCTTGATAATCACTGTCATCTATGAGTTCTATCTCACCATCAAGTATCTCAAACTATCGCATTCAAAAGCTTGATGGTGAGATTAAATTTCTAGTTCAACATTACTATGACTTGTCGATTGCGATCAATACTGGTTGACTCAATCATTGTTTTCTCAGCCGATCTCAACGGTGATGCAACTTGGAAGGACCAAAGTGAAACGAGGTGAAACTCTAATCACGAATCATCAATTTAGACTATGAATTCTATCTCAATCTCATGCACAGTGGCTATTATCACTAGTCCCTCCAATGGCCACTAATCCAATCACAAATAATTATAGACAATCAAGAGTGAGGCCCCTCCTGGTACAAGGCGGGCCCCCCTGGTTTATAAGGTGATTCATTCGCCATGTAACAAGCTCGTTCTGCCATTTGCCTGGTAGTTCCCCTAGTTATTGTTCACCAACTTAGCTCGCTAACGTTGCCCGGGGGCGTCCCTTGGGGCCGCTCCTGGGGGCCGCTCCTGGGTGGCTCTCCCCGTTGCAGGCGGCCTAGGGCTCCACCCACGGCAGCGCGCCTGCTGCTTTAAGGCGCGCTGCTGAGCTTCAGCACAGAGCTGCCGGGATGCGGCCAGCAGATGACAGCGCCTGGGAGCCAGCCATGGGATACATCACCAAATGGGCTGAGGTTGGAAGGGTGGTGAATGATGGTTATTGAGGAGGCTTATGATGGTTTAAGATGGTTTGAAGGGTGGTTAATTAATGATGTTTCATGATGGTTTTTTCTGGGGGGATATGATGGTTACAGTGGTTGATTATGGTCATTATGGGGGAATGTGATGGTTATAGTTCACATATGGTTAATGATGGGTTTGAAGGGTGCTTACTTGGATGTGCAGCGACCAAACCATGGTTGGTGAGCACTTGCTAAGTGAGGGTGCACATCCAAGCAATGATGGTTAATGGTGGTTCTTGTGGGGGAATATGATTGTTATAATTAACAAATGGTTAATGATGGTTGTTCAGGGACGTATGATGATGGTGTGTGATGGAGGTCCTACGGGTTATAATGGTGAAATTTGGTCGTGGCCAATGACGGTGAACGCAGTCAGTTGCTATATGAAATCCCTTCATTTGATGGGAAATCACCAACTATTTGTGTTAAGAGCTGGAACTCTCAGTAAGCTCAATAGTAATGACTGGCAGTATTTCATGGTTGAATGATTGTCATTGATGAGTGGGCGGTGAAAAATAGATGGATGATTGCAGTTAACTAATGAGCCAACCACGATACAATTGGAGATACAAGCTAAGTATAAAGGCTGGTCATGACAAATCTAGTGGCTCATGGTTCATCATAAGTGCCATGAGCACTGCTATCATCCGATGAAGCACTACTACACGGCACTAGAAATGCTCATTGACCATTATCATGCCGTATAATCATGCCTGGTATGGCTAACTACAACCAATAGTTGTTGGTCAATAGCGGTCAATAGAAATGACCAGCGAAGGGGTATGATTTGGCTGACCAATTGCAGCTAAAACTTTTGCAATTATCCAACATAGTCACGGACAAGAACCACGGGAAAACGATAGTAGTGGTAATGGTTGGTGGTTACTATGGTGGTAATAACCTTAGTCACTGACTTGTCCAAGATTTTTCTGCTGCCGAAACCATGATAGCCGGTGGCAATAATTGGTGGTTTATCAATGTCATTTACCAATGGCTAATTGATAGCAACAGTTGACGATGATAGCTAATTCATCATGATATTCATATTCAATTCATGATGCTTGGGTCCATGATTCATGGTAGTCAATCATGCCCACAGGTGACACATACACGTTGTTGTTAGCTATCACCAGTAATGATGCATGATTACAGAAGGTTATGCTGGCCGGTAATGAATCATAGAAATCGTAGTGGCTAATAGTCATTGTATTATGGTCGATTTAGATTATGTGCCATACAAGAACGGTTCTATAGTGACACCTGGCATGGCCAATAATAACAAGTTTTTGGGGTGTGCGGTGTATGCCCTGTGCTTCCACTTGTCGTTAGGTAACCAAGCCCAGTTCAAACAATGGTAGTTCTACGAGCTGGTGACCAGCCCCTATGGTAACTCGAAGCATCGGGATGGTTGTATCATCCACCAATGGTGGATCATAGCTGATTCATAGCTGGCCAATTAAAACAGCAACTGGCTGATCACCATGATGGTTGATTACAATCTGCATCTATCGTTTTGATTTTCAGCCCCTATCAACCACCCAAATCCCATCTTACAACAAATCTTCAAGAACCATCAACCAGCCGCAAGCTGCACTTGCTTCACATGTTTCCATGACGATGCCCCCTCCACTTTTCCGAACCCCAGGAACACACCGGACCCCAGGATGGTTGGACCGTACATTGAACCAGCTCCAGGAGCCCCAACGAAAGCAGCGTGGGCGCTTTCGCCGGCTTCTCGCCTCACAGAATCCATCACAAGGTGGGCTAGTCATGGTGAAATCCACCATAGAGATGGTGGTTTCTCAAAACATGGGACCCCCAAAATGGTTGGTTTAGTGATACTAAATGACTATAAATGGATGATTTAGGGGTACCCCTATTTTGAGAAACCACCAAATGGCGAGTTGGGTCAAGGCTTTACCCAACTTTCATGGGGGATCATCACCGACAAGAGGAAAAACAATGGTTGGTGGGGGAACAAGGGCTACAGGGTGAAGTGACCCACAGCCAAATAGCAAAAACAATAGATGATTTGTGTTTGCTTCCTGGAAGCTCTGCTGAATCTATTGAAATACTTTAAGAAAATGTCTGACAAACAGCTTCCATGCTAGGGACAATCAAAGGGTAAGTGTAGCAAAATGATGAAGCATTAAAACTTGCTTGCAATGATTTGTACAGCTATCGTGAGTGGTATCGCGTGATGTAACAGTTACAGTAATGGACAAGAAAATGGTGAACCTTCACCAAATCACTGCGTCCATGTTTAACTACCCCTTAGTGAGTTCATGCCGTGTAGCAACGGTTTATCCGTGAATGGGGTAAGTAAGGGAACCAGCCTCTGTCCACGGGTAATCAAGAAATGGTTTGACAAATACGACATTGCCAACGAAGCAAATCTTACCACGTCGATGATGTGAGTACCAGCCAACCATTAACCTGCAACCATGAACCGCTGTTATCACAATGGTCAATGCTTATGGCGATGGATTATTGTGGGTTACTGTACCAGGAATTATCATGGGTTACTGTACCAGGAAGCCTTCTCATTTCCATCGAGGATTGCTACAACCATTTACCTTTGCCACTGCAATCAGCATTTGCTATGACTTAAAACCATTTTGGCATACTCTATAAAAATTGGTCTACCATTAGCCATCACATAATCCTCGACTATATGATAATTTGCCAGTAGCTGTTGGTACAAGCCCCCATCGGCTCAGTAGATCAATGACAGTGTAGCTTCCAGTTACTAGCTGTGCCATGATCCAAGTACCAGTAGTTATGACACGTTTCACTGGGTTAGTTGATTGGAAATTCTGCAAGAAGGCTTTGTCTCAATCAGCAATTCCACAAATTTCCTGGAAATTTCCTCATCAACCATTTCTGGGAACCTTACTGTAAAGATTACTGCTTGAACTCTGCCACAGTAATCTTGAAGCGGCGAATCCACCATTTATGGTCGCTTAGTTTTTGAAACATGTGATTTTGGCTTCCAGCTTACCGAAGGGTACTAACCTAAGTATCATCTACGACAAAACCCATGATTCTTCATAATCAGTAAGCTGGCTAGGAATGGTTGCCAGCACTTCTTACCATGATAAAAACATAGCTATGAGTCATGAAGCAATGTTTGGTCAACATTCTTCATTGGGGCACCACGACCGCGAAGTGCTCTCCAGGTCGAGGCGCGATTCCGATGAGACAAAGACCTCGCAGCAACAGCAACACTCCCACAGCTGGTCGAACAGCAAAATTGGAATGGCGAGTCATGATTCATCCGAGGTCTTTCAAAGGAATGAGATCCATAATGACTCATTCATGAGCTGGTGAATGGCTAATTACTGATTAATTGAGGCGTATATGTAGTCAAATAGCTACCGTTTGCCAAGGATGATTGTTTAATCATGGTTACTAACCAGTTGAGCACGGTTAGCGGGAGATCCAGCTATAAATAGAACCTCTATAACTAAATTTATGACGGTTTGCAAATGCCGATCTACCAATCTGCTAGTGACACAGATCAGCAAAATGAAAGCACATGATGCACATTCGCAACATCGTCATGGTTTGATCGATGGGATGGGCCAGGAAAATGGCTGCCGGTCAAAACCCTGCACCCCTTGTTCCCCTATCATGAACCATTGTTTTCCCTATGATTTTGCTGGTCATTATCCCCCACATGATTATTAACCACCATTGTTGGTCATTATCCCCTACTATTAACCATTAATCAATGGCATCTAATGGCTATAATCCCTATAAACTATGCCTATGGATGTAGCCAGATGCCATTATCACCGGCTGATTCATTCCTAATACTATTAACCATCATTAACCATTGATCCCTATAACCTATCCCTATGGACGTCCCCTATGACTGGCAAACTTCGACCAACCAACTGCCCTTCCAGTCGAGTCACGTCGGCGCCCTCGGCGCGTTGGGCGGTGCCAGCGGCTCGCTGGGCACCAGGTCCTTGCTTGAGCGGGCCGTTCCGGGAGCCGCCGTGAGTGGATGGTTATGATCATGGTTCGGTTGGTTGGCTCATGTGGGCTTTGTATCATCTGAACCAGCTTTACAAGAAGCATGTTTGTATGATGCTCATGTTTGATATGATGCTTCAAAGCTTTATACAGCTTTATATGCTTTTACAGAAAGTTTTGTATGGTTTTACTGGTTGGTTTTGCTGGTTGGTTGGTTCAGTTCCTGCATGTTCATGGCTCACGACTCGGAAATTGGAGTCATGATAGCGACATGATGGTGAATTGATGTGCACTGATGGTTGATGAAATAACAAAATAGTCATGATTGATTGATGGCTGATAGGTGCTTGAGTGATGATGTTGGTGATGTTTGATGATTGTTATATACTGGTTAATTGTGCAAATGAGTTATTTGCCTGATCGCTATAACATAAATAGATTTGACAATCATTGAATGATCAATTGATGTTGGCTCAATGGCCAATCCACGGTTGGTTGCTTGGTGAGTGCTCATTAAGACTGGTGGATGATCCCGTCCAGCACGGTGCGAGTTAATTATTTGTTATCTCCGAGTTAAAAGTGGGGGTACCCCCATTTGGCTGTGGGTCAAAACCCCGTACCCCTGGCTCTCCTATCACTAACCATTGTTTCCCCTATTATTGTTGGTCATTATCCCCATTGGTGGTTGGCTAATATTGACCCGTAGCCATTTTGAGAAACCATCATCTGCTAACCACCCACTGGATCCCGGATCGCAGGGACCACGATGGACGTCAAATATACAAATATGTATAAATATGAAATCTTCTGAATCTTTATAGCTCCCTGCAGGGGAAACAAATGCTATAATGATATGCAAATATTCCAAATATAATGATGGGGAGCTACATGATGATGAAGTGAACCGCACTTAACCCCGAATAAAGGTCAATATATGGTTTTTAGTGATGGTGAATGATAGCTGATGATAGCTGATGGCGATGATGGCGAATGATGGTTCATGATGACCAATCCCCTTGGTTGCCAAACGTTGCCAGTAACCCCACCCGCCTCTGGAGGGGGCTGTCGTGAGCGGCTGGCCGGCAGGGTTGCCACCAGTGGCTGGTACTCCCGGAGCGGCTGGTGCTCCTGCAGCGGCGATCATGGGGGGCTCCGGGTTCACTGTGGCTTTTCGATTGGTACCCCCCCATTTAGTTGACTTAATTAGGTTATAAGTAGGGTAACTACCAGTTAGGGAAGATTCTACTTAATACTTGGAGCGTTGTTTTGGGTTGGAGTCCCAAAAAGCCATTGCTGACGCCATGATGTGCTGCATGAACCATACTGAAATCCACCCCCTTTCCGAAGGGGAAAACAAACTGTGACTGGCCCTGGTCTGCCCTTGGATTCTATCACTGGCAGCTCATTGGTGTCAAGCAAATACCCCGACCTCCCGCCCAACTGCCAGTTGTAGTGGTCAAAAAACTGCTGCGGGAGCAGCAGTTTACAGGTACAAACTGCCTCTGGTTTCACTGCCCTAACCACCACTGCAAGGGTAGAAGTTGCCTATCAATGGCCTACCCCTCAACTGGCGGTGGTAACAGCAGCTACAGACTGGCACCCAGTTCTCCCACTTAGTTTAGTTCCCGAGGGTAGCTACCAGTTAGGGAAAATCTAGCTATACTCAGGTTAGTTATAAACCGACTTATAACCAGGGATTGACTCTCTGCATATGATATCATGTAAAGTATCTTATGCATCTTTATAGCTCGCTGCTGGGATAACAAATGCTATATGATGACAATGGTATGATTTGCAAATATTCTAAATATAATGATGGGAATCAATGATATACTAATGGTTGATGGATGGAAACACTGATGATGAAAGTTAAAAATCATCTCCATTCATCTCCATTCACCTCACTATCATCAGCTATATGAACTGCCGGCTGCATGATGATGAAGTGAACCGCACTTAACCCCGAATAAAGGTCAATATATGGTTTTTAGTGATGGTGAATGATAGCTGATGATAGCTGATGGCGATGATGGCGAATGATGGTTCATGATGACAAATCCCCTTGGTTGCCAAACGTTGCCAGTAAACCCATCCGCCTCTGGAGGGGGCTGTCGTGAGCGGCTGGCCGGCAGGGTTGCCACCAGTGGCTGGTACTCCCGGAGCGGCTGGTGCTCCTGCAGCGGCGATCATGGGGGGCTCCGGGTTCACTGTGGCTTTTCGATTGGTACCCCCCCACTTAGTTGACTTAAGTAGGTCATAAGTAGGGTAACTACCAGTTAGGCAAGATTATACTTCATACTTGGAGCGTTGTTTTGGGTTGGAGTCCCAAAAAGCCATTGCTGACGCCATGATGTGCTGCATGAACCATGCCATACTGAAATCAACCCCCTTTCCGAAGAGGAAAACAAACTGTGACTGGCCCTGGTCTGCCCTGGGATTTTATCCCTCTTGGTAGCTCCTTTGGTGTTAAGCAAATACCCCGAGCTCCAAATCGCTCAGCCAACTGCCAGTTGTAGTGGTCAACAAATTGGGGGAAGCAGGATCTCCCAGGTACAAACTGCCTGTGGTTTCACTGCCCTGGGCGCCACTGCAGGCTAGAAGTTGCCTATCAATGGCTCACCCCTTCACTGGCGGTGATAACAGCAGCTACAGAGTGGCACCCAGTTCTCTCACTTCGTTTAGTTGCCGAGGGTAGCTACCAGTTAGGGAAAACCTAGCTGTATACGCTATATACTCAGGTTAGTTCTAAACCGACTTATAACCAGGGGTTAACTCTCTGCATATGATATCATGTAAAGCATCTTATGCATCTTGATAGCTCGCTGCTAGGATAACAAATGCTATAATATGATAACAATGGTATGATACCGCCAATGGTTGATAGATGGGAACAATGTGATGATGAAAGTTGAAATTTATCTCCATTCACCTCACTATCATCAGCTATATGAACTGCCGGCTGCATGATGATGAAGTGAACCGCACTTAACCCCGAATAAAGGTCAATATATGGTTTTTAGTGATGGTGAATGATAGCTGATGATAGCTGATGGCGATGATGGCGAATGATGGTTCATGATGACCAATCCCCTTGGTTGCCAAACGTTGCCAGTAAACCCATCCGCCTCTGGGGGGGCCTGTCGTGAGCGGCTGGCCGGCAGGGTTGCCACCAGTGGCTGGTACTCCCGGAGCGGCTGGTGCTCCTGCAGCGGCGATCATGGGGGGCTCCGGGTTCACTGTGGCTTTTCGATTGGTACCCCCCCACTTAGTTGACTTAAGTAGGTCATAAGTAGGGTAACTACCAGTTAGGGAAGATTCTACTTAATTCTTGGAGCGTTGTTTTGGGTTGGAGTCCCAAAAAGCCATTGCTGACGCCATGATGTGCTTGATGAACCATACTGAAATCCACCCCCTTTCCGAAGGGGAAAACAAACTGTGACTGGCCCTGGTCTGCCCTTGGATTCTATCACTGGTAGCTCATTGGTGTCAAGCAAATACCCCGAGCTCCAAATCGCTCAGCCAACTGCCAGTTGTAGTGGTCAACAAATTGGGGGAAGCAGGATCTCCCAGGTACAAACTGCCTGTGGTTTCACTGCCCTGGGCGCCACTGCAAGGGTAGAAGTTGCCTATCAATGGCCTACCCCTTAACTGGCGGTGGTAACAGCAGCTACAGAGTGGCACCCAGTTCTCCCACTTAGTTTAGTTCCCGAGGGTAGCTACCAGTTAGGGAAAACCGAGCTATATACGCTATATACTCAGGTTGGTTATTACAAACGACTTATAATCAGGGGTTACCATTCTGCAAATGACGATATATCATCATGCTTAATGAGTGATGTATATCATCTTATGCATCTTTATGGCTCCTTGCTGGGATAACAAATGCTATATGATCACAACAGTATGATTTGCACATATTCTATAGATCATGATGGGAATTAATGATGCACAACTGGTTAATAGAAGGTATCCATTCGATGATGAACATTGATCAATCACTTCATTCACCTCCTTAATCATCAGCTATATTGACCACCGGCTAAATAATCATGAAGTGAATTTCACTTAATTCCGAAAGCAGGTCACTAGATGGTTTTGAGTGATGGTGAATGATGGCTGATGATGGCTCATGGCTGATGGTGAATGATGGTTCGTGATCAATCCCCTTGGTTGCCAAACGTTGCCAGTAAACCTGCCTCGGGAGGTGGCTGTCGTGAGCGGCTGGCCGGCAGGGTTGCCACCAGTGGCTGGTACTCCCGGAGCGGCTGGTGCTCCTGCAGCAGAAAGATTGGATCATCAAATGTTCCAGGCTCATGGTGGTTTTTCTTTTTCTTCTCCATCGCCTTCTCAAGGAGGTTAGCTGGGCTAAGGGCGAGCAATGGTGGTTTATGGTGCTTTAGGGCGCTTCTTTTTTTTGAGTTCCTTGTACTGATGGTGGTCATGTAGCCCTTGGCACCGCTTCAGTTAATGGCCAGCCAGTTGAACTTTCCACTGGAAGCCGCGATGCAGCAGTTTCCAGGGCAGGTGAAGAGCTGGATGGAAACATTTGTATCGCCGCGTTCTCCACTCTGATCACCACGAGTCACCGGTACCAACGTAACATCAAGGTATACCAAGGAACGGTATCATGCAACCATGAGCGAATGATTCGTCATATTTCGCCAGGCAGGTCACCATGTTGAGGTCACCATGGTTGGTTCCAGTCGGGTACGAGGTGCCATGGATTGTAACAGTTGGTCAAGCTCACTGGCTTGGCACCAGCATTCTATGTTTGAGATTGTTTGAGTGGGACTCTGTCATGATCCAGCCGTGTGATGATGATTTGGTAACAGCCCCCAATTATTACCCACTATATGACTATGATTGATAGGGGAACCAACGTTAGTAACAACATGAGCATGACGCTTGGCATTGGCATATTATCAGCTATGGTTGAGAACTGTCCTTACTATCCAGGAGGTTCATGTAACCTGGCTAGGCGTCCCAACATCTCAACACCAGTACGACTTTGAGATGCTCTATGCCAAACCCGAAGCCCAACAACAGTCCACAGCATCCCACAACCTCAATGGCACGTCTGGTTCGTGGTTGAACCACTCCCATGAAACAAATGAGTCAACCAACCATTTGTCAATAATTACCAGCGATAATAATACATGCCACAAACCACGAACCCGAAGACTAAGACCTCCAGTTTTTTCCAGATCAAAGCTTGCCCCTCGGGTCTGTCAGGAGCTTCTTCAGTTGGAAGCCCTGAGAAAATTGGGGAGTTCGGAGACTTCAGCCACCTGAAATCTTCTCAAAGAGGCGATCCGCCTCACGCGCATACTTGCTGCCCTTCACCAGCTGATAGTTGGCCCGGCGCATGCGCAAAGAAGGCAGGTCCCCTGTGGGCTTGCCCTGGTTCAAGATCTCGCCACTGTCATCCACCAAGACGAAGCTGTTGAAGTCTGGTGGAGCCCAGACCAACTTGAAGGCAATGCGAGCCCGGAATTGCACATGGGCAACATCCTGTGGCGGTTCCAGGTGGCAACCGTTGGTGCAAGTGCTCCAGGACCCTCCAGGGCCCAGCTCAGGGAGACTGGCAATTTCGATGCCAGGACCCAAGCGATTTCCCATAGCAATGCCCCGGATCTCGCCACCATGGAGGTTGTGAGCCACGTCACCCAGCATGGGCGTCAGGTCGCAATGATTGTCATCGTTGAAGGAATGGCCCGTGTAGCCACTTCCTGGTTGGTGATTTCAACCCCTATTGAAAAATACGAGTCAACCAACTGACCATTTATTACTAATCTGCAAAATTAAAAAAAACACCATTAGTTACTATTTGAAAACCAGCCAGCCAGTCCTGGTTGGTTACAGTAATAATTGGAAAATGTTAAAAACAAGCCAATCAAACCACCAGGCAGTCCTGGTTGGCTGTGAGGCAAATCCTTGAGACCCCCGGCCCACAGAATCTTCCTCCTCACCTCTTCCCAGTCTTTACTGAGGTCATCGGAGCTCAAACTTCGAACGCGCGCAGTGATGTTTTTCAAGCGCTCGACGGCGGTGCCCGGATACTCCCTGTCGACCTCCATGGCAGCAGCTTGAGCCAAGCAGCTTCGGCTTCGATGGGAACAGATTTGTGAGCCGGAAAGATGCCTGTCAAATGAACTGTTTGGATCAAAGAATTGTCGTTTATTGATGTCTATCGTGTCTTGTGATTCTGGCCAAGGCGTCTCCACCTATACTTACGGCTTTGAACCTTCTCGTCTTCATTTCTGAACGACTTCTGACCAAAATGACAATGTGACTGCCTGGAAAATACGGGTTCATCATGGTTCATCCCGTTGTGCGCAAATGCGGCGTGTAGTGGACTCTTTTGCTTGCATCACTGTGTGGACGCACGCGCGGTCAGAGACGTTTCAAAAGCGTAATTCATCGTCTTTGTCGGCTACTCTGCATGTGGGCGTTTCTGAAAACAGGACACCCCAAAAATGGTTGGTTTACTACTATGAATCGTTAATATGAAAACTGATTTGGGGGGTCCCCTATCTTGAGAAAATTTGAGAAACACCCATGTCTTGAACCTCACTCATCGAAATGGAGTCTGCTAAGTCAGGACTACGTTGGCAAGTGGAGCCAAGCACAATATGCAGGCGCCGAATTCAAGAGAAGGCGGACCCTCCTGTGAATTGTCGAGGTCCGCGCGGTGCACTTTGCCATTGAAATCTCTTGAAAAATCTTGAAATCACCTGCTTGCCAAACCTTCCAGGGGGGTTGCCCGAAATCAACACGCGCAACTGAGAGCAACATCTGAGCCCTGAGACCATCACATCAAACGCCTGAGTTTGCCTGAAGAGCTTCAGTGCACCATGGGATTTACCGCAGGTTTTGCCGGTGCTCACTTCACACAGCCACCGCAAGCCTCGTTGTAACGCTTGCCTAGCGGCGGCTGTGCTCCTAAGGTCCTGCTACGGCTGGATCTGTCAGTCATTTAACTGGGGTTCTGCATCGAAGTGTCATTGATGGAAGAAACATAAAGAAACCAACGACCAACTCCTACAGTGGACATGACGATGGCAAAATGGTGGTAAATGATGCTTACTCATGTTTGACGTTCGTATATGTTTGTTCAAGTTTGGCTGATGATTGACAAGTGAATGCTAGCGGATGATGCTAGGCCTCTGGTGAAGTAACATGGCAATGGAAAATACTCCACACATGAATTCTTTCCCAGGCTTTTCCTGACAAAATGGTGGATGTTCCATTGCCATGGCCATGTCAGTTTACCAGAAGGTATTGTTGGTTGTCACCCTCGTATTGCCAACCAGCGGGTGAACGACAACGCGGGATCAATAACGCCCTGATGATTGACAGCGAGATGCCTCCAAAGAATGATTGGCTTTCCTACTACGGTAAGCCACAGTTACAATGAAACAACCCACTAGGGCTTATCACACCTCTTGTCTTGAGAACTGAAGTGAGCAGAAAGGATGACCGCATCCAAGTTGCAAAGAAACTGAGAGATGCAATATATTTCAAACATCAATATCGGATCAACATGTGTATGCGGCATTCTTCGGCTAGCTTCAGAACTTATTGGCTGCGCACTGGCAAATCACCATGCTTAGCTAGACTCTTGGTGCCCAAGGCAAGCCCTAGCGCATCAGAGCAAAGGAAGAGCTATGCAATTGATATCTGCATCACTGTCTGAACATCAAGGTTTAGGCCTTGGTTATAGCTCATGATAAAAACTTTAATGATCGCAGCCTTCTGAACTGCAGAGCTACTTTGCAGTTGAAAATCATGACAACCCTACCATCAGGTAAATGGCCACTCCTGGTAGCTCCAAATCGCTCCATAGGGGTACCCCTGGCTCCAAGCAGCTCCCTCCCTCCCAACAGCCAGTAGCACCAATCAACCAAACCAGGGCCACTCCTGACTGCGAGAGTAGCACTGCAACACAGTCGTGCGCCTAGCAGCTGCTGCCAAGGTGCAAAAATGATATCCAGCAGCAGCTGCTGCACCCGTGAGGGTCACACCTGACCAAGGGTCCAGGCCCCAGGGCGTCAACCCTTCACGTGGGTGCACTGTATATATCATGTTTGTCCACTAAAAAGATGTGGGTTCATCCCTGTTCATACTCATCTGGGCGTTTCTCAAGCCATAGAGGACACCCCAAATCATCCAATATCATGGCCATGAACCAACATAAACAAACCATTTTTTGGGGTCCCTATATTGAGAAGCGGTGGATATGTTGTTCCCTCTGAAAAATATTAGTCAATCGACCATCCCAAACAATCGTACTAGGACATATGCAGAATATTTCAACACCACCAGAAACTCATGATTGAATACCAGAATATCAAACTACGAGATGATGGCTAGGTCCAAGTCGTTAGGAACTCTGCCTAGCCAGGGCCTGGACACCCAATCGTGGGAGCCCCTCTGATGGCCAACCCCAGGCGAGTGGTGACCACGGATTCCACTGAGGGGAGCTCTCCGGGACCATCCCCTTCCGATCGCCTCCCAAGAAGCCGCAGCCAGAGAAGAGGAGACCCTTCACGAAGAGCGCGCAGCCTCCGGACACACCTCGAAACTCAGCTGGCGATTCCAAAAATCGCTGCATGGTCGGTGAAATCGGTGAATGCGTTTGCGCAATGGTGACCCTGAATAAGTTGACAATGGTTGAAGCAACCAGAAAACCTGATTTCGAACAGATTCAGGGTGCCCTCTTCGCCCCTCGTTGCTGGTTACTGTTGATTGGAAAGTCTGCATGGCACATCCTCGACAGCTTGGTCGTAGCGCCGTCACACATAGCAGTAGGGCACGTACATACCTTCCGTCCCTGACAAACTCCACATGTGTTCTTGATTGACTGGTTGGTGGCTTCCACCCCGAAGAATATCTGTCAACCAGCCCAAATTCGGAAAAAAATCGGGAACGAAAAGCCGAACAAATATTGGAAATCAACTGGAAAACAGCCCAAAATAGCGGAACAAAAATATGGTTGGTGGTTTCAACCCCCATCAAAATATTGGTCAACCTACCATTTGTCAATAACTACTAGGGAAAATAAACATGTTTGAAACCATCAGCCAGAAATAGTTGGAAAAACTAGGGAACAACAACATGCCCTACCACCCCCCACCCTTCCCCCAGCTACCAAGCTGCTGCCCAAGGTGGACATCCAAATAGACACCAGGGTTCCTGCAGGCCTTGGTGGCGCTACTGGATGGATGGGTGCAGTTGTGGCTGTTGATTTCACGATTGATTTGGCGAGCTGGGTCGATATAGTAATCAACCAACCAATTATAGCTGTTCAATGGTTAACCACAGGGGATGATAACTAAGAGATATAGGGGATTTATACCAACTATAAATGGCTAGGGTCGATATAGTAATCAACCAATAATCCCTACTGCTCCAAATACCTTGTGAGACTGTACTTGGGGCTGGTTTTTAGGGTGCAAGTAGCTTCTAAGAAACTACTTGGAGCATTAGGGAATGGAGGATAATACCCAACAATAATAGGGAAAACAATGGTTGAGCCATAGCCATTTCACCACTTCATCCTCGCCTTTACCCTTCTTACCACTGCATCTGGGCTATCCGTAAGTGCTGCTGCAGCACCCAACTACCAAAAAACATGGCGGAATGGAGTGTCCTGGCTGCCCCAGTAGTGAAAAGCCTGTACATTGTGCGTGATCACCTTGCCCAACTATATGTTTCTCTCTCTCTCTCTCTCCATCACCATTCCACTATATTTTTCTGTTTGTGAATTTTGTGACATACAAGTCATCCAAGATGAGTATAGTAGGGTGAGGGCTGATCACCAAAGTATATCTATCTTAGTGAATCGGACCGAACAAAGCCCCTAACCAAAATGGTATTGGCACTGCGGGTGTGGAAGAGAGCGCAGCTGGTGAAATGCCAGTATGAGCATTACATAGTGGATCATGAAGTCAAACCATAATTTTGATCCAGATATATCCAGATTGATCCTAGAAAATTTGGGCCAATCAATGTCAATCACATCGATTGGGATCAAGGATTTATCATAATTTATCGTTATCAAAGATTGATCCTGCTTGCCACTTTAATCATGATTGATCGGATCATTGACCACGATTGATACTTCAAGGTTAATACTGCTTGCCTACCAATGGCAAGTCATCGCCGATTTCGCTCCCTGAGCTGAGAACGTACCAAGCGACACGCAGCCGAGAGCGGAACAAATAGATAGCCACAACTGATGGCAACAGCCACCGCAGCAGTCTACACAACAATGCTCCTAACATGGCAAAGGATGGCGGCCGGTGGCACGAGACACTTCAATAGTTTCTTATATGGTGGTTTCTCAGAAGAGGGGTACCCCCTCATCGCCCTCATCATCCCGGTTCAGCCATTTACAGTAAACCAACCATTTGTGATATGGTGGTACCACTGTTTTGAGAAATCACGCATGTATGCAACAGCCCTCATCTCATTTAGTTGTACTCACCAGTCACAAGCTTCACAGCATTGATGGTTACTCTGGGTGTGGATGAACGCTGTGGACAACCTCATGCCTGTCAGGTGGTGACGCATTGTTGACTATGGTTGCAATCTTCCTTGTAGCGTCCAGCGACCCTTCTCCAAAATCACTGGGTGCATGCCGCAACGGGCACCGGCATATGTTCAGGCGAAGCGTTTCAATGATGGCAGGCACTGACGAAGCAATCAGGACGAATCCATCAGTTCTGTGCCAGTTTATTATCTTAAGCTGGATCCACATGATAAAATCAGTTTGTTGTGCAAATCGGAGTTTAAAATTTTCTATCATTTGGTCCCACAAGAACATTGTGCAAGATATTTCCGTGGGCTAAATTACAATTAGTTCAACTAGAAATCAATAAATGTTGAAGATTACTTGAACCAGCGCTTCCCAAATTGGATTCTTGACGCAGGGCTCCCATACGACAACATTCAGCCACGTCAGCCGTCCAATGCTTTCCCGCCCTGTGATTTCCATCCAACGTGCGCTCCTGAAAGGAACAACAGCCCGCGCAGCAAGTGGCACCAATGGCACCGATCCTTGGACAGAAATCTTGGAATTCTTTATGGTGGCCATGGCGGATGTACACAGAGAAAAGGAACAATGACAACATGTTTTATGCATTGGATCGTTGAACACTTTTAGAATCTTTAGATCTCTTAAGTGATTGTTGGTCCTATGAATAGTGAAGCATGGTTGGTGTTTTATAGAATCAACATAAATCAACAGTAATGCACATTTAAATACTTCTTAGGGATCATTCACGCTTTCTTCTCATCCTGGACCTTTGGTCAAAGCCACACAGTTGCCTGGCAAAGAGTTTTTATTCCCAGAATCAAATGATGCTTGGCAAATAATGCATCGCCGATTGCACGTCATTCCAAGCCAGAGATGATTTTTACTCCGCTAGTCGTCCCTGAACGTTGGAAGGACTACTGTTTTTTTTCCATTGCGAACTCCACCGTAAGAAAGCTCTATAACCATGAACGGCAATTCTATACCCATTGGAGCCTCCAAAAAGGCAATGATAAGTGAATGGCACACGAGTAACCCCCCCTTCAAAGAAACGACAAAACAACAAAAGGTCTTCAGCGCGGGCCATCTGTTCGTCTTCTTCCCTTGTAATTCCTTACCAGCGACCCACCAGCGACCCCAGTTTCGCTAAGCATCAGCATAGCTGTGAGGCATGCGCTGGGAACGACATACTCATCACTATCGAAATAAACCTCCGGTCCCGGCGGTCCCCCTTCCGGCAATTCCTGCCAGTGGCGGTTCAATCTTTTGAAACGCTGTGTTGCACGCCAGTGTTTACTACCTTCGTTTATCACAGTGCCATGGGCCACCGAAACCCTCAAAAATGGTAGGCTTTTACCTCTATGGAAAGAAGGGTTTGGGGAGGCCTGGTATTAAAATCATGAAACAACGGTCAATACTTGTGATTACTCATTATCACAGTGAAGTGAAGCGGCTTAAAAAAGACAACATCCAGTGCCCCTGCGGCCATTCCTGCAGCTCTGTCTGCACCAGCTCTGACTGGTTCAGCTGCTCCGCTGGTGAGAGACATATGGCTGCGACTGCCGTCAACATCACCAACGTGCCAAAGAATTGCCCCAGCTTGAACCTGTGGGGCCCGACCAAGTCATGCGGTTGGTGGCAACTCGAGTAACGGAGGCCCTGGTTCTCCTGGTAATCAGACAGCTCGCCGGCTGAGAAAATGGCCATTCACAATAGGTAAACCAGCTTGAAACGGCGCATGCCAACTAGGTACCCTCAGTTCTTGCTGGGAGATCACAACCCCACGAGCAAAGAACACCCTCTTGGATCATTTCGGACGTTTTTATCAATGTCATCAATCACAAAATGGGCTATCCATTTCATGCAAGAAAAAAACCAACCACCATCAACAATCTCAGATTAAATTGGATTATTGTATCCAAAATTACCTGGCATAAGTACCCCCACTTCAACCCCAGGAAGTCGCCCTAGTTCACCCAGCTGAGTCAATCCCCTCACCTGGAAGCAGCTTCCGTTGCGGCTCTCGCTTCGCCCTCGTCATCCGAAGGCAGCTCACCCGTCAAGGCTCGGTACGGCGAAGCGGGGAGCGACCCGGGGACCATGGCGCGCAGCGCTGAAAGAAACGTCACCCACCGCAGCGACGCCACTGAAACAGCTGCGGAAGGCTATTTTCCGGTGCTGAGCTTCAAACATGGAAAAGTTAAGGATGATTTCTGCAGCTAAGGATTGAAGATATATAGCGGTCATAGATGTCTTTTCGGCCCATGGTGATGAAAGACCATCCAAGCATTTAATATTTCAGGATGTTCTAAGGAGCGATGTAAAAAGGAACTGCGAAATGGGCAAGCTAATAATTGGGAACAAATTGCTTCAGGATATTTTTAAGAATGGCTTGAACCAACGAGAAAGTCTTGAATTCATATAGGGTAATCATATGGTTGACTACTACATCATCATAGTTCAGTGATACTCAATTGATGGCTGAAAATAGCTAAAGGTTTAAAAAAGGGAGACCCAGCTGTCAATACACCATCCCTATGGCTTGCCGTCTTATAGCAAACCACCATCAAACACGACCAGAGCTCATTAACAGCTGGATCGCCCATTAGACAGTATTTTTTCTGCTTGCTACCACTAATATGAACCATGATTGATCATGATTGACTATTGTTTTCAAATGTTCACCAATCAAGAAGCCATAATCAGCCATCATAAACCGTGAATTGGCTAGTAACCCACCATTGTACAACTTACCTTCATTAACAAGCGGTTTAACTACTAATCAACCATAAAAGTTGATCACCACTCATCATTAGTTGGCAAAGAACTAGCAATATAAAGATCTTATTTGGACAATTAAACCAATATCAAGTAACCATTTTCTACCATTCATTAACGGCTGAACGTCCCAGTTTCAACCTTCATCATGGCAGCTAGTCAACTCGAAAGTTCGCGGCTGGGCCTGGACAATGATCTCTGGAACTGCCTCAAGCGTGCTCTGTTGCGACGTCTGCACGTCCTGCCACAGGAGCAACTACCACCTTACCCTTCCAGCTAACTATAGGGAACCATTCCTATGCCAGGGGTTCCCTGGTTACTCACAACATTCAGACTTAACTGGTTGCGGCTGGGTACAGCTGTCCGCACCGACTCTATGTCTCTCTCCTGAGTTCCGCCAAGGACATCCAAAACGAACCGCCCAACGCCCGGAACCAATGTTTCAGCCAACCACCAAGCAGCAACTTAAGCACCTTCTATGTACCATGAGCAGTGGTCCATAAAATAATTAGCTCCATAAGCCACCCCAAGAATCAAACAACAACTCACAGCGAAATGAGACCTGAACTACCAATGGGTTTTGCGGCTCTGGGTAGCTAACCTTGGGCCCCCTTTAAAGGGATAGCACGAACCGACACCACCAATTGCACCCAATTGCTCCCTCCCAACTACCAGCCGCTTGACCAGACCAAACATGTCTCCGGAAAAACTGATTGATTTTTTTCATTGTTCACTTTGTGAGGCTAATGTGCACCCCAAAAAACAGCCAAGCTTTCGCAAACCCTGCAGGTGACATGGATAACCCCTGTGACAATCTCCAACGATCTGCTGAAAGGGTTGGGAGGTCCAGCTGCGTGGATGCGTGGATGTGGTCCTGCTCCGATGGCTGAAGCCTCAGCTGTGTCAGCCCCATGTGGGCGGGTTGTGGTTCCCCTTCAGCAGTTGATGATGGGAAGCTACGATCAACCATCATCCCGGCCCAAGATTATCATTAACTTGCCAATTGTATACTACTTACTATCTATGACATGTTCCATACTATGCCAGCATATAGCTTTATGCCACTATGCTGTGCTCCTATCCTGCTAGCACCGAAATCATGCCGGTATTATATTAAACAATGTTAGCCATATCAACCATTGTTCTTCTCCGCTATGAACTTGTTGAAACCATTAATTCATTACCCACTATTTTTATGTGGGATCAAACTAGATCAATATCGATATGCTTTGGTGTGTCCACTGTTGATCATGGTAACTTCTCCCATGCATCATTCTTTCTGACCATTCCAAAAGCACTATTGTGCTTGGCCATCTTGAGCACTATTGAGCTTGGCACTTATCAACTAACCATAGCCAACCATCAACAACATCCAGTTTATTATCCATCACTATCAACCACTATTAGTTTTCATCAACCACCACCCATTAATCAACCACAGTTCAACCACCAAGAATGGGGCGATGATGGCATCATGTCTCACCAACCTTAGCACTTCACCGCGCTTCATCCCAGCGACGGGGTCGAGTCTTCGCTGTGCTGTTCCTCGCAGATGGTCGGGTCAAGCTGCTAACCACCCGGATCCACCCCTTGCTTGCCATAGCTAGTGACGAACACCGGGGTGGAGGGTGTGGAGAGTGGTTGTTAAGAGCTTTGGAAGCACAAAGATTAGTGGAACCAATGGTGATAATGATGACGAGTCGATGATTGATGATGATTAAGAGCTGGATGTCCCATTTCCAATCATTTGAATCCCAAGCTTGCTGATTCTTGTAGAGACACAGCTGGACTAGAAACTGGTCATGGCGAGAACTGGTGAACCCAGCCGAGCTTTAGGAGACAATGAACGGCGGTACATGAACAACAGGTTGATGTCAAACTCAGTGAAGCCGCTATCATTGGCTATGGGTATATACGATCATCCGACTAATAGATGGGTAGGTGAATATCACAACAAAGAAATACAAACACTAGTGGCTGGTCATTTGTTCAATGTTCACGCGGGGTACATCGTTTTGACCCATAGCCAACTCATCAATCTGGTGAATATTCACGCTGAGAAATGATTGCTGACGTCAATTCAATCGCCAGCATCATCACATCTATAAACTTCAAGCAGTCCATGAACTTGGATGATCCAGTTGCTAGCATCAAAAACCGTTACTAACAACATCTAACAACTCAAAACCAACGAGGAAACATGAACATTCCCAAGCATCTGGCTGTGGGTCAAAACCCTGCACCCCTGGTTCCCCAATCATTAACCATCGTTTCCCCTATTATTGCTGGTTATTATCCCCTATTATTGGTTGATTAATATTGACCCACAGCCATTTGGTTGGAGCACTCATGGCAGCCCCTGAGCTTAGCTCCCCCGTTTTCAAGGGATCAAGTGGGATAGCCCTGGCTCCGGGCATCCCTCCCCACCACCAGCCAGTTCCCCATTCAAAACCATGGACCGTTGCTGAAAACCTCAGGCTGCTGGGCCCTGCCGCGCCTGGTCAGTCGGTGGCAATGGGCCGGCACCGCAGAGCGTGGATCCTGTGGAGCAAATCCAGTGGTTCCGAGCCGCTCGGCTCGGATCCCTGGGATGTGACCATGGCTAATTGCACCCGAAGGTGGCGGAACTGACCACAAACCAAGGGCAGTTTACACTGACTAACCCAGGTGAGTTTGCAGTCACTATCCCTGGAATTCCCTAGGCACATCATGGCACATCCAGGTAGTTAGAGAGAAAAGGAGCTCATACACACATTGTGAGGCTTGCTACTTGGTTCACTTAGGCCAAAGCTATAGGGTACCTAGCTCATGGATGCTAATGGTGGATAAGCAGTCGATTAATTTTGCTTAATTACTCCATGTTTGGTATCTCAGTGTTGGTAAAACCAGCTTGTTCATTCACTGGAGGAAATGAAGGGTACGGTAACTCACAATTTCCACAAATCCGCTGATTGTTCGTCGCCACTTGGTATATCCAGTTTCCACGGATTGTTGATTGATGTTACTTGGCGACCAGCGATCAACGGGTCCCGTATGGGAGGCATCACCAACTGTTGGCGGCCCAAAGTGTCTCCACTCCAACGCTGCGCTCTGCTCCCTGTCCTTTGTCACCATCTACCTCAGAAGTCGTGACTTCATCGACATCTTCATTGCCACATTCCCAAGTGTTTTCCAAAAAACACATTGCAAGCTACGTGCTGAGCTCCCACAATCCGGTAAATCTGGTGTTCATCAGCAAGATTTCCCCTCCACCAAAAAAAGAAACAAAAGGCAACCGGTTGAAGCTCCACTTGAAGCAAACAAAACTCCTCGAAGCTCAACTTCAAACAGCTGAGAATCATCCCCCAGCCCCGAAGGTCCAGCGATCAGTTCGAGTCAGTCCCTAGGTTGGTCCCTTCCAACCAGGTTAAGTCAGCTGAACTTCAGATCCAGCTGTTAATGACCCCCCCGTGTTTGATGGTGAAACACAAGCTATCTCGGGTAATTTTCGGGTTGGTTTATGTTGGCTTCTTACTATCTGGATCTAGCGTTGCGTCAAATAGTTGACCGGCCATTGTCTCAAGAATGCCCCCGGTGTTCAACAGTCACGCATGTTGTTCTTTGCTCATTGTTGTCACCATTGAGCATCATTAACCATCAACGAACCTTCACTGAAAGTTAGCAACACATATGAATCGGGATCGTTAAACCATTTTGAGTGGCTACTTTCTCCCATGACGACCACTAATTGACCATCGTTACGATTACGAAGCCAAGTGTATCAATGTCATCATTTCCAACTGTGAGAAAGCAAGCGTTCCAACCTTCATCGACTTTCCACCTTCCATTCAAGGTCGATTGATCATCGCTAACCACTCCTTGACCACCAACGAACCACATTGATCGTCATCATCACCAACCATCATTCGCCAAATTCGCCCATCGTTACCATAGTCAATCATATTCACAATCAACCAACCATGGTTAACCATAGTGAACTATCATTAACACTATAGTTAACTATCAATTAAGCATCATTAACACCATGGTTAACTGTCAATTAAGCATCATTAACATCATAGTTAACCATCAATTAACCATCATTAACCAATAGTTATAAACATCGTAAACACCACATCATCCTACCATAGTTAAACGATTAACCATCAATTCACCACACTAACCCTAGTCATTCATAGTTAACCACCATAGTTAATCATCATTCACCCGACCTCACCAGCCTTTTCACCACCCAACCCTGCCCATCAACCCGCCCTGCAGCCCCACCTCGCGGCGCTCCAGCGGCGGCGGTCGGCCGGACACCGGCACGGTGGCTTGGCAACCTGAGCCCAGTGGTCTACAGGACCGGGACGCCTCTTAGCCTTGGGTATCTGGCTATGGGTCAAGCAGTTAACCATCAATATTAAGCAACAAAACTATGGGAAAAACAATGGTAAATGATGGGAACCAAGGGTACAGGGTTTTGACCCACAGCCATCTATGATTAATGGTAGGAAGATGGTTAGTTGATGGCTAATGAAGGTTAGTTGATGCTTAGTTAGTTGATGGTTAGTTGATGCTTAGTGGATGGTTAGTTGATGGTTGATGTCAATTCGCAAGACATGCAGGCTATTTGATGAATTCAATTCGACATGTGAAGTTGTGTCATGTGGATAGTCTTCATGTCCAGCACGCGTACAATTAACAAACGTGAGGTCAATGTGTGAGTTGGAACCTCTGGGATGTGAGGGTGAAATTCATGGTGAATTGTTGGTTGAATTGATGGTAGGTTGATGAATGAATGGCAATTTGATCTGATGTCATTACATGGATAATAAATGGTTGATGTATAAGTATTGCCTATTTGATGGTTGCTTCATGTTCAAGGTATGGTCACTTTATCATTGATGCTGTACATAATGATGATTATTGCTCATGATGGTTGATGATGGTCAGCTATCGCAAATGAATTCTAGTGATTGAGAATTGGGAATGGTCGAATGATGCTTGATGTTGGCAAACTATTGCTCCGGTAAAAACATCGTGGAGCGGCAAAGCGTGCGAACATTTAAGCGTAAACCCTCATGTGGGGATAGCCTGGTGGTTCCTCCAGCAGGGACAATTGTGCCAAAAAAACTGCCTGCCTTATTCTACAATTGCCTTTTTGAAGGGGAAGGAAATATAGCAAACCTAGAATCAAGAATTTAGAAGACCTAGAATGACCCGTTTCCAAGGTTGAAGTTTGGCAGTAGATTAACCAAAATCTTTAGAAGACCAAACTATCTCTCTCACACACTTCCAAGACCTAAAATCTAGAATTGCTGAGTCATCCGGGATGTAAAAAAATGGGTTTCATGCATGGCTTCAGGATGGTGAAGACAACAAATGAGAATGAAACAATCACTCTTGATATTCAAAAAACATGGCTGATGATCAATTACCACTACTGGGACATAACAAAATATAATTTGCACAATAGTAGGAATAATGCCCAATATCTTACAACAAATGCGTGACAGGTAGTAAGAATCTACCTTAGATTGGTTCATTTCTGATTGGTAGCCCTATCCCCAAAGAAAAACATGATAAACCTTCAAGGGACCGACGTGATCAAAAAGGGTAGCTCGGGAACTGCTAGCCTGTGGCAAAGTGGAAAGAATAGCAAACAAGTTTGAATTGCGGCCCCTTATGCGTTTGCAAATCGTGCCCTTCTAGAGCCAGTGGGAGCAGTGGTGCCACCCATGGCCAATCATTCCCAAAATGATCATGTCAGATTCGAGGAACCGTAAAGGAAAATTCTCGTTTACCGCAAGGCGTAACGGGATCCAAACACTCAAAAAAAATCAAAAACAATCAAACAACAAATGAAGTCATCAGAAACACATATCCAAATTAGTCATCAAAAACAATCAAAACCCATCACAAAAACATCAAAAGCACCATCAAAAACAATCAAAAACAATCACAAAAACATCAAAAAACACCATCAAAAACAAAACGAATAAAGTGTCACGACTGCGGAAGACCTTGGACCATGTTTCCAATGAAAATGTTGCCATTCCCAAAGACTGCGGGCCAAACTTGGGGCCCTTGGTAAGGCCATGGGGGAGACTGCCGCACCAGCAACGCTGAAGTCGAACTTGGGAGTTGGATCTGCCTGCGCCGCTGCTGGTGCTGGTGGTGGTCGTGGTGTGGTTGTCATAGCTGTGGTTGGTATAGTTGTGGGGTGGAGATTGATGTGAAGGAAGTGCTGCCTTGGCTGAATGATATTTTTGTCGCCATGCATCTTAGACTTGTCAAGGGGACATGCAGCAAGGATCAGTGAGGATGAGTCACGACCAAGTGCAAAACACCCAAGTAACTTGCTATTGCCAGTTATTACCTATATGCTTGAAGCATTCACCACCATATTAAATCCGTGCCCTAAACGACTCAAAGCCAGAATGCAATAAATGCACCAGCCATTCATAGCATATACTATCAATATCCATGAATGATCATTTGATCGACGTTGACTACTCATACTGTTTGAATCATGGATCAACCTTGTCTCAACCATGACTGTGAACGGACCAACCCATTCACAACCAACGCTATGATTGTGATGATACATGATGATGTCCGGTCTCCGAAAACGCTGCCTTGCCTTTGGATTCTTTCTTGTCCACTTTGACGTCTTCGATGTTCTCATTTTCTTTGGAATTTTGCCTCGGAATCAGCCACCAGCATGGTCAGGAACATGCAACGTTCCAATTCTCCAGTTTCATGTGGGTCATGGCGATGACTAGTGATGGCTAATGATGGATGGCTTCGTTGGAACGAGGGCGTGAATGACGTCAGATTCAGATGCCCATCCGCAGCTGCGAGAAGCTGCCCGAAGGTCGCTGCCATTCCCCAAAAAACAATGGAAGAGCTACCTACAGTATAGCTGTTGGCATGTCGATTTTGCGGATACTTCATCCCAAGCATTGTCAAAAGCCTGCCCAAGGGGCAGGCACATGATCTTGATCAGTTGGTGGGTTGTCAGCATGCCGCACACATGGTACAATCATCCTGGAGATGCTGAATGTCAGGAGAGCATCCCCAACATCGGTAAATCATCGTCGTCAACCCCCGTCGTCAACCCCCGTCGTCAAACCCCGTCACCCATGAACCGCCTTTTTGTTGTCCCAGGTGAAAAATATCATCCCAATCCAAATGGATTTGTTTCCCTTGGTTTTTCGGCTAGTTTTTAGCCGGTCAAAATTCTTAAAGATTGGGGCAACAACATGTAACACACATGTTCCCTGACCATATTGCTGGGAAACTGCCATGGCAAACCATCTTGGTTAGAAACAACCATCGATTGCTACAAGGTGGGGCCCCCCTAGTTATACGTGGCTTGATAAGCCACACCTAACTATGGCTATATCTTCCATAACAAGCATAGTTAGATGTAATTAGCGCCTAGTTGTGTTCACCAACCGCTAACCGTTGGGGGCCCCTGCATGCCCCAGCTGGTAACCATGGCCTGTTGATTCCAGCTCCCCTCGGGGCACCATGCCCCCCGGCGGGCGCCCCTCCACCGCCGTGTCGCAGCGTCTCCACGGATGGCGCTTCCTGTGGGCCCTGCTCCTCGCTCTGCGGTGTCGCTTCGGCGGCGCCTTCCTCGGTGGAACCTTCCACCTGCGGAAGGGGAAAGGGACATGAGGTGGGGTGGATTGTGGTTGATTATTCATAGTGGAACATTGGTTGATGATTAATTTACTTGATATCAATTCACTGGGAAAGGACATGATCAATTCACTATCATAGTGGTTGTTTATTCATATAGTGAATTGATAGTCAATATTATTGGTTAATATTGGTCATTATTAATGGTCAGGATGGATCTGATGGTGGTTCGGACGGATCTGATTGTGCTTTAGAGGGATCTGATGAGGATAGTTGGGATGAATCTGATATGGAAGGTGCACTGTTGGAAGACCTACTTAGATGTGCCATGTCCACCTGACTGGAAACTGACCGTGGTTTTTAGGGGTTAGTTTGGCTCCCTGATGGGGCGTAACTAACCGTGCTTATCACCCCAGCTGCACATCCAAGTAGTTCGGATGGATTTGATATGATCTGATGGTGGTTAGGATGGATCTACTGTAATGGTGGCTAAGATGGAGGATCGCCAAGGATGGGTGATGTTTTGATACTGATGTCTTGTGATGGGTGAATGATGGCCGTCTGATGTTAATGGTGGTTCATGATGGCGAGTGGTGATGTACGATTGTTCGTCATGCCTTCTTGGGTTTCTTGATGGGGTGAATGCTCGTTCAGGATGTATTGCTGATGGATCATAGGGGATAGCAGGATAGAAACCACAAGGCAATCTAGTTAGCTAAGTTGGTTTATAACTATATGGTAACTGCCAGTTGTGAATGGCTTCGTCACCTTATATCTGCGGAGGCCCACCTTGCACAATATCACTGCAGTGATCATTGCTTCTGCGTCTGTCATGTCACCGAGTTAATCGCCAATCCCCAGTCTCTAGCGGCGGGGAAGCGGGGTTTCCGTGGGTTGTTCAATCGCAGGCTTCCTGGAAAGGTAAATCACTGAAAGTCCTGGTGTATCATAGCTGACCATCCTCGATTCGAATGGGTTGATATTGGATCCATATTAACAAACAACTCATATCTGAGAAAAATCCCAAGCTAGTGAAGGCAAACTTGGGGTCGTTTGTTAAGAGCTGGCCCCTGTCATTGACCATGGTCGATGATAGACTCTGATTGGCTGACGGCTTTCGAAAATGCCTAGCAGTTGATGAATGATAGATCAAAATTGATAAACCACCACATGCAATCCCATGAATAGGTTCTGGATTCCCATTACGGTGGCAGCTGTATATTCTGTTATCACCCGCTGGAGCTCTCACCCCAACGGCAGCTCAGATCCACGCCTTCTTCGTTGTATCGCTGGGCGGCCGTTCGCTCTTGCCTTTGCTTCCCACGCTGCTGGTGGAACGAGGGGTACCTCTTCGGGAGTCCTCCCGGCGTTTCGGAAAGGGAACCTGCGAAGGGATGTCTTCGAACGCTGGTGCGCCACGCCGGGTAGTTGTCACCTGGCCAGTGGCATCCGTCTCGATCCTGGTGAGGAATTCCTTGATGATGATGATGATGATGATGATGATGATGATGATGATGATTCATGGTTCTATGTGTAAGGAAAATCAAGCTCCTGCGACAGTATATCCAGGAGCTGGTTGGAAATACCTTTGCGTTGTCCAATGTTATATTGTAGTGAAGGACCAAAGATCTGACACCAAACACACTTTTCATCAAAATGCCAGTGATACAAATGTTTACACAAATTAAATCTTCCAAGTGTGATACCTTGCTGGGCCTTCACCTGCTCGCAGCTTGTAGCTTGTGCCCGCCTGGCTTTTTGCAGCGCTTCGCTTTTGTGCTCTTGGCGATGATCGTTGACTGCTCATCCTGAGCTCGAAAAACAAGGGATGATGCAGGCACATGTTGCACTTCCAAATTCTGTGCTTTCTTCGCGTCCCTGCGAAACCCAAAACAAAAAACATTTGTGGCAACTCAACCGATGACCATAGTATCAACTTCATTTACCAATCACGAGCTACCAATTGGTTAGGCCACCCCTGGTAGCTCCGCTCCCGGGATATCCCTCGCTCCTTAGCTCCCTACTAGCCACCAGCCAGCAACAATCCATTAACCCTCCACGAGTCTGGCAGCATTGCACAAAACATCCCTGGCAAGTCGCTCTGATTTGGCTGCGTTCGCAGAACAGGGCCGCCTGCCAAACGGCTGCATGCACCCCACAAATGCTTGGCTTATCGCTATAAATGATTAGTAGCATATGATTTGGGCGTCCCCTATTTTGAGAAACCATCATATTGGCGACCATAATCATAATATGATCGTGTCATTGATCACTCGGCTTAGGTCTACCCACATTGAACATACGCAAATTTCGGCGGTCATCATTGAAAAACCTGACTTTATCAACCAACCATCCCAAATTACTAATGAAAATGAACCATGCTCAAGAGCACCATCAACTGACCACCCGGGAGCCCGATGACTTCAACCGTGGTTGTCAACCAGGGATGACCGAACCATTATTTGCTATGAAACTTTCGTTATTGACAAAAACTGACCTCGTTGAAAAGCCGTTGGATTTGGTGCTCATCACCTGGTTGGTAGTTTCAACCCCTATGGAAAATATCAGTCAACCAACTACTACTTGTTGATAATTACTAGAGAAAATCAAACATGTCAATTAAACCGCCAACTAGTAGTTTGTCTAACCACATTGTGGTCGGTGAGTACCCCATACTACTCACCATTCTTTACTAGTAGCCATTGTCAATAGTAATGATCCCTATTCTAAACCCCTATCAAGCCACCAACCAGTAGTTGTTTAATTACTGTAACCATCATTGTTGCTTAATGATTTTTCCCTATCCATCATTATCATGAACCATTATTAATTAACGGCTAAAATCCCTTTACAACCCCCATAGCGGCCCTATAAAACCACCTATTCATTACCTTCCCGACTGGTTTCAAGGAAACCACCAACCAAACAAAAAAAACGCGAAAAAAATGGCTTCCACGCCGCAGCGCACCTCCACGTCTTAGGGGTCAACCTCCGAACTTCCTGGTACAGCGCGCGCCGGTGCAAACGCTCCTGTCGCAGCGCTGCCTGAGCCGAAAAGAGAGGCTAACTAGACCTTGGGGTACCAGTCCCGGACAAGCCGTAAAATGGTTGATTTTGGTCATAACCATTGGGTTATGTGGGGATATTATGGGGATAGTAAGCCACAATGCTTAATTCCATAGATTCATAAATTGCGGGGTACCATTTTAATGGGAATCCAAGGCTTTTCGGGGATACCCATGGATACCCCCTATTCATCAGGGGTTGGCATTGATAAAGGGTTGGCATTAGAGGATGGTTGGAGGATAGGAGAATCAACATACACTAATGGTTGAATCAAGGCTCTAGGTACCCTACTAATGGCTGGACATGGTTGGACCAAGGGTTTAATGTACACGCTTGGTCATCTGTGATGTTCCTCTCTGGCAAACGATTTCCGATGTGAAACTCTGAATAGCTGCTGCATTTCCAAGGCTTGTTTTGCAAGGGTAACCCATTACAATGTAATTATTCCACATTTCAATTCCTTACTACAGCTCACACATGATTGACACATTCATGACATTCAACATTATTCAGTACTAAAATCCCCACTTCAACTCATTGTGCTTCTGTTGTCATATCGGTACGACATGGATTTTCCAGACCAGCACCCCCACTTCAACCTGTTGTGAAAGTTTGTATGTTCATTTGCTGCGCATGATGCTCAGTACTGAACCGCCCAATGCCACCCATCATGTCAGCGTTGTGAATCACCTCAGCCGATTTTCAATAATCCTCTCTGAAACCAATCAAGCATACGTCACTGGCAACGACTCAAGGGGCCAGTAACTATCCAAAACTTGAGGCACCTATTGAAACCAGTGGCAGATTATCTTGAAACTGGCGGCTTTCCCAAAGAGTCATGATCATTAACCAATCCAACCAGCCAATGAACTACAATTTGGCTGTGGGTCAAAACCCTGTACCCCTGCTCCCCCCATCATTAACCATTGTTTTCCCTATAGGTGTTGGCTACTACCCCCCACTATTGGTTGGTTAACTGCTTGACCCAGCTCGCCATTTGCCTTGGACCCGTGCTCCTAGCGCCCAAGCATCAGCCACCACCCCTGAGAATAGCCTTGCCTCTGAAGTTGCTAAGGCTTCCCCTAGGGCTTCTTTCTGCTTGACTTCTTTGGCCTTACGGGTCACGTACGCAGGGCGTTTTGAAAGGCGGTCACATGTGGTCGTCGTAAGGTTTTCCTGGAAATGGTTTTCCAATGGTTTGCCATGGAATTCTCCAGCATCTTTTGGAAGCGTAGTCAAGTGTTTTCTATGTTTTTTCGACCCAAAAGTGTTGCACTTGCCTTTTTTTTTGCCTGCGCCCTCCCCAAGGACTTGTAGCGATTGCCTTTACTTATATAATTGAGAGCTATGAACACCTTCTATCACCTTCTCGGGTTCCTTCTCCCCACCTCTGCCAGAAACACTCGGAGTTCTCAAAAAACCAAATCGGCAAAGGCGTTTTCAGCGATGGTCAATGTCAACCCAAGGATGAAACTACAAAAACACAACTTCCCAAAACTATGCTACAAGTACTGCGAAGATCCATGTAAATGACCACAATCCTGGCAACGACTTGCTACGCTCTTTCCTTCAGCTGTGGTCAAGACCACGCACCTCCAGTACTGCGTGGATCAACACGTTTTAGAATACAATCAAATATACCCTCCCTTAACCATCATTGCTCATGATCGACTATCTTCAAAATTAAACACTGGGTCAGGATTGATTGACCAAATGGGTCATCATGCCTGATGCCTGTGAAATCCCTGAAGAGAAGCAGTTTCTATCCCTGGAAATACTAAGGGTCAGCATCCCTCAGCTGGCGGTACGCCGTGGCCACCCAGTCACAGTCAACTCTGCAAGTTCTTTCTTTTCAGATTTGGACTTCCTCAGGTAGCACCGCTGACGTCAGACTCGGGAATGCCAGCACCATTCAGAATTGAAAGGTCTCCAGAATCAATTCCAAACGGGTTTCACAACCGACAATCAAGAAATTTCCAACAGTAGGAAGGAGTCAACGCATGTCAACGCTTCCAGTCATTGAATTGAAAACATGATTATACTGGAAGAGCACTTGAAAAAACATGTCATTGAATTGAATTTCAAGGCTTCCAAACATTGAATTGAATCATACCCACACTTGATCACACACCTTGCCACCTGTCAAGATGTCGTAGTTTTTATCGGGGTCACCGCCCAGGGACTTTCGTTCTTCCAGCTGCTGCTTCAGCATGACCCGTAAAGCCTCGGCTCTGGCCTCCAGCTCCGTTGAGAAACGCTGCAACGTCACAAGGCAACAAGTCTAAAGCTGATAGTAGTACCATCATCATGAATATATGACTATAGTAGGATCTAATACTTGTTTAAACACATATGGTGCACTTGAATATGTTGATATACAAGTACTTGAAGACATTTGTACTATAATTAAGCTGGTACCAACATGTACATACATGGTATAGGTCCAGCTCTTCATAAACCACCCCCAAATTAACGATAAATAGCGGGTTACAGGGGAGCAAATAAAGATTTGATTGATTAATCCATCATGCCAATTAACTACATGGAAAACATGAGTAATTACTAACAAACATAACTATACATCTACATGTATCAAGTAATCCAACATGGTAACACATGGCAAATGAAACAAATCGTTCGTAGCATGGCACAAGTGATTTCTACTGGTAGCTGGCCCGCTTAAAAGAATCAATTAATTCACTGCTATTTAACTGGTTGAATGGTTCATTACGTGGTCTATAACTGGTTTGTAACGGTGACTCTGGAAATAACTAATCAACCGTCTAATCAATAAGTAATTACTCCAGTTAATGATCAACCATTACTTCAGTGGTTTATTTATGCTAGTTCTTTAGTAGATTAATAACAGCAACTCTTACTGCTCATGGTTAGTTGGTTAAATGCTTAGACTTAGATTAGATTAGATTAGATCAGCTTAGATTAGATTAGACTAGATGAAATTAGATCAGATTAGATTAGATTAGTGGTTTATAACCACCTAAGTAGCAATGACTACTAATGGTTCGATTCGTTTCTGCTCTAAGACATGAATCTACTTCCGCCATCTTCACCTGGCCGGGCCTTCGTGTCGGCCAATTCTTTTTCTCGAGCACGCCACTGTTGCCGCAGTTCATGCGTCGACCTTCTAGGCCATGGGAGGCCACCAGAACCCCTCCCACAAATTGGTGATGAGTAGTGTGGGTGAAGCCCAGTGACGTATCCATTGACGGTTTTTACCGCAGCCAACTTGGTTTAGCGAAGGGGTTTAATCGATCAACAGGGATGATGGAATTGTGCTAAAGGTGATGGATTTTCAGGGTCTTCACTCAACCTTTTCCAGCCTGTGAAATGGCTGACCTCTTGGGCAAGCTGAAGACTTGATACATCGCTCCGATAGAACCTCGCTCTATGGAATCCTTTTGTATCACAGGTCGGCCGATTGCCAACTACCATGATCGCGGCAGCGGCTACACGGCTGTCAACAAGCAAACCTGCCCACAGGCCATGGTTTTTTGGTGGAGCTATCCTTCCAACAAAGCTTAGTCATGCCATTATATAATTGGCTAACGCTTGAACTATTGCTCAACAGTTGACGCAAATGAAACGTGTTGACACTCTCTTTTGACCAACTGAGAGCCAGCGCTAATGACCAAGTCTCCCTCCCCTCATGATGCTAAACTGTTGCATGTGCGGGTTGCTGTGCCACATGTTAATCACCCTTAAGCGGTCACACGGTCACACAATGGTGCAGTGCACAACAACGATTAATGGCACCTGCTATTCATAAATGGGATCCTTTGTTGGCGGTATGTGATATCAAAGGGAGGGTTTACAAATGGTTCCAATCAGAAAAGCCGCGCTGTTCCCCAGCATCTTGCACGACATCATGAAAACAATTTGGATGATCCATAATGAAAGTTCGGCAATATATCCTATATCACACGAATTCACGTAAGCCGCATCTTGATGTAGAGATTCTTAGGAGAGATTCTTAGGACTCCAGGCAGTTCCATCCTCGAGGCTGAGGTCCCGGCCAAAACACCACATCCGTTGCTGGAGAAGCTGGTTCTGGACGTGCCCTCGCATCTTTGCGCTGTCCCGTCCAGGTTAAAGGTGTGACCAATCCATAGGAACTGGGCTCTGCACTGGCCGTCGTCGCCGTAGCCGATTGAGGTGACGGCGCCAGGGCGGTCTCCTCGTGCGCCTTGGGCCGCGGTGTTCTGCGAGCCTCGGGGCGTCGAGCTCCAGCCTCCGGCAGCGGCAAATGTCGCAGTGCCGGGGCTCGCTGCAGCTTCCCATCACCTGCGCAGCTGGCGCTACGCTCGATGTGTGGACGACCCGTGGCCGCCGGGATGGCACCAGCGCTGGCGGAGCGAGTCATGCGTCGGTCAGACATATCTGCTGCACCTGCAGGGGTGGTAACTGCCGTGGTGGATGGTTTTCCAGGGTTTCCTATGGCGACTTCATGGAAGCACAGTGCTGTTGGCGACTCATTTCCCACCTGGTTCTTAGCTACCCCCTCAACATCTGAACGTCAGTTGATTGTCATCATTGCCAATGTCAACCCTGCGCTAATGAACCCCTGGTTGGTCAATTGGGGGTATCCCCCAAGTTTGCCAACTGTTTCCCCCAATAACTCAACCCGGGGTTTAGTTCATCCGGGGTTAGCCATTATGCTTTAAACATGTTCTGCCCTCCAAAACACATCGTGGAAAAACCAAGAAATATGACACCAGCGCTGAAAAAAATCAATCGCAGGCAATCAAAAAATGACGCCACAGTTGTCTCCGCCAAAAAAATGCAGCGCTTACCAAAAACAGAGTGATGAGGGGCTCTAGGCATTATTTAACCACCCCTTGTATGATGATGGCTGGTGTTTCCCCATCCAATATATCAATGTGGACCTGATATTGCGTTGAACATTCTTAACCCGCCCGCCCGGTACTGTAGTTGACCACAATCAACCATCGTAAACCATCACTAAGGTTTACCCAGGATTAGTAGTTAATAAACCCCAGGTTGATTAATTGGGGGTTACCACTTTAATGGGAAACCAAAGCTTCTGGGGGATACCCCCTATTAAGCAAGTAGGGGTTTAGCAGCATCCTGGGTAGACATTAATTGTCAAAATATTCCAAGATCACATCTCGGCACCTGGAGGCTTCCATGGTCTGGGCGAAGCTTTAGGTCCTACGGGGCTGGAGATCGCCGCCGCAGGGCCCGCATCTGCCGCGGGCGCATCCGCCGCGGGGGGCGGCAGTTCCCTTGGCTTTGCTGCCGGGGACAAAGGGGTCCGAGCCGGAGCCGTTGGACACATCTGCCCCGCCACCGGTTCTTGAGGAATGTCATCCATGGCGTCTGAAGCAGCGATGACTTGTTCCGTTGGAAAACATCCTTCAAAGTCGTCCAAGTGCTGGAGAAAATGGATGGCAAACTATGGCAAACTATCTGATCTGTAGTGTGATTCTGTTTCGTTGCGGGTGTTGCTTAAAAACGTGTGGCACATTGACATAAATCCGTTGATCTGAGCCAGCAAGCGCAAGAAGCAAATGCTTGATGAGAGGATCCCTCTCCCTTGCCCAGAGAATCTCTAGTTGGGACATTGACTCACAATCCTTCAAAATGAGCCAAATGTAAATATACTTCATGTTAACACGATTGGTAATCATGATAGCAGCCATGATTTATGATAATTAATGGTGCAAAAGGTCAGTCGTGGTTAGAAGTCGCAACTCTAACGTTACCCTGAAACCCAGGTCCCCTCATGACCACCTCAGAGGAAGGAGCTGCTCGCAGGTCATGTGTGCAGAGCCCTGGTACGTCATGGTTGTTTCCCAGGTGGCGTCCGGGTAGGCAACGATGCCCGGTGACCCAGCTGAAGCTGGGTGTTTCGTGCAACCAGACTGCGAAAGGGTCATGGTTAGGTGTATGAAAGCCATGGTTGGAGTGGAACAACCAGGGGGCTATTGCGGGGCTACATGTGCAAGGTAGCTGTCTCCAAGTCACATCACCGCGGCAACTCCCGCTTCGATGGCGGACCTTGAGTCAATGCGACTTCAAGTGCGAGCTCATGATGAAACGCTGAATCTGGGAAGATCAATGCGGAAATGCAAAGCAAACAATCATTCCCATCCAACAACTTCTTAACTGCTGGGATGTACTGGGGCCCACATGAGGAGCCCTGCAATCTGTTTGATATTTTTGGTGCCAGTCGTAATGACCAATGCCAGAAGGAAGTCCATAAAAAATCCTGCCAGGGTGTCACTGACCAAGGAAAACAACAGCCTTCGAGCGTCCGTGGCTGCCCCCAAGAATTGCCCGGTGAACCATGGCTTTGAACAAAAACAACTTGTCAACATCTTGCCGTTGGCTTAAGCCTTGAGAGCTAAGCCTGCCATGTCTTGCCGTTAGCTAATCAACCTTCGCTTGGAAGTGTTGCTGACATGGCTCTTGCAGTGGTAAGCTCCGACAAAAGGCACCCCTCTGGGCCACCCAAACTCGAAGGGGGCGTAGAACTTCTCCCAACCTCCGGGCGTGAACTTCGCATGGAGTGACTACATTTTGAAGCAAAAAATCCACCCGAAACCCGGCGTCTCGTAGGGTGATTTGTTCCTTGTAACCGTCGTTTTTTTATTCAAACTGCCAAGGAAATTCGCTGCACAACCTCAGGCAAGCGGTGAGAGCACCTCTTCAGCCTTTTTGCGAGCTATATATGATCTAATTTCGATTTTTGCCAAGACTCTCCTCAAAAATCTCACCAAAACATGTCTAGTTGACAAATGTTGACAATCTCTTCATGCCATCAATTCTGGTCGCTTGTTTTTCGGTGTCTTTCCCTGCCAGTCATCGCAGCGCGGAGCTGGGGAGACGGACGAATGCGCTCCGGCACGATGGAATTGGAGCTGGTACGCTTGGTCTCCTGGCAACGCGGCCGTAGAACTGGATGCTGAGATTACCGAAAAGGCCGCTCACCTGGCTTTCCAAGGTTTGATCCAGCACAGGGCCCTTGGTAGATGATAGAACTTGAGAGAACTCAACAATGGAAAAACGATGCACATGTTTTCAATAAGGAGGATTTTGTCATGATACAACTAACCATGCTATAAAACCTCCGGAGATATATGACATTATATGACACGCCAAGCATGACAACTTGTTTGGTGACTCCTCCTAAGGTTGGCTCCAAATTTCTACATTGGTTCCATCCCTTGGCTTGGCCTTCTGCATCTTTGAATGCTTTGAGCGTCTTGTTGAGGTGACATGAGGTCACAGCTGGCGGGCCCCAATACGCGGCTGACACCCCAAACGTTCAGAGTAAGCCCGCGCCCGCCTGGTCGTTCAATGCGAAGTGCTTCACGGTTGCAGCAACTCCAGCTCCTTCCTGCATGCCCTTGACCTCAGTCAATCGGTGCACGTGACGCCAGTAGTCTTGCAGCAGCCTTGTACGAACGGATGCCCCCCCGAGGTGGATTCGTGGGGTAAGATTCGCCAGTTAGCAAGCTAGTTCTCTCCCAAAGCTGGTGGTTGACCTATAGTTATGTTCAAATCACTGCGATGGCCGCTGCCATTTGAGAAATGGGGTGCAACAAAGGAACCTCAACTCCCAAAACACGAATCCAAAGCATCAATAAATCGATTGCAAAGCGACCTTCTCATCATTCACCATTAATCCATAAACTCCTGGTTGATTGAGAGGGGGTACGGGGTATCCCCTTAAAGCCAAAAAAACTAGATCCGCACCCTCCAATTGATAAACCTATGCAGTTAACGGTTAGCCATTCTTGTTGGTTCTTATCGCCTGATGACCATGGTTACCCACCATACGCCCTTCTAAACCCTTCTAAACCCTTCTATACCCTTATCAGCCCATATGCACCACACTCAACCACTACGAACCTACGGTTTAAGTGACCCAGGATTCATGGATCAACATGGATCAACATGGATCAACCACTATGCTGGTGACACCGTGTCACCTTGGCGCACCCAAGAGCCCGGCAAAGGCTTTGGCCAGGTACACTCCCAGAACTGGGTCCTGCAGCGCAGCATCTCATGACTGACCGGTGATGTGGCGTTAGGCTGTCACAAGTGGCTTGTGTCGGGACATCGTCCCGAAGAGCTTCTTGGCTTGCTCCCAGAGTAGTGGTGACTTATATGGATCCGAAAAATTGATCATGATTCAGCAGTGCTTTCTTTCATAAACCGCTCAAGCAGTAACTACATAATCATCTAAAGTACTACTAACATTGCTAACCATTATACTAAAACCACTCCATCGATTTCTTGCTGTCATTCGCCACCACTGTAACCGTGAATTACGCAAACCCACGCAGCCACTACAAACCAAGAATGAATCGTTCATATCCTGCCACCAGTCAACAAAAATGGTTGATCCCCTTTGGTACACTGAACCCCTAGTCGAAAAATGATTCTTACATAATCTTAGATTGTTGTTGCAGTACGGTTCTGTTCTGTCCTGTGCCCTATGCACTCGCACAGCAAGTGCCGCGGCACATCTCTTAGAAATTGGTTTCAAGGTAAAACATAGAGACACAAGCAAAAACACATGGTGTGGCAGCAGTACGGTAAAACCCATCGAAACCATCGCCGGGGGATGATCGTTTTACCAACAAATATGGCAACTCATCCGCCACGAATTCACGGTAACTTCGTGCCGCGACGGACCGATCAGCAACAACAACCACTTGAGCACAGCACTTGGGAAAGTTCCGGGTGAATTGTTGGTTCATTGATGACTTATATGTTTGAATATAGCATTTATAGCAGAACTTGTTCAAAACTCCATTGCCGTTGATGATGAATCGTTGGCAAAGTCCCAGATCACAATTGCTGGTATTCTCTCTAATTGTTGTTGTTCATTACTGATGAGTTGGCAAAGGGACGCGGATGACAACAGGAAACACCCTAGGCCCAGCCTCGCCCGACAAGTACTCCGCATTGCGCCCTCCAAATGGAGTCTGGGAGGCACACGATGAGCACGGGATCGCGAGGCGACATGAACCCTAATTCGTGCCATAGCAAACCAGCCCAAGGACTACCCTGAGATTCCACCACCATTGAAACAAGAGTTGATCCCCCTTTGATAAAGGAAACCCCTTAGTTAAACAATGGCGGATACGGTAAAAAATATTGAAACAATTCAGTGTTCGACTAACAGGGACTATACAATCTGTATCTACATGTATTCAAATAGATAGTATACGTACTACCTGGCCCATGGTATGCCATCCGTTTGCTAAAACATGGCGTCAAACATGGTTGTGCTACCAGCTCACCCCAAAGGTCGTGAAGTCGTGTCTCGCGATTGAAAGTAAGTGGATGATACTGTATTCAAAGCTGACTATTAACCAACTATGGTTAATGATCCTTTGTCAATCAATGGTTAGGTGTCAAGAAGCTAGCATGAATGGTGACTGACTCGTATTTAATATTCATTGGTTTGCTGTTAACTTTAAGCATCAATGGTGGTTTGTCATTAAGAATGCCATGGGTTACCTAACTGTATACCTTTTGCCTGCAAACAATGATGAGGTTGAGGCTCTTTTAAACTATGAATGGATATGTGTCATCCCACATTGCCGTGTCTTACTATACTTGTATTTGTCTCTTGTCATGTCCTCTTGTCCATTATTATCCGCTGTACCAAGCGGCCACTATGCCGCCATTCATGGTGGTTAATGTAGCTAAATCTCTTCACTTGAAGCATTGACCTCGCGGTGACCTCAACATGCCCATCAAAACTTTCTGAACCTTGGTGTCAAATGGCTTGAACCATGATTGACATGCCTCAGCTGGTTCATAATCTCTACAAATGGTTGAATGATTGCATGCAAAAATCTGAATTGAAACATGTTGAGTTTATGAGCCCCCTATGTGATTTCCAACATTTGCACGGTGGGAAATGTGGGAAACCTCTAAAAACCTGGTTGGTCGTTTCATCCCCCGTGAAAAATATTAGTTAAACACCCATTTGTTGATGATCACTAGGCAAAATAACAACTGTTTAAAACCACCTTTCTGCAAACAATCTCACCAATTTCTATACAAAAACAACCTCCTTGTAAGCAAAAACCCAGCCACAACACCATGGTCAAAATCATGGCACCCTTCAGCTCTCGTCATGAAGGGTGACCAACCCGGGACAGCGACAGCACCATATCCGAGGGCAAGACTCTGTGAACATTCACAGCAGGGGCTAAAATCATGTTGGCACCCTGCGCTGCAGCGCTGATCCCATGGCGTAATGGTTGGCAGCTGGCATTGAACCAGCCAAAAAATCCAACATCCACGGATGATAGGGGAATCGCAATGAATCGTCAGTATGATAGATGAATAATCTTGGAATAGCGCACGTGTGATGTTAATCTGTGGATCACACAAGCATAGCTGTCGGTCCACCTTTTGTTGGCGACGACGAGCAATCCTGGAAAGTCAAAGAAACATCAAATGACTTATCATCAACATGATCAGAATGAGTGATCAACTCATGAACGAGAAATAGTAAACGAGAAATAATCCTTCCCTCTCTTTTCTTGGGGGGATTAATGAACTACCATACCATCATCATGAAGGATCTTCATAGATCGGTTCAGATTGTGACCCAAGCCATGTCGACCTCTAGGGCCGCCAGCCAGGGCCGCCTTGATCCGAAACTCTTTTCCCATGGCAGTCGCCTCGCTGCCCCACGAGTGGGGGCAATCGATGGCTAAGAATCAGGGTGATGTGGTGATGTTTGGAAGGGATTGGTGAGGCAATGAAGCGATTCATGATTAATTTGGGTATCCTTTTCCTGAGTGATGAGTGATTTGTTAGTTCTTTGGGAGGGATTGGTACTTTGGGACTCAATCATATGACTGGGAACCGTTCTGCACCACTGAACGCCTTTCGCGGAGTCGCATCACTGGTGCCCAACAGTGTCCAGGCAAAAGAACGGTGATCGGCAAAGCTTTTTATGCCCTGGGTACGCCGTTGCAAGTTGGTCAGTGAGTGCCATGTCCATCTCCCATCATTTTCCATCATCAATCAGTACAGGTCCGATAGCTACACGTCTTAACCCTATCTATCATCAACTGTCAGTAAACCACCCAGTGACCAAGAATCAATCATCCACCACCCCAACCAGCAATCAAACATCATCAAACCGTCCACGGCAACCAAGAATCAATGAATGCCAACCTCTGATTAATAAGCATAACATGATTGCCATGAATAAGCAAAGCAAACCTGAAAACTAAACATTCCATACTTGATGGCAAATCATCAGCAATTTAGGCTCAACAAGGGGTGGTTTCTAAAAATGGGTCTACCGTCAATAGCCATCATCAACCACAATGATTGCTTATCACCCTCTATTGACAACCATTCACCCTCACAAACCAATCACCAGTTGAGAGATCCATCTTAAGCTAAATAACAGTGTGAGCTATTGCTGGTTATCTCTCTCCTGTTGACAACCATTACTTCACGCTTACAAACCAACCACCCGTTGTGAGATCTTGGCCAATCACCCGTGAAGCCAACGCATGAGACCAACCCAACCGTCCATCAAACCTCGGCCCTGCGGAGCTTCTGCCCCAACTCGGGTGCCCGTTCCCAGGTTTCAACCAGCGATGCATCCCACGTGGCTGTGAGCACCAAAGGTGCTGGCCTGGAACCAGGGACAAACCTGGAAGGACTTGTTGTGGATTGCTGCTTGCAGTTGGTTTTGGCCTGGTGTTCCCAAAGGGATTGCCATTGACTAATTCATTACCATCGTCAATTTTATAACTGAACTACCATTGGCCCAAGTTGACCATTCAAAGGGATTGCTATGAACTAGCATCCTCTATTCTTCCCTGGCGCAGAGTCCCGCCAAGCTAAATTGGGAATATCTGCAGGGGCCCCATCCACGCGATGTTGTCAACTTCGGCAAACCACCATCAACCTGGCCCTATCATCATAGAGTGGTACCCAAGCAGTTCGATTACACTCTTTTGTTCGCCATGGAAATCAACCCAATTATATACATCTGAAACCAAATCACTTCATTTCAAATGCGCACACCTCTTTTTCATGCAAACATTTTGTTACATCTTACCTGCTACACATTATCCGGTCGGTGGTTTCAAATCCTATGAAAAATACTATGTAGTTAACCAACCACTTCCAAATACTGGGGAAGTCTTAAAAGGAAAATCTTTAAATCACCAACCAATGATTTAACGACCCCCTTGGGGCTATCTCCCCCATCACCAGGGCACGCCCCAAAACGCGGAACGTGTCGCGGTTTCTGAGTTCCAAAGCCATGAAGTCACCGTTCCAATCATCTCCTGCGGCTGGTCGTGGCGATGAGCGCAGCAGCACGACGTGGCGAGGAGCAACGGTCCTTGTCGGTGGTCCGAAAGCCGGAGCTTCCATCCTGACGGGTCTGGGAAGTGATGGCCATGACATAACCCAAGTACTCCAAAGTATTTACTTGTACATTTGAGTTATAGAATAAGATCTTATAAGTATATGTGGAGTATCTGGGTGCTCAATCGTCGACTCACAAGGGTCGATAATGCTTGAGTTAGCTTATTTGTGGTCACTGGTCAGAAAGACTCGGCTATAGTCGCGAGTGATCCTTATCCACGCACGGCAAGTACCTTCGCAATTGCCATAGCAATGGATGCTGAAGATGATCGAAGTTCGCAAGGAAAGTGACCACACACAAAGGTGCGCATCAAAAAGTCGGTCTCAACGTGTGAAACTGTCATATTGACCGAACCCCTGGCGCGGGGATGATTACTCATAGCTAACATCAGCTAACTGGAAGGGTAGGCGTAGATAACTTCCAAAGATGAGACTTCCACTTTGAATTTGGTCAATTCCCGACCCATTCGCTTGCAACCACCAAGCACTTCTTGCATAGCCGTAGGTATCCGTGCAGACCCCGAACAGTACATGACCAAAAAAGGTGCCTTCAAAGGGAAGGTGAATCCAACCATCCTTTTACTTGGGTTTCATGGGTGGGTTATGGTGGATTCACCCACTTCACACATTTCAAATGGATGGTGGGTGGTGGTCAATGGTTTGAACAATGGATAATAACCAACAAGAATAGGGGAGATATACCAACTATATGGTGGTTTCTTGAAATAGAGGTACCTCCTTATGGTTAGAGTTTATTGCTAACGGTGAATAAACTGGATGACAAGTGTTGGTACACCTATGACTTGAGAACCGCCCAAAACGTTGAAAACGCAATGTACCAGGCACGCGGCGTCGGTTTTCCTTCAAATCCCGGCCGACAAATCACAGAAGAGATAACTCTGCCAGGTGTAGCGCGCAAAAAAAAGGTGTAACAGCACTCAACGAAATCAAAACCATGTTGGTCTATTGAAGCTTACCGCTGGCTTCCCCATCACTAACCGTTGTTTCCCTAGTATTGCTGCAAATTATCCCCCATGAGTCGGTTGATTTATATTGACCCATGGCGTTTTTTTGGCTGGGGCATCACTATGGGTTCGCCCTAATTACCACTCACTCCGGGATTCAAAGGGGAATGCGTGGATATGTCGATGCTAGCTTACCAGCCATATTACCTCGAGAATGAGGTGGTAACCATACAGCAATGACCACTAGCAACCATTAATACCCTCCAGTAACGTAACATAGGAATGGAAAATCCTCCGCTTATTGATGGCTTTCCCAAGTTTTCTCTATAAAAATCCTGGTGATGCTCCATTACTATTTGTGATTTCCCTTGCTATGTTCGATCACCAGAGTGGAAGCGTGACGCATAGCTGGCCACGTGCGGGTCACGGCTTGGTACTTCCAGTTACCAACAAATCATGGGTCACCATCCCTACGCCAGGGGGTGCCAAAGGTTTCACCTGGTTACCATTTTTTTTCGTCGCCTTCTCAAGGAGTTCAGCAGAGCTAAAGGCGAGAAACACAGCTCCGCATTGGTTACCTACATTTTGTTCGAAACTGGTTGTCGGTATTCTCTGTTGTCTATCTTGTTTGCTTCGCCAATGCAGTTTATGAATCCTTTTGTGCGCGACACCCTGGCTTTCCAAAGCCACGCGCCCTCTGATGATGCGAACCTAGCAATGGAAAACCTAGCCCTTATCGAATGCTCTAACTAGAGAAATGGCGATTCTTTTTTCCATTGCCAGGGCATCCTGCAAGGCGCGGTTCAAACAAAGTCAAACAAAAATTGACATTCTCTATCCCTGCCCCTCCAGTGACCTATAAGTAAGCATCCTTATGCCTAAAGTTTCCTAGCTACCTACCATAGAGGTAACTGGAAGGGTATGGAATTCAAACAAATCCAAACAAAAAATTGACAATATCATTCACTGCACTGGGAGTTTTTCGCTGTACACATGCGCGCGGTCAGAAAAAAGGCTGACAGAGAAGGTTGCTTTCCATGGAATACAGCGTGGCGACGGAGCATGGCCGAAACTTAAAAGTTTGCCCTACCCTTCCAGTTACCTCTGAATGTTGTAGGTGACTAGGGAATGCCTTGTGAAGGGACGGTTACTGATAGGTAACTGGAAGGGTAGGGTTGGGTGACCAACCAACCGTTGACAGCACATGTAGCCTGATACTCCCTGTCAATCTAAGCGCTGGCTGGATAATCCACCATGAATCTTGAGCTCGTCTGCATATATTGGGAATGAATGCCATGGCATGCCACTGCCATTCTTGATGAAGAAAAGGTAATTGCAATGGTTATCCTCAGGAACATTGAAATTATAACAACTATTTCAATGTTACTGGGGATAACAAAGGGTAATCGTCAAGACTTAACAGCTATCCTTAGCAACATTGAAGTAGTCAGCCCAATCCTTTCCTGCGCAAGTTCACGACTCGTGTGCAGTACGAGGCAGCTGATCCGAAAAGTCTACTTTTCAGAAGATCAACTGTGTTGCAGTTGGGTGAGAACCAGCCGTCAGCGTGGGACAGTTTACTACCATTTGGTTGGATAGCTCCACATCGTTCCGGTGAAAGGAATACATTGATACCCCTGGCTCTAAATTGCTCCGTCCCAACCGCCAGCCAGTACATGGCAAATCAATGGTTGATACTGATACTCACTGCTCAGTAGTGAATGATCGGTTGATGGTTATATATAACTCTCTGGCAAATTGATGGTTAACAACGGCTCATTAATGGCTGCTAGTGCTATCACCAAAGGCTATTTGATTGTTATAGTTCAGTGTTCATGCCAACATATGCAAATTATTTGATTCTTTCACGTTTCATTGGCGGCAAAGAAACACGGTGAAGCACACATAATCATAAGACCGCCAGCTGTCCCAAATAATTACTCCATGCATGGCATATTTACTTACACCTACCCTACAGTTCCAGTTTCCCCTCTGTTGTAGCTATCTAGGGCACCCCTGGCGTGGGGGTTGTTACTTTTTAGTTGATGGCTGGTTGCAGGTAGGGCTACAAGATGTCCCTTGCACGCATCTGGCTGAAACACCCAACGCTCGAAAAACATCGATTCCTTGGAGACTCACGGGGCCAGCCCGTCGAGTCCCGAGGATGGCCATGCCAATCTTGAAATCTCTGGTGTTGCCACGCGGTAGAAGCAAGGTTTAACTCGACACACAAGGAGTTAGCAGTGATTAACTGGTGATTGATGGAGGTCTAACACTTTGATCAACGCTTGAATGATGATTTGTGTGTTGATTCAAAAAACGATGGTTGAGTTGAATGACAACGAGCCATTAAACATTAAATCATTATCTAAAAAGCTGAAGTGACCGGAGTGGTTCTAGCCATTGATTCATCACCTTTTATCGACCAGTATGAGCCAGCTGGGAACGGCACAAGCTGAGCCATGCACCGGTCTAGCTTTCAACGACAATTCCAAGAAACACACCATGATATCGATAGTGCTTGATCAGCAATCATAGTGTAACCAATAATCACAGCAATAAACAATGATAGTAACAAAGCAATAAACAATGATAGTAACATGTGACTACTCACTCAACTTTCATACGCTATGTCTACGCAGGGGCATGTGTTTGCACTCGGTTGGCGTGCTGATGTGGGCTCAATCGAATTTGTCTAGGTGTTGCACAGTGTTTGCCACCAGTAAAAAAAATAAACAAACATATATACATATATTATATATATATATGTAAAAATAAATGAGACAAGTATAAATCATGGTATGTCAACGCAAATTCAGAGCAGTTTTGCTCAGTTGCTGTTTCTAAATATTCTAAATGGGAAGCGTCCCAAGAAATCAAAACATAGATTAAACAAACGATGCAAAAAGGAAATCTGGCCGTGGGCCCCCTATACCCCTGGCCCTTCACATCCCATGTTCATAACCAAACGACAAGGTGGAGCCCCCTACTTAGCTAAGTTGGTTCATAACTATAGGCTGACTACTAGTTGTGATGATATAACCATTGCTTAAGCCACGTATAACAAGGGCGCTTCACCTTGTAGTATTCGTCGGGCTGTTCGACTCGCCTTGTTCCGGATGGCTGGTTATGACCCCCATATTCAGCCTGGTTGATCCCTAAAATGTTAAACCCCTTAGTTCAACTGGCTGGCTGTCCGTTCAAACCACCAGCAACATGGAAAAAAACAATGGCGACGTGCTGGAATCAGGAGGGCATAACCAACCTAAGTATAGATATGTCACACCGTTTAAATGCATTTTAGTGGTAGATTAAACCAACATAACACCAAGCAACAACCAACCTGTTGGAGGCTTGGAATCCCAGGGTGCCAGGACATCAATTTCATAGGCTTAGCTCGCCACACAGTGCGGGGCGTCACAGCTTGTGCAAGCGCTAAGCTGTTCGACCAGCTGGTGGTATCTACCATAAACCGATGGCTACCCTAGCTGTGACAGATCCTTGTTCATGGAAGACCAGCTCCCAGATGGTTGTATAGGCTCACCACTTTCATCTCCCTGCGGCAAAGTTGAGTACCATCCGGTAAACTAACCTGGCAATGGATTTTGACCATCTTTTATGGCGAAACCTTGGGAAAAGAACAATACGGTAATTATATAGTGGATTTTCCATTGCCACGTTAGTTTACCGGAGGGAAACTGATTGGGCTCGACGTTGATAAGTGTCGTCACCATATTTCTTTGCAACTATCAGCGGCCACGTTGAGGAACCGTTGTAAACAATGTTCGGTCGTGAGCTACCAGTATTGATGACTATTGTAGTGATGATATCAGTATTGTGATTTACTTCCATGCCACACGTTGGTCACTTATAGCACCTGTTTGATATGTGGTAATTCATGGCAATTACCATGAACCTCTTTCAATCAGCATTACATGGATCACCACTATATACACCGTTACAAGCTACCCACAATCAGGCATCATTTGCGGGTTGGGAAAAATATCGCCATTCAACACCACACATCACCATTAGCTCCTACTACCTTTTGCTTATTAACCATCAGTCAAAAATTGATGATATGCACATGATGAGTTGGGTATGAAGCACCATTCGCCATCAACTACAAAACACTCCCATTCACCGTCATATTCCCCAATTCTTGGTTGGTGTGTCTAGTTTCACTGATATTATGATTCCCATTCACCATCATATTCTCCAGCTGAACTGCTATTCAACATGATTCTCTCAAGGTGGGCCCCTGGCAGTTATAGGTTGGGTTACAACCCCTATAACTGGTAGTTAGGCCCAGTTAAGTTACTTTACAAACCAACTTCTCAGTGGTTGGGTGCCCACCTTGCTGTGATTCACCATGATTCACCATCTCTCTGCTTCTTCGCTTCGCCTAGTGGCAGCAGCCAAATGGCCCACACCAGAGCGCGAACGCACGCCGCATGGGCAGAACCGCATTCACCCCGCGTGTGGTGCGAACGAACTCGCAAGGCAGCGCTTAGGCCTTGTGAGAGACACACCACGCTGGTGCACTGCCCACAGTGTGACCCTGACAGCCGATGCAGACCCGCAGTTTCTCCACCACGTTTGGTGAACGAACTCTCCTGGTAGCTCCTGGCCTCACTACCCTGTATGAAAGGCCTGTTTTCGAGGGTGGCCCGCACTGGGTACCCCCGGCTACTGGCCTCGCTCCCTCCCAACCAACTGCGAGACCAATGAGGTCTTGACTGACGAATACTCTTGATAATTCACACGGCAAGTGCTGAAGACGATCACTGCCCTTTCCACGGAACGCAAGTTGAGGTCAGTGGTTAGGTTGGTGTTGAGTGATACTTCGGGTGATGGTTGATAGCTGAGTTGACGATTCATGGCTCACAAAGGCCATAATTGGTTGTGTTTTATTGAGTTGATGATGGTCCTCGTCAGGTTGGTTACCCTGATTGTTATTTTGGCACATGAGATTAGTGACACCCATTAATCCAAAGTATGGCAAATTCGCTTGGTGTCCATCACGGTCAAGACTGGTTGATCAGGGTTCGCAGCAGCTGACGAATTGATTCATGTGCCTGGTCTGTACCCAAGTGACCTAATTTTGACCAATGTTCCACAGCGGGTCAGCACGGCCTCAAGTTCACTGACAATCGCGGCTTGAGAATATTTGAATATATTTGAAATTCGTGATTTAAATTTAAACGTGTGATTTGGCTCAAAGTCCTCAATGCCCAAACTAGCTGATCTTTACCCAAATGATACCCTCTGGTAAACTAACATGGCAATGGAAAATCCACCATTTTGTTCCAAAACCTGAGTAAATCAGCTATAACTGGTGGATTTTCTATTGCCAGGTTAGTTCACCAGAGTGTAACCATCAATATCTATGCTGGTCTTGGCATATGACGTTGAGCCAAAGACAGATCGAGAAAAACTTTGGAGCTCACCTGCTCCGAGGCGTGTGTCACCTCAATAAAATCACGGCCCTGGTTGGCCGTCGTTAAATCACAGCAATCTGGTTCTGCCGCAATGTTCAGATTTCCAGTTCAAAGTTTACTTTCTCCCGTCTCCTTCCAAGCACCAGGGGGCCAAACGGCGATGTGATTGAGATAGCTGAGAGACAGCAAATGATTCGCTGGTTCATGGTAGAGATCAGGAACACCAAATCACCAACTAATTTGCTGATGTTTATCCCAACATGCTCGTAACGCCTCTGGTCATGACACAGCCAAATGGCTTCTACACCAAAACAACAATGGATCAACTAGATTTGTTTTTTGGGCTGCAGCCTCGCAGAGTTGCCATAATCGATCCACTTAACGGTGGTTTCTCAAAATGGGTACCATCAAATCATCTAGTAATTGACAAATTGACCATTTGTTGTAATCAACCAACCATTTTGGGGGCTCCTTGTTCTGAGAAAACCCCAGATGGGAAATAAGGAATGGTCATAAGTTATAGTCAATTACATTTGACTTGATGGTCACCTGCTATCATAATTATGCAAAATCAACCATGGCGACCCTCTGGTAAACTAACTAACATGGCAACACATGGCAATGGACAATCCACCATTTTGTTGGGACAACCCTGGCAAATCATCCATTGAAATGGTGGATTTTCTATTGCCATGTTGCTTTACACCGGGGTAAAGGGTTTCTCAAGTCACAGGGCACCCCCCAAGTATCATCCAAAATCTACAGGCACCCGAGCCGCAGCTGGAGAATCTCCAGGCCTTTCAGATTGCTCCAGACCGGTCTGGTAGCGAACTTGTCAGCTCTGAGAGTACCATGGTCGTATCCCCTGGTTGTACCCCCTGGTGTTTCTTGGTTTCTTATCATATCCCCTGGAGATTACCCATAGGTCCACTAGTGAATGTGGAATTGAATGCGCCAATGAGATACCAATGAGTTATATCCACTTTTGCTTCATTCCCATTGGCAGTGGCTGTCAAGTTTGGAAGGTGCACTGTCGGAAGACCTACTTGGATGTGCATCTGGTAACTAAGATGCATTATATGAGTTATAAGCTACCTGACAGGGTTGATCAGCGTGGTTACATGGTGAGTTGAGCAGAACCAGATTTTCGCCGGCCTGGGGTGGTAGTCCTGCCGAACTGCGGTTTGGCCCACCCATGCTGAAGCATCGTGTGACCGGTAGGAATTCTACCCACTTCCAAGCGGCGAATTGCTTTCACCACAAGAATCATAGCTATCTATGGCTATCTATTGTTTAGCCATTGACGATTCCCTGCCCTTCCAGTTGCCAACAAAACAACAAGCAACCATCCCTACACCAGGGGTTACATACTCCAAAGGTCACTGGAAGAGCACTGGTTAATGAGCCGTCATGAACCATTGATGAGCCGTCACGAACCACCAATTAGACCTCAGTCAACCATCAATTGACCACTGCTAACTATGAAGTAACCAGTGACTAACCATGGATTCACTCTAAACAAGACATCATGAGCCATAGACTAGCCAATAGCTAGCTAGTAAGTTTCCGCATCAAAGAACCATCTCTGGGACATGATGATGTAACCATTATATAATTAGCCACCAGCCATGAACAAACCATTACTGACAATGAACTAGCCATGAACAAATCCTCATATGAACTATTGACCAAGCATTGCTACCCATCAATCTGCAGCCATGCCATGAAACAACCAGCCCACGGCTCAGCATGGGCAGCCTTAGGGCGTTAGCGCAGTAGGTGGCAGGTCACCCAGGGGTGAAACTCCACCCTGGGTGGCTCGGGATCATCAGCCGTGGGCGGGGTCACCGCAGCGGGGCTCAAGGATGTGATGGCCCAAGTGCGACGCGGAATCTGGCGCAAAAGAAGCGGTGAGAAATGCCGAAAGATGGTGAAGTGATGTTTTAGTATGGTTGATTATGCTTGGTTCTGGCTAGTTGATGGCTGGTTGATGGTTAGCAGTGGAAGGCGTAGGCGAAGAAGCAGTTGTTCAAGGTAGGGCAGAAATAATAGTAGTACTGGTAGCAGTAACATTGGCAGCAGCAGCAAAGCAAGACTGCGACTACTACTACTACTATTCCTCCTGCTGCTACTGCTACTACTACTGCTACGACCACCACCACCACCACCACTAGTAGCACTAATAGTAATAATACGCAGTCTTCCCGCGGCGAAAGCCAACTTTGGCCAGCAAGTCCATGCAATCCTTGCTCCAAGCCCTCATTGCGAATACCGTGCAGGGAACGCGAGGACCAAAGCTGGTTTTATCACAATGTTGAGATTATATAAGCACGCAATTATGCTGCCATGGGTGGCAATCGTAGCATACCTCTCTCTTCCAGTTATCTCAACAGTAACCATCCCTACTTGAGAGCCCTTAGTTACCTACAAGAAAAATGCAACTGGAAGGCCAGGGATACAAAAATCCGAAAAATCCGTTGCCACTGGCCCTCCTTGATCAACTCACCATGAGTGCCACGACATCTGTGCCACTCTGTGCCTCGTTGGCCTCTTTCCACAGCAACTTTCTCTCCTGATATGAGTCCTTTGCAGTGGAAAGCTTCGCCACCACGATGTCCTGCGCGGGCTTCAACCTTCATTTCTGATAGGTTTCTGGCATGTTCCGGGAAGGAATGATACCCCCAAAATCATGCGCAGTGCCAGTGTTTCTCACAGATTTTGATCCTAGCCACCAACTGATTCAACTAAGGGTATTGAACAGGATCGACGATCGACGATCAACCGTTCATTTAATGGTGGTGGAATCGCGAGGGATACGTTTCTAATACCCAAGCACACTTGCATTGGACTCCTCATCACCAACACCAAAATCAATATCATCCACGTGTGGCACGTGTGGTGAACTCGTGAGCCATGTTCTAAACCCCTAGTTCATGGGCTTGCAAAAACAATTGGTTTTCGCGAACCTTTCGCGTCGCTTTCGCGACCACAGCGTTTGCTTTCGCGGAGCACAATTTTCGCATATCTCTTTCGCCAACCTTTCGCGTCGTGAGTCGACGTTTCCAAATAAAACACTGCGTGATGAACCAAACATGTGAAGTTATGATCACTTTCGCCAACCTTTCGCGTCGTGCTTTGTACATTGTGCTTTCGCTTGGGCTTTCGCGGAGCTTACGCGACCATGCATTTCACTTTCGCGAGCCCATCCCTAGATCAACCTCTAGTTGGAAGGTAATCATGGGGGTTTTGAACGCTGCTCTCGTGGTACATTTGCCGCGTTCTTGCTTTTAAACAGATCTACCCTCAAGCTCACCTGGTTGCGTGATCCAAGGCGTTGATTCAGGCAGTCGTCTGTCATCGAAAAGGGATTTTGAGCAATTGTTTCTCAGAGACGTTGATGATGACATCCCTATGCTCCAAGGTCGCCAAAAAGGTAGCATTGGCAATCGGCCGCCTTCATTCACCAGTAGCATTGATTCATTGACGATTAAGCCTTAAGCATCATTGACCACTACTCCCACCCCCACTGTAGTTGGCGAAATTGCTTGGCTGGTGAGAATAAAATAAGTATCATTGGCCAGAAATCGACCATTCACCAGCCATTGACCACCACTAACCACGACTAACCGCCAGCACTGACCAGCAGCACTAACCACCAGCTGATCCTTCACCAAGCTCGTGACTTACCACCTGGGGGCTTCTCCCGGGAGGTGAGCCATGGTGAGCCTTTCAGCTGCACAGCTCCCAGCTCGCCTGTCCTGCATGCCAGGCATCTTTCGGAGCCCTCTGCGGGAGGGGCGAATGGCTTCGGATCGCTGCGGTGCTTCGTCGTCAACTTCTTCTTCTTCTTCCTTCATGGCGAGAAAAAACAGGGTAGCACAAGATGGGGAGAGAGCGATGGGTTGGTTTGTGACTAGGGGAAATGCTGGTTATGGCGGATAAAATTGTAGTTGACAGGCTTATAGACCAAGTTCTAACCGTTAGAAGCCCCAACTTGCAAACAACTCCAAGGGTTTCTTGAAACTTTCTAGTATGAGCCATGTGTCATTTGCCCCAAAATCATCCAGTAGAAATCATGCAATACATAATAAGCCAACCGTTGTTGGGGGTTCCTTATTTTGAGAAACGCTCCTGTTGGCTGCTTAGCTCCTCTTTCAAGCGTTCCCTCCCAACCATGACAGTAGACCATCAGGTGGCTTCTCAAAATAAACCACCGTAAAAAAAAAAAAAAACACGACATCGTCAATGCAACGTCCAAGCTACAAGGCACAAAAACATCGGCCATGTTTCAACATCAACCCTTAAACATCAATAACCATCGACTAACCGGCAATTACGCGTCAATTTTGAAATATGTATGATGTTGTATAAAATGTGTGCAAGAGCTGCAACATCAATAACATCAATTCACAACAATAACCATCCATTCACATCCAATAACCCCTAAGCATTGATCATCAATATCCATCAGCAATCAGCAATTAACATTGCATATTAGGGATGGTTCTGGCTCATCAATAACATGGTCAACCAGCAATAGCCATCAATAACCATCAGTTCATCCAATCAAGAACCATCAAGACAATAACCATCTGCAACATCTGATATCCATCAAGATCATACCATCCATAATAAGCATCAATGACATAACCATCAAAATAACAACATCAATAATAACCATCAAAATGACTTGAAAATTAAGCATGTTTGTGTTCAAGAAACCATCAATAAACCTCAGTTTTATGGTTATATGGATGTTTTTTTAATGAGATCGGAATGACAACATCCAATAACCATCAAGATAAGCATCAACAACATCTGATAACCATCAAGATAATAACATCCAATCAATAACCATCAAAATAACTTCAACATCCAAGAATTTACATCACTAACCAGCAGCAAGCATCAATGTTACCTCAACAACATCCATAATAACCATCCAATAATCATCACTTGGGTGTTTCTCAAAATAGGGGACCCCCCCAAATCATCCACTAATAATCACTTTTAGTAATAAAATGTAATAAACCAAGCATTTTTTGGGTTCCCCATTCTGAGAAACCATCACTTGGCAGTGGGTCAAAACCCTTAGTCCCCCTGGTTCCCCACTATTAACCATTGATTTCCTTACAGTTTGTTGGTTATTATCCACCATTACTGGTTGGTTAACTGCTTGACCCAGCTCGCCACTTCACCTTCCAACGTGACACCCTCCACCTGGCCCGCCAGCAGCGGCCAGGCCGCAGGTCGCCGTCGCCTCCACAGCTTGGGTCACGTCGTCTTCCGAACCGGGCGTCGTCGTAGCGTCGCTGATGCCACGCACGAAGCCGGTGTCCACCTGCTGAAGGCAGTCCTGGCGGTCAGGAGATGACCCAAGGGATGAAGCCATGGGCGGTTTTATGGTGGTTACATGGTGGTTGTATGGCGGTTAAATGGTGGTTTTAGGATGTTTGTATGGTGGTCATATGGCGGTCATATGGTGGTTATATATGGTGGTTATATATGGTGGTCATATGGTGGTTATATATGGTGGTCATATGGTGGTTATATGGTGGTTAAATCATTGAGTCGTGATGAATTCCAGAGGTTGAACCAATGACTAAATTCCAATGGTAAACCATGGCGCTAGTGGTTAAACCAGGCTGGTTGAGGAATGGTGGTTATATGGTGGTACCGATCAATTCCATAGGTTGGCAGTGGTGAATTTGGGTTGTAACCATGGGTTTTTGAGGGGATAGCAAGCAACAATAATGGCTAACCCTAGGTTTATCACTTGGGGGCGGTACGATTTTAAGAGGAAACCAAGGCTTTTGAGGGATACCCCCTATTTACCGGCCAGGCTTTTTTAATCCACGGTTGACATTAAGTCAGGACATCACAACGAGGTCATTGGTTGGCACAGTCGAATCAGTGAGAACATAACACCGGTGGTACAAATAGGGAATCTGATGCAATTTGGAAATGGATGAAACCAATGATGCAAAGTTAGGACATTTCTACTCCAACATTTTTGGCATTGAGGTCATTTAGAATCATTTAAGGACATAATCCCCATGAAAATGCACTGGGACAAGCTAAGATCAGTTTCCTCACGTTTCTTCCGCGAGGGTCACCATTCATCCCTCGGCTGGGAGTGGTTTCTCGCGGGGGCCTCAAGGTCGTCGTAGTGCTGGGACGCCATGGTGACACTGCGCGATGCTGCTGTTCCCGGTGGTTAAAGAAAATTCTGAGCCAAGCAGATTCAAACGCCTGGGAAGTTCACAGCGAACGAGGCTGCGGCGTCCAACGGCTTTCCCTCTATTCATGTAAGAAATGTTGAAAATTATGGTTATAGTAAAAAATAATAACCAGTACCAATTTATGTAACTTAGTAATAAGCATAGTACTGGTTACATGGAAATAATAACCATGGTAATAACTTGGTAATAACCATGGCTATAGTAATTTACTATGGGTGAATAGTACTGTCCACGCAGAGTAATTACCAGTAGCATTTATAGACTAATGATAAATGACGGTAATTAGAATGGTTAGTTAACTAACGGTAGGGAAGAATGATGGTCATGAAATCAATCATTAAGATTCAGAAGATAATAACTTGTCGATATGCATCATGATTCAAATTTATCAATTCATAATGATCCACCCACTGCTTCAAGAACGATCCTTACATCAAAGCAGGTGGAGACTAGGAAGCCGATAGTCTCCGCATTGCCATTTTGCACACAATGCAGGGGAATTCCTGCTGTTTGATGGGTTCCGACTCAAATACTCCGACAGCAAAATGACTGCACCTGAGTCCAATTTGACGTCTTTGGGTGGTTCTTTTGCATGACAAAATCATTCAGAGTACTACCCCCAATTGTTGGTTGGAACTTCGCCATTTAAGTATAGTTGTATCTAGCCTACCAATGTCTACCATAACTAACTAGCTGTTAAGTTATAACTCTAAGTATCTAGCTACCTATGCTATCTTTTTATATAACTAGTTGTAAGTACCAGTATATCTAGCTACCATATCTGCTATAACTTGTACCCCACCGTCAACTGTCAAGAGCTGTGCATCCTCTGGACCTTGCCTGCATCTTGATGGAGGGTATGCCAAGTCGAGGCACTCCCAAGACCTAAGACTCAGGCGACGACTGGAACATCTACCAGTCTGGTTGGTGTTGCTCACCACCCCTGGGAAAAACATGAACCAACCCACCATCCCAAGCATTGAGGAAAATAAGGCATGGCAATCAAACCGCCAACCATCTATGATTCTTGGCTACCCCCCATAGTTGACCACTACTGCCCATAGTCAAGTATAGAAACTGCATAACTGTTTTTGATTGGTCAGACCATGTCAGACCTGATACAGTGCTTTGGATTACTTCAAGCTTGTTTCCAGGCATTGCTACAATTGCCATTACCAAAGGGCCCCAGGCTAATGTTCACCTTCGCAATCAGCTGAAGAAGCATCAAGCTGCAGCACCAGTGCGCCATGTTGAGACACCACCAAATGATTGTCATCACAAATCTCGGAACAAGGATAGATGCACAGGTCTATGATCTGATTTACGATTACCTCCTGGCAAACTAACCTGGAAGCTACAAATCACCCTTTCATAGGTAAAACCCAGCATTAATGGTGGATTTTCCACTTCCAGATGAGTTCGCCAGAGGTTGATCTAAATGGTAATTGATGAATCATGGTGAATTCACAGATCATGGACCAGCTGGGGATAGCCATAAAATGTACATGGACGGCTCTGCACAGCAGAAAGTGGGGTCATCAGAATGCAAGGGAAAAACAGAAACACAAAAAGAAATCGGTAAATCATGGTGAAACTACAGGGGGAAAGTGCATATGAATAATCAACAGTTCATAATATAGCTGATAATGGCCCACAACTTTCAGCCACGACTCATCAGGGATAATCAAAATTTCTGAATAGCAAGATTTCAATTCACTGAATGATAAGATCGACTATAAGAAGCATGATGCTTGGACATTTTTCGATCACAATCATTAAGCCATCTGGCAGCGAGTCAAAACCCTGTAATTACCCCTTGTTCCCCATTATTAACCATTGTCTTCCCTATAGTTTGGTTGATTAATAACCACCATTATTGCTGGTTAATATTGACCCATAGCCATCTTTCAATGAGTCAGGACCTCACAGCAACACCTCACGGCACTCTCGCAGGCGCGACTTGCTGGGGCTTCAGCAAGTTGTCGCGTGGCTGACACACGAACTGAATCAACAACATCACAACCCATCCCCAAGATTCACCAAGCATCATTGATCAGCATGACCCTCAGCAAGCATCAATGGTGATCAACCCGACTTTTTACCATCAAGCAGGTAATAACCGTCGACTCGCTGTCAGAATCACTTTATTACCATCAAATAGCGAACATATAGCTTCACTATCCTTCACTTTCCCTGAGCAGTTCCGGGCACTTCGCCAAACCTCTCGGACCCCCAACGGAGCCCACGTAGTAACCCCGCATCAGTTTGAAACCTTGGAGCCGCCCCGCGTTTTGAGGTGGTCGAAGGAAGAGCTGGTGGACCGCAGGCCGACGGTTGACATCCACATTCGGGTTCTCAAGCCATAGGGAACCTCCAGAAACGGTGGATTTATCATTCTTTTTGCCGGGGCATCCAACAGCTTTCCTTCCAGAGTTTGTGGCTGAATGGCCGAAAAAACTATTCGACTCGGTGTGGGTTTATCTTTACACAGGACATGGCAAGACTAATTTTGGATGATTGGGGGGTCGATCTTTAGAAACCACCACATGCCACATGGTGGTTTCTCAAAATAGGGGTACCCCCAAATCATCCATTGTTAGTCATCATTAGTAATAAAACTAACCATTTTTAAGGGTCCCCTATTTTGGGAAACCACCACATCTATTGACATCGATTGACATCTGTTGGTTCAGGGGTGCCTTCAATGGGACCTGCAATCCTCATCTCCCCGGCACCGCCTGCGAAGCCAACCCCATGGAGGAAGCGATACTTCTCCTGGAGCGTCCCAAGCCGTTTCAACAAGCTGGCCTTAACGATGCAAGGTGGGCCTCCCTTACTTAGCTAAGTTGGCTTATAACTAGGGTAACTACCAGTTATGGTAGATGTAACATAAAATAACTGTAGTTAAATGGCTCATCAATCAACTTGTAGCCATGGGGGCCTTGTGGGAATCTTAAAAGGGCTGATTTGTTCACAACTTTTGGGGTCATGGCTGAAGGTCTAACCTTGAAAAGCAGTATTCCAATCAGGCGTTACAACATGGAAACCCTCAGGGATGACAACCACTCCAAGAAGTGAAGTTTTGTGGCAACACCCCTGGTCTTCAGGCTGCATATTTTACAGCTGTGCTCGAAACAACCAACAAGTAAACATTGGTTTCTCATGGTTTCTCCAAACAGCGGTTCTGCTACGTAGGGAATTCATCACTACCTTGGAGGAACAACAATGCATTTTTCTCTGCAGTGCCAGGTAGTGCTAGGAGCCATTTTTCATGTCGCGCTTAATCTCAGGTCAATGTAGTTATCAATGAAAATTCCAGCTTTGAACAAACCGTCCGCCTTGAATGGTCACAAACTGATGGTGTTCTGCGGTTCCCATGGGCAGTACCAAACGACAATGGGGTTCCCAATGGCGTCAGAAAACCTCATATTTGCGGCTTGCGCAGCTTACTCCTTGGCAAACTAACCTGGAAGTGGAAAATCCACCAGTTCTTAGCTCTCTCTCTCTCTCACCAGTTCTTAGCTAGTTTACATATTCAACAATGAAGATGTTTAACACCCAGGTTAGTTGACCAAAGGGCAAGACCTGGAACTCCCAGGTTGAGATTTGTCCTACCATCCGTCGCACCTACTGCAGTCCTCCTCAGTCATGGCCTGGACGGCTCGCTTGGCCCAGTTGGCATCTGTCACCTTAGCAGGCTTTTGAAAAAAACGTGGCTAACCATGGTTGGAGAATGTACTCATGTTTTTAGTACACCTAATTCATTTAGTATATCTATAACTAATCTGAAAACCTATTGAACAATACACAGAGAACCAAATAATATATCATATCTCTGTGTATCATTGTGTATCTATCCATTTCTATCCATCATTATCCATCCACCCATCTCTCTCTCTCTCTCTCTCCCTCGCAGGGCAAAGCTTCCGTTGCCTCTGTCACCCATCTATCTGTCTCCATTTGGTCGTGGTGAACCATTGCCCGTTCCCAACTACTCAGTTTCGGTTCCCAACTACTTCAAGCAATAATCCATCCACACCCAATGATCTTGCAAATCTCTCAGCGCCAATTGGTGCTTTCTAAAAAGGGAAAGATGGGAAGGGTTCAGCCCATACACTTTTACCAGGAAAGCCTTGCTGCGAAAGGAATCCAACTTAGATCCCGCTCGATTCGCTGGGAATTCACCAGCTTTCAAAAGTTTTTAAAGGGAGGATCTGGAGCTGCTTTACTAATAGCTGGATCTACGACTGTATGTGAAATCTATCTATCTGTATATCTATCCATCTTTCTATCTATCTATAGCTATCTATCTAACTTTCTGTGTCTCTCTCTCTCTCTCTCGTCGGGCATGGCGGTCCAGCCGCCATCTCACTAAGACGCCCAGGTGGCGTAGACTGCACACATGAAGAAACCGACAAGTAGGTCCCAAAGCTGTAAGCGTGCAATGGGCGTTTCAGGGCCTGAGGGTGGTTTCTTAGCAACCAATCCGTTTTCCAGCTGGGTGATTCGGGCGTCCTTCATCTTGATGGCAACTTTCTGTCTATCTATCTATCTATCTGCCTGCAACTTTCTATCTATCTATCTGCCTGCAACTTTCTGTCTATCTATCTGTCTATCTATTGTCTATCTATCTATTGTCTATCTATCTTTCTGTCAATCTGTCCATTTATCTGTCTGTCCATCTATCTTTCTGTCAATCTGTCCATTTATCTGTCTATCTGCCTATCTGTCGATCTATCTATCTATCTGTCTGTCTATCTATCTAGCTATCTGTCTGTCTCTCTAGCTATCTATACTTGATATACTACTCTTATCTACTTTCAACATCTTTCCTAACTATACTTGATAGCATACTTTCAACATTGTTCAACGATCGTTGGCCACTCAAAACCTCTAACTATCATGTACCATAATCACTGTTTATCACTTTACTGTACCTTTCACCAGCCTCATTTATTCACTACATTACTATAAATTGATCATCACCAACCATTTGACAACACGTCACTGATTATCATGAAAAAACCTTCGTTAAGCATCAAGTCACCAACCATCATTAAACCAACACATCACCATTTTGAATTAAACAACAAATCACCATCATTAACTGACCAACAAATCACCAACATTAACCATCACCAACCATCAATTCCAGTCACGATCAACTCACCAAATCTCGCCGCATCCCCCACCATTCCCGCCGCGCGCTTGCGCTTGCGCCAAGAGCACGTCCGGCACGGGCATGGCGTGCTCTTCACAAAAGCCCGGAGGTAGACCAACAGCAGCACCTGGCTTGGTCTCACAGCAATCCCTGAGGGTATACCCTCTGGTAAACTGATATGGTAACCAATGGATCTAAGCAGGGGGTACCACTTTGTATAGTGATAACTGATTACAATGTGGGGCCGTTATAATTTGGTTAAGCCATTTCACTAGAGTCATATCTACCATAAACTAGTAAATAGTAGTTTCCCAAGTTTTGTTCACCAACTTAGCTAAGTAGGGGGGTACCACTTTGTAGGTGCGAGTCGCAAAGGAGGAATATAGATAATATAGGTGGTAACAGGTAACAGCAGGGTAACATGACCACCTTCTGTGGGAATACAGGTGGTAACAACTTCTTTTTGCCCGGGCTTCCCACGGCTTTGCCCTAGGAAGTGAAGAAAAACGATGGCTATTTGATGGTGATGGTTGATGGTTGATATTTCAAATGGTTAATTGATGATTACTCGATTCTGACTGGCGAAGTGATGGTTCATTGCGGGTGATGCATAACGGATGATTGACCTATGGCAAGTGGATATTTCTTTGATGGCTAGTGATGGTTAATGAATAGTTCATGAAGGTTAGATGATGGCTTCAATTGGATAAAGCATGGTGGATTAGTCCAAGCAAGCCCAAACCATTGGAGGATTCTTGGTTGGTTCAACCAGTGGTGAATTGATGATCGCTCCTTACCACCTAGATCAGGCTCCCAACTGCTCCCCCCAAATCATCAGCCAGCAATATGGCTGTTGGGTCAGAACCATTGGGGCAGCGCCCCTCTAATCCATCAAAATCCAGCCAGCATCATAAGTCCTCCCTCTTGCTGGTGATGAAGAACATGCCCACTTGCGTCCTACTCCTCCGCTGCATTGCCGCTGTACATCCTTTTTCAACATCCAATTGCAGCCATGTGGCGTCATTTTGCAGATAAGACTTGGGTTGGCTGAGCCCAGTGCAGCTTCATGGCTGCAGTTGATCATGATGGACATGGCGAACAGATTTGACGAAAACTATGCTTTTTCCTTACTGGGAACTGCAGCTCAGGATGCAATAGCCGTGGGTATGGGTCCTTCTGTTCAGATCCAAGCTGGATATTATGGTTGGGATGTTCATGGACCACCATCCGTCATCCATGGATCTTGGCCCATGAGTTTGTGTGATATGTTTGACCCATACCTCTTGAGGCAGAAAACACTGGGGCACAAAATCGCATTTCGCAGGGCCTGGAATGCCCGTTGCATCATTAGCCAAGATCATTTGGCAAAGCAGCTGCATTATGGCGTTGGAAGCCATGGCAGCGGTGTCATAGACGTTAGGCACTGGACAAAATCCCGCCCTTCCACGTGGGAAGTCTATACCAACTTGTTCATGATAGCTGTTCTCTCAAGTGATTTTGTCCATTTTGCTTGTAAAAAACTAGGGGTGCATTGAATTATTACCGCCAGCGGTTGAATTCGACGCTCGCAAGGCCTAGACGGCCGCCGTGTCGCTTCACTTGAGGTCGCCCGTGCTTGAAGTTGAACCTCTCTGACCTTTCCCTTCGCAGTTCTCTCTCCACATCTCTGGTCCTGGACTCCTCAGATCTGTCGCGCTCCCGTTCATCTCGCTGCTTCCGGGCGGCTGCCGCCCAGAACTCTGCACCTTTCTGGGCTTCCTCGGCCACATCCAGCGCCATGTCTTCCAGGGTCTCGGCCCTCTGACGGATGGCACGCAATGCCATGGCCTGGTGCGGGTCTACAGGTTGGGTGCAGCTTATCAATAGCCATGCCACAACCATAGCCATGGTCTTCCTTCAGAAACCGTGGATGGTTGAGGGAAGTTGGGGGGCGATGGGGATAGCCATATATATTGATGGATAACCTCAGTGATTAGTGATTGTTTTGGGCAGCAGCCGCTGGCGTTTGTGAAATGTCTTCCTGTAAAACCCCCTCCTGTCGGAAACCTTGGCATAGACTTGCCAATCGTTCACTATGATCAAACAATATGACTAAACATGATTCAGTCATGGGCCAAACTAATACCAACCTATTTTCAAAACCAACTATTCGCATTCCCTACCCTTCCATTAACCTTTGCAATAAGTAACAATCCCCAGTTGGGGTTCCCTACTTCAGTTCTAATATAGCAACATATAGCAACTCCTACAACAAAGAAGGGCCCCGTTGCAGGTAGGAATTTACATTTCCTAAAAACCCGGCAATTCACCATCCTCAAGTCAACCACCAGCCACCACCATGAAACCACAGGTAGCAGTCATCACCGCCCCCAGGAAGGACAACAACTGGCGCCATGCCACCCAGGAAGCACAACTCGCACCTGACGATTGCTCAAAGTCACCACCATCTCCTGAAGCTGCAGCATGAACCGCGCATCCTGCCGCAGGTCAGGCACCAAGGGCGCCAGCAGGGGAAGCTGCAAAGGACTACGGCCGGCGCCATGTGCGTGGCAGGACCATAGGGCTTGCTTGATGACCTCAGGGTGGGGAGCACCGGCAGGTGGGTCACAACTGGGGTTGGTTCGAAGCTGTTCAAAGGTCGTTTCCAGCGTCCAAGGACTTGATACTATCAGGTTTCGGTGCTTGGGGCTTGCTTGTCCAAGTACTTCACCCAGACTTTTACCTCTTGACGTTGACTTGTCGGCTGAACACAGGGAGGAGGGCTGAGTGGAGTGTTCAACGGTGGGAGTGCCGTTGGTATATCCCGAAGCGCTGACATACTGGTGAAGTTCGGATTCACATCCTATCATCCCAATGGCAACTGCTCAAAGTCACGATGAAGATATGGATGTTTCTCAAGATAGGCGTACCCCCAAATCATCCTTTATAGATCTTAATAGCAATTAACCAGCCAATTTTGGGGGTTCCCTATTTCAAGACCCCCCGTATGCAGGTGAAAACCTACCATGGATCAGCCCACCACTGGGCAACGGCGATTGTGTTCCCCAGCGCTGTGCCACAAATGTGCTCAATCCGATCATTCTTCCGTCAATGCGGTAAACTCAAAAGGTCAATCACAACTCGGTGGCATTTAGATCCATGATTGAAACTTTTACTTTTAGTGGCTACATGGTAAACCAATCATACAATCATATCCCAAAAAGGCTGAAAACTTCATGTAGTGGCTGTAAGCCACCCAAATAACTTAGTGCACAAGTCATTCGATAAACGTGGTATGCATTCAACAAATCATGAACGACTTAGGTTTGTCATGACATGGACATGTCGGCAAATCCCAGCTTCAATGCTGCTTGTTGAAGTTAATCATCTACGCGTTGTAATGATAGATCCAGCTTTATATGCCCATGGTTTGATGATGGATCACAGGGTATTGTGGCAGTTAACTAACAGCAATTAACTCATTAACCATTATTGTTGGTGACCATTCCTCACCACTCGCCATTGCATTCACATTACTGTATGAACCATGAATGTATGTTTCACAGTTGGTTATTGCATGTTTACTTCAATATATCCCAGAACTAACGTATTGATTGGACATTCTTATATAACCCTTATATGACCCTATACACCTTGGTGCTGCTTAACAACCCCACCCTTCCCATCCGTTGTGACCCTTCCCCACCTCCGTCTCTTCATTGGCTCGGAAGCCCGTAGCGAAGAGGTAGCGCTCGGGCCCCGCCACCCGCGAGGTCTGAGGCTTGACGACTTTCAGCTCCGTGAAGAGCCGCGACAGCAGAAAGAGCAGCGAGGACGTCTGCGAGGAGAAACTGCTGTAGAACTTGCACACGAAGGAACCCCCTGGGGCAGAACTGCCACCAGTCACTGGGTTTTATACTGATTTAAGTTATTCATGATGGGTACAAGGTGGGCCCCCCCTGGTTTGGAAGTTGATGAATAAACCGTTGAACTGTAGTTATATCTACCATTTGCGTGGTAGTTACCCTATAATAGGCCAACTTAAACGAAGGTTGGAACTGCCACCGGTCAGTGGGTTGTAGAATGATTTAAACGATCAATTATGGGTATAATAATAGGTGATGATATCCCAAAATAGGAACTGTCAAGGAATTATAAGGTTTTACACGGGTTTTCGAAGGGTTAAGGGTTATACAGCGGTTATAGATCCATGGGCCAGCACCGGTACGTGAAGGTAGGAACTACTGGGATCCTACTTAGCGGTATGCGGATTGTAGCTACTTACACAGGCTGCTGACCTCCAAATGGAGCATTGAAATCCCATCGCTTCCCATTTTCTTCGTTGAAATCAAGCGAGCCTTGAGGATTTGAATCAGCCAACAGTTGGAGATTCACTTTTTTTTTCCTCAACTGAAATCAATATCCATGGTTGGTTGAGAAATTTTGGGATTTTAAGGGATCACAGTTCTGAAACATTGCGAAACCCAGCAGTTTCCAAGGCAATCACGTCATTGAAGCCTGAACGCATCAGCAGCCATGGAAACGGCAAGGTTCGTTCAACGTAACAGCTGTTTTTCGGAGACTTCATCCATCTTTCTCCCTTTGGATTCAACCTTTTAAAACTCAGCGATGCAACGAAAACCATTCAAAAATCACCACCGTGTAATATAGATATACATATATATTATGTAAATATCATTCATCATATTCATCTATCTATTCATGCTCTCTCTCTCTCTCTCTCTCCATGCTGGTTGCTTGATTTTCTGGCATTTTCTTTCACCATCTCTTGAAACGCCACGGCAAAAAAGGGCCAGGGATACCCGTGGCTCAGCTCCTCGCCGCCTCCCTGATCCACCAGACCCGTCAGCACCGCCCTTGCCCCGCCCTGGCGTCGCGTCCCCGGCGCCTGGGATCAAGCAGTTGGCTGCCGTGAGCACCTCGGCCAGGAAGAGCCGGTAGAAGTAGAGCTCCAGGAGGTTGGGAGGAATGGCCTGGCAGAGCGAAACAATCTGCGAAGGGCTCAGGGGGTAAGCTGTTGGTGAGAAAAGTGGGTCTGTAGTTATAGTTGGGTGATGGTTGGTTATAGCTGATTCTAGTTGGTTATAGTGGGGTATAGATATTATAGTTTAGTATAGTTGATTACCGTAGGTTAGAATGGATGATGATGGGTTGTCGTTGATGACGGTTGATTTGAATAGTTACTTGGTTATATTTGCTTGTGGGATTGAATCGAATTTGTGTGATTATGTTTGGTTGTGGGATGCTGTGGGATTGATCCGAACTACTTGCTTGATTATGTTTGCCTGTGGGATTGATTCTAATGAAATATTGTCATGATAATTGACCACTGATTACAGTCGTTTATATAATATATGATTACAATGAATTCCCCTGCTTATCCTGAAGAAATCACCACTACTGCCAACCTCAATTCATCAAGCCACAGTATCAATCAACCGTCGTATCTGACCATTAATCTTTATGTTCTCAAGCCTGCCACAGCAAATAAATTAGTAATTACCATCATCACCAATCACCAGCACCAATAATCTTCATGACAATCATCATCATCATCATCATCATCATCATCATCATCATCATCATCAACCTACCATCTGTTTAGGCCACTGCGCTCCTGATCTTGCTCCCTCATATGAAAGGGCCACTGGATAGCCCTGGCTCCAAGCATCCCAACCACCAGCCAGTAACCTCGCCAAGTAAGCTCATCAAAATTCAACAGATCATTCACCACCAACTAAGACCTACCAAGTACAACCATAGTTTTAAAGATAACTATGGTAAGCAAGATCTAATAATCTTGGAAATGGCAGTGGGTCAAGACCCTGTACCCCTGGTTCTCTTATCCTTAAACATTGTTTTCCCTACTATTGTTGGCTATTATCCCCAATGAAATGGGTTGGTTACTATTGACCCATAGCCACATTCGCCATGTATAGCTGGTATATCCCCTACTGTTCTTACTTTGCAAATAAATGCTATTATTAACCAGCTCAACCAGCTAGTTAGCCCTTGTTGGACTTGTTGGTTGGTTAAGTGCTTGACCCACAAGCAAATCAAAGCTTCAAACCCACCCTGGCTCCGCAGGGTCGCGCCACGCCATGCCACGCCTTGTCGCTGAAGCCGCCGTCCGCCACGCAGATGGCCACGCCTCCCGCGCTGCAAATCTGCTGCGAGGCGTGCAGCAGATTCTGCGGCTTCAGCAGGTCCCCGGTGCCATCAGCGCCCCACAGGGGACGCCAACCCGGGTGTGACATCAGCTCTGGATACCAGTCCTGGGGGAGGTGCGGAGCTGTGGTGGCTAAGGTGGTGGTAGGGTGGTGGGGGTGGTGGTAGGGTTGGTGGCTGCTGGTTGGTGGCTGGTTGGTGATCTGCTACTTTGATGCCGCGCAGTCAAGTTCGAGACGTCGGTGGTCAAAAGCTGATCCCCTGATGAACATGGCAAAGCTTGTGACATTGCTGCCGCCATAACTCCATCTCCACGGAACTAGAAACAGCAAATTTGATGGAATGATGGTGTTAAATTGATGGTGAATGATGGCTAATTGATGATTCAATCATGGCCACCATCAGCCATAATCACTCATTCTCCAACTGCCAGCCGTCATCAACCATCACCAAGCATCGTGACCCAACCCGAAGACACAGCCGTAACTTTCATCAGCCATCATCAGGCACCATCAGCCATCATCAGCTGTATCATCACTTATCGACCGTCACCCCAAGCACCATTGACCATCACTGTCCATCACTAACCATTACTAACCACCATTAAGCATCAAATGACCATGATTAACCACTGTGAATCACAACTAATTAAGCGGCATTGATTCATCAGCATGATTAATCAACCATCAAGCCATCCACAACTTGCCACCACGACCATCAATGGTTGAATCTAGGTACCATAACTTGCCACCATTGACAATCCCTAACCACCATAAGCCATCAAATAATCCACCATCAACCACTCATTAACCACCATTAGCTGCCAGTTTTACCACCAGCCACCACCAGTTTTACATAGTTTTACCCACCGTTATAGATCCTTAACTCAGCAAATTTCACCACCACAACTTGTCAGTCCAAGACTCATCTTTCTGCTCCGCCTGCCAGTCGCCCTCGCTTCCCACGCCACTTCTCAAGGTGAAGCCGAAGCCCTGCAGCCCTTTCTGCAGCAAATATTGCGACCATGCGCCAGGGCCACCGCAAAGATCCAAAAAGAGACCTGCCACCGAACCACTGCTGGTGCTGAGAAGGGGAAAATGACCCCTGGTTGATGGTTGAACTATCCCTGCGGGAGCGAGCTACCAGGAGAACTTCAACCAAATGGTAGGTTGGCATGATCCATGAAGGGTTTTATTGATCCGCACCCTTCCAGTTACCTCTTTCTTGTAGGCAAGTCAGGGGCCACCAAGTAGGGATGTAGGGTATGAAAACGTACCAAAAAGATTTCAGTAACGGTTTTCTATCAATCAGTTGATTCATACACACTTTTCGAGAGAAAACTTGCTGGTTTATTGATTTACATGATTGTTGGTTGTCACCCATCACTCCAAGAACAGTCCATCAACCAGCTTTCCTAGTATCGGGGAAAATGGAAAATACGTAAAACCACCATCTAGCACTTGTTGGATCTTGTTGATTACTATCTCCCATAAAAACCACCACCCACTTTGCTTCTGGAGGCTCCTTTTGCTAGCTGAAGATTGCTCCCCTCAGCCCACCAATATGACACCATGTGGTGACAACTCCGGGGCACTCAAGAGGTGTTTCAAGGTCTGTGGCGCTATATGGCGCTGTAAGCACCAACCGTGATCATCGGTGCACCTGGACCTAGCTCTTCAGTACTCCGTTGAGTCATCATCCTGATCAATCACCGACTAGAATGACCATCTAAATCAATCACCTAGTGAAACGACCATCAAAAATCATAATTCCAGGAATCACCTAGTAGAACGACCATCCGTGACCATAATCCATAACAGCTGCTTACCATCACGGTGCTTTTCACTGAGTGCTGGTGCGCACCCTTGCCTCCGTGGTGCTGATCCAGGGCCCCGTCCAACAAACCAACTGCTTGCGCCAGCTCTTCCAGCTTCTCCCCCGCACGGTTTTCATGTCCACCTGGAGGCAGCTGGGGGCCCTTGGGATGGCCATGTGGCTAGATGCACCCTGTAAAGGACCACAACCTTCCAAGTGGAACACTCCTGGTGGCTCCAAATCGCTCCTCCCACAAAAAAGGTATATATAGGCTGATATAGCCGTGGGGTCAAGTCCTGCCAGTGGTGCGGCCGCTAGCAACCGAACCTTGACCGTGTGTTCGCAATGGATCGTTCATGTGGTGCCCCCCCATTTCCCCACTCTGGATTGGACTTTGACTGTTTCTCCTGTTAGCCCCTCGAAGCCATTATGGCCACTGCCTTATCCTGGCAAGCTGACCTTGGCGGCCTTCCTTGTTTTGGTGCAGCTATGCGTACGACATTGTGGCATGTCGTTTTGATGGCAAACTGCAGGCAAGTGCAGGGATTGAATCTGGCTCGGCATCAGCACTGGCCTTTGAGCTTGCCGGCTACAGGTATGACAGTCACTCAGCCCCGGTTCCAGTACACATTTGACACACGGGTGCATGCTCGAGCAGATTACCAGAATGGAGTTGTCCTTTGCATTTGGCGTTTCACGGCTCCATTGTCCGCACTTCTGGGGCAACGCCATGGATGTCTGGTGGCTGAAGAACAGCATCTTATTTGGAGACACTGGCAAAGGCATGGGCGCAAAGCTTCTGATCTCTCTTTCGGGCGGCAGCCGGCTTCAAGGAGGATGCTGTGGCTGGACAAGCAACAGCAACACTGTCGATGTCTCTTGCCCCGAATGGTTTGCACGGATCATACGAAAGACACCATCGTTTCAGTCGCTGCCACAGCTAGGTTTGAGAAGCGCTCACGCCTTAGAGTTTCCATTTGCGCAGTCTGACTTTCACGTTTTGAGCCTGAGGGCCACACAGCACACAATGTGTTTTTCCCTCGTTACACACAGCTTTGACAAATTCTTGTGTGAACACGTGTCGAAGCCACTCACTGTCGGTGATTGTTTTGCTTTATCTTCGATGCCAGCACCTGCCTGGTGTCTTTCCGCCAGTTCACAGCAATTGGCACGTATGATAATGATTTGCCGCAGTCTGCAGGCTATGTTGCGAAGGTGACTGAGGGCGCTCCCTCAGCCCCCCTTGTCCTGTATAGCCCGTAGGGCTTGTGGTTCACCCATGGATTGGCCACGCCGCACTGCTCACGCCGTGCGCTGGCTGGGAGCACCGTCCGAGATATATAGGCTGATATCTGAATGAATCCCCTGGTTGCTGAGGTTGTCCCCAAAAATGTGCTTTTCAATTGTAGTAACCCGCATGGTTTGAACATAGCGCATCATCTTGAAACTTGGCCCTGGCCTTTTTTCATGCATTAGTTGCGGAGATTGATGGTTTTCGGAGGCATCTTTCAAAAACTTGGCACCACGGACAGCACCTGCACGTTTTCCCAGCCAAAAAGGCACTCCTTCGAATGATGCGATTTACATCATGGTCATGAAATTGCTACCAGTTGCAACATGCCACAACAGACCTCTCAGTGGTAGAAATATTTAAACAAAGGTCTCTGGTAATCTCTGGCATACCATCGCAATGACTAGGGTATACCAGCTGCAATGATCATCCAAGTCAATGAAAGTCGATGAACTGTCTACACATATCATCATCCCCCTATTCCCCCTTGTTGTTCATCAACTTACCGCAGAATTTCTACCCAGCCCCACGCCTGACGTCTCCTTCTCCTTTCCCGAGTGGGGAAAGAGCTGATCCCTTGCTACGCGCTGCATGACGGAGCGCGCCATGGGTGGCGGTGGTTTGTTCCACAGCTCGTCCAGCTGCGACTTGGCGTCCCATAAGCTCTGCACCAAGTCGGGTCGGCTGTGAGGTCCATCCAACAACACCTGCCTTTCAGCTTCAGCCACTTGGGGAGGTGACATCTTCAAGGACTTCGTTGAAGACAAGGGGAACATCAGCAGCGATTCCTGGAAAGGCGGCTGAAACTCCAGAGCTTCGGGGTCCTTCAGCTGCGACAGGCCATTGAAGTAACTCTCCAAGGCTTCCTCGCTGACGGTGGCGCGCCGTTCCACCCGGTGGCCCCAGGCCACAAAGACCCCCGCTTCCATGGCATCGTCGCGCTTGGAGCGCCGGCTGTGCCTGCGCACTTCCACACAAACGCCATCGATCACTGCCACAGCCATGCGGGCGGCCAGGTCGATGACATGCTCATCTCGGAGCAGAACGATGGCGCAACCCTTGCTGGACATCTTCCGGACGGAGATCACTGGTGGTTGAGTTGGAACAGCTGCGACAGCTGGGACAAACTCCTTGGCATTGGCATTGAGCCGGGAGATCTGAGGCAGTTTCGACAGCTTTGCAATAGAGCTAGCGATGTGGGAACTGCTGCGATGCTCATCTGGCGATGTGGGCGACACACGAGCCCTGGCAGGAGAAGGGATGAAGAGAAGGGGAGATCGACCTGCTGAGTGCGTCTTCTGCTCTCCATCCTCGAGAGGAGCCTTTCTTCTTGGTGTGCACGGTGCTTGAGTTGCTTCAGCTACTTGAGCTTCACCTTCTGTTGTCATCTCGACACACCCGAGCGCCAGGCTAACATGCAACAAGCCAAAATAGCTTAGAGAGAAAAAAGGCATGTAGAGTTCATACAAGCTATGTGGAGTCATGACCAATCGGGGGTGAAAATTCTGGGTCGCTCAATGCCATCAGGGGCAAAGGTCTAGCCTGCGCGGGGTTTCCAACATCCCAAATGATTCCCACAAGGTGGGCCCCAACCACTTAAAAATTAGTCTATAACTATTGTACCAGTTAACCATAAAGGTTTATAACTTGACCCAACTCTGGGGAGCCACCTTGAAGCTTCTACAAAGAACTGGACTTCAACATCAGCAACTCGGGGATGGAAAAGATCCAGCCTGCGTCAAGCCATTTCTTCCTCTCCTGGTGCCGAGGTGCTGCGGCAAAGCTGGGGCGCGTCTGAAGAGCCCACCGTTGCCGACAACGCATAGCACCAAGTGGGATTCTGACCCCTTGACCAATCATCAACCACCAGGCTATTACCAATTATTATCCCCAGCTTATTCTCAACCATTAATTGTGCCTCAAGAATCTTCAACCACCAGCCTATAACCAGCCATTTTAATCATCATCCTAAACTATCTAGGGCCAATGGCCTGAAGGTAGCAATTTGGACAATCGCCGGTTGCAGGCACTTCCGCCAGCCAAGCCCGCCGTGTCCCATGCTTTGGCATCAGTACATATCAGTACTGCTTGGTGGAGGTGGCCGTTTCTTGGCTACACTGGGTGAGCCAAAGCTCAAAAAGTTCATTGTCCGGTAGCTTGCCATGCTTCATAAGGTGGGCCCCTTGCAGTTATAAGTTGGGTTATAACCCCTATAACTGGTAGTTAGGCCCAGTTGAGTTACTTATAAACCAACTTGTGAGTGGTTGGGGGCCCACCTTGTACCTATGGGTCTGCCGGGTGTTAGGGAGCAAGGAGGAGACCAAAGGACTGGCATCTCTCTCGGCCATTTTGCCGAAAAAACTTGCTCAATGAGATCCTAGGCCTGAGCATGCCCATTGGTTTCTGGTTTTGATGCCAACTATAGTGCTCGTTATTGCAGGTCTTTATAGCTCAGTAGCCTGTAGCCACCTAGGCATCCTAAAACCATCATTTTGTTAGGGCTATAACGAATATTTTGGAGGGCAACAAGCGACCATTTTTTAGGGGTTTGGGGACCCGTGGCAACAACTGGTCCTGAGGAAACGTGTCATTCACCCTCATCTTGGTAAGGCTCTCCAGGAAAATCACTCCGACCTCGCTGCGAGTGGCAACTCGGGGACAGATTGGGGAAGCAGCATGGTGATCTGTCTGATCCAAAAATGAGGATTCCGATGTTGAGGATAACAAGTCCTGGGTTCCTTGAAAACAAAAAACAAACATAATATTGATGAATACTGATGCATACTGATGCGGATAATAAGTTCTGGGGGGTTATGTGGCATCCAACGTTGGAACACGTTCACACCTCAGCCAACATCCCTGGTCTGCTACTGGGGCCCCCACGGCTGCGACAACAATCCAAATCAATCACTGATGCTTTGCCCCCATTGTCAAATCTTCCTATCCTTGATTTCTGGCCAGGTTTCCCACTACAAAGGATCGAATGTGGGTGTTTGTCAAAATGGGGAGCCCCGGAATTGATGTTTTACTATGGTTTGCTATTTGTGGGTAACCCCATCACAAGAAAACACGGTCTGGACGGGGAAAGCAGTCCAGAACCGGCTGACGGAAGTTCGACCAGCTTCTGCTGCTATCCCCAGTTTTCGTGCAAGCTGGGCCCCCGTTAAGAAAGCTTGCCACAAATTTGAAAGTTGCAAAGACACCAGAATGAAACTTTCACCAAGAACGGGAGGTTGCCACAATTAATTCTAAGTTGAAGGAGAATGAAAGGGAGGTGCAAGAATACCATTTGATCACCATCATCGTGATGCTTCAACAAGTTCGGAACTTCGGGTGGATCGGCTGAGCACCCTGCGGCAATGCCCAGGAAAATGGCACCTCGGTGGCTGCTGCAGGCATGGCAGCTTCAATGGCTGAAATCATTCCGATCTCATGACTTGGTGTGGGGTTATTCTTACTGCTCCTATGCTTATTCCTTGGCTATGAACGATATCTTGGTTGTTTCTTATACGAGCGGCTTCGCCACTAAGGACAGCAATAACCGGACGCATGCTGAAGTGATGAGATTCACCAATGAGCATCCCTGCAAGAGACTATTGCCGAGGACAGTTGAGAGGGGGGCAATATGCAGTGATGGTCTGTAGCCATGAACATACGTGCATGTGCGCGCACACAGTACTTGACATTGATTGACCATAAAAATGTTGTTCTACGTCCTATCGCTCGACTGGAGCGTGATCATAATGTGATCAAAACGAACAAGAATAGGACCGTTCGGATGCTACAAAAGACAAAAACGGTGATTAGAATAACCACCACCAGCACCAAAAACAAGAAGAAGAACGGCTATTTCACAGCTCCCAAATACTCCATGCATGGCATATTTCCTCCAAAACTTGAATCATTTTAGAGGTCAATGAGCTGGTAAACATCCACCATACCTGGAGTATCTGGGGTTCATTGGGGTTCCTGGTTGCCCTCGACCTTGATCGCAAGGTGCCGAGTTGTTCAATCGCAGGAGTCCAGTGATCAGCCGCGTGAATGGTTGGTTTTGAGGGGTTCATGAAAGTTGATTTATTTATGCCCATGGGAGCGAGCAGTAAAAGCCTCCTCTGTCACCATTCGGTGAGGGAGGGAGAGACAACTCAAGGAACTCAACATATTATGAACGTTGATTTATTTATGCTTAATAGCAGGAGATAATAAGCAATAATAGTGACTGATGATCTCCCACTATTAGTGGAAGTATTTTTTGACCAGGCTATATTGCAATTTAAGAATAAAGTAACAGAATTGAATTGACCATAAACTGCAGGCGATTGAAACCACTGGCGAATTCCACCCTGCTGCTATTCAGCACGATTAACCGGATTAAGATACCAACCGATAACGGCCACATTGATGGCTCTGTATTGATCAATCACCGGCATGATAGTTCTGTAACAGTGAAATCAGCTTAGTTGAACTTGTCACCGAAAGTTTTCCCATTTGAACTTAGTTCAATCATGCCCTTTCAAGGCTGAACCCATGAACTTAGTTGACCTTCCCTTAGTTCAATACCTTCCCATGAACCTTGTCAGCCAGTATTATGTTCCGGCTCTCCGCTGCCCGAAAAACCAGGGATCCAGACAGGTCAGGAAGCACAAGCAGTGAACTTTGCATCGCCTGGAAGTTCCTGGCGAAGATGATGAGATGGTTCCAGGTGGTTCATGGCTAGTTCTGGGACGTGCGGCTGCTGCTAAAACACCATGGTTGTAAAAGGCTATAAGGTAGCTGAACTAACCCCTACCAACCATGGTTGGTTCCCAGTTGCTAAGTTGGGATGTGCATCCGAGTGGTTGATAGAGGTGGTTTATCAAACGTGGTGATGGATGGGAAGTGGTCAATGATGGTTAGTACCTTCTGCGAAGCTAACCCAAAAGTTGAACATGGGCACTGTCTAAAAGGAAACCAGCTATAAGTGGTGGATGTTCTACTTCCAGGCTAGTGTGCTAAAGAGTTATCATAAATGGGTGCAATAATGATCAAAAATGATTTATCAATCAATTTTTGATGCACTGACAATTTGTTATTTGAATGGCTAGCAATCATCGTTAAAATCGTCATGAATATGATGCTGGATGGCTGATACCCTGCTGGAAGCTGAGCCAACAACAGACTTGAAGGATTGGTTGGCGCAGTTGGAATACCCGAGATCTTGGGAGCATGGAGCGCCCATGGCTGATGATGGTGGATCTGACCCATCGATTCACCAACAGCAACCACCAATTAACCACCATGGCCATCAATCATCACCAACCATACCATAATCAACCCTAGTAGTAACCATAGACCATCATCAAAGGCTTACCCTGGTATGCTTAACAAGCATCATCAACCATAATACTGACCATAGTCACCTCAGTAGCATCTACAGTACCAATCATCATCCATGACCAAGCTGGTTCGGTTGTTGTTGATGCGAACCAAATCGCAAAAACGAGTCCTCCCAGGGATCCGCCCAGGCGGGCTGCTCCCCTTCCCAGCCTGGAAGAGAGTCCAAGTCAGCCTGGAGCTGGTGATGGAACCAAGTGGCTGATCTGATCAATGCACAGAAGTCACAAGTCTAGGCATTGCTGATATTGTCCCGACACCACCAGCGTTGTGCCAATTCCTGGGACAACAACTTTGGTAAACTGACCTGGTGAGGTGGAAAATCCTCGGGTTTACAGGTCTTTGGTTTAGCTTCCGCTTGTACTCTGGTACTGAAAACTAACCTCGAAGTGGAAGATCTATCATCTATAAAGCTGGTATACCCAACAAAATGTGGTGATGTTCAGCCTCCAGGTTACCTGAAAGGTTGGTCAGAAGATATTTATTGCACACAGAAATAGGGGGTTGGCTCCCAGTTGATTCAGGTTCGTTTAAGGCACAAAGCTTCACTTGAATATTGGAGCCCAGCACCCCAAGCCTGCAAACAGTCCACCGCTAGGATGCCACTGGCTAAGCTTTTGTTCACAGGTTCGCCGGGCTCCCCCGGATTGAAGGGGTAGCTCTGGTTGGCAAAGCTCATCGCTCCCAACAGCCAGAAATAGGAGTGGCATACCAGGAGGTGATGCCCTGCAGTCAGCGAAACTTGTTTAGTACTGGGACAACTGCCAGGCTAATGGCACGTAAAACTTGCTTATTCAATGGTGACCTTGCGTAAATTCACAAGGTCTTAGAACTCGGCAGCATAGGTATGTATGAACCAGTGTTACATACTGTCTCCATCAGTTGTTGACCTTTGACATCAATATCAAGAACAAAATTAATCAAACATGCACCCATGCGATCATAGCCCGTATGGACTATTGTTAACCAACTATTCAACTATCATTCTTGACCTTCTTTAGCGTTGGTTAAGTGGCATCTGGTTAGAACCCTCCTGGTGGCTCCCCCTTTAAAGGGCTAGCACTGGGTACTCCTGGCTCCTGGCTTCGCTCCCAACCACCAGCCAGCTTCATCACCTTCACATGCTGAGGGAGCTCCAATTCGGGACAACACCTGGGGGCCACGGCAGGAAGCGACGCAAATGTTGAATCATCCAATCGATCAATGCGCAACAAGAGTAGCAGGATATCACTGGCGGCCAATCAGTGAGTAATAGTGGGGGGTGATGTTCAACCATAGGATTCTCATAGGGACATCAGATCGGTCCCAAATAAAACCATTAAGCTTCGTTGATGGTTTCAACATGTTTCAACCACTCTGAACGTATTCTGAGGCAACCAACCAGTGTTTTTTCATACAGGGGAGAATAAAGACTGTGAATCAACCGCAAACTAGATGATGGTTTGAGGTTAATGATTCCTGTTTACCACCTGTTGATTGATGCTCAATGGATCCTTGGTGGTGAATTGATTCTTGATGGTGAACTGATCGTTAGTGCTTTGCTGATGATTGATGCTGGTCTGGTTTAAAGTGATTAACTGATGGTTGACTGGTGGTGAACTGATGTTTAACTGCTTGGAGAAGTGGCAGCGCGTACATGGGTCGGCTTGCAGTAGGTCATTGCTCGGAGGTTCTTTTTAACGAAACATCCTTCAATACACATTAGTACATCCAGAAACAACAACAAAACATGAAAACAACATAGCTCAGCAATAGAACCTCACAATCCATACATGCAGAACTATGTATTATTTGATGTGTGTTTATTGATGTGCTTATGCTATCATCGTAGCTGTGACTGTGTGACTGTTATTGAACAGTAACAGCTTCAAACAAAGCAAAAAAAAAGAATAGTACTGATGGGATCCAATGTGTGTTTTCACAAAGATATAAAATTGTCCTTTAGCATTACATCAAACGACTCTTATCGAAAAACAAACTGGCAATTACATAATGAACTGACTAAACAACTAAGTAACGCACTGAGAACAAAATCACAGAGAAACTACCATAAGTAACGGTACAATAAAATATAACAAGCAACTTTAAAACTGTCACAAGTAACTATATGAGGAACTAACGTGACACCCGTTCAAAACAAGCTCAGCCAACTTAACTTCGCCAACTAGAGCCAAGTTGTGCACCCAACGGGCCCTGTTCTGTGCAGCCCAGGATGACTTGCTGGAGTGACCGAGCGCAGCCACCCTACTGAAAAGCAACCCATGGATCCTTTATATAGCAATGGCTGGTGGTTGAACCAGATTTAGGTGGAAGATGAATTTGGTGGTTTTTCAAAATTGGGGTACCATGTAATCATTTATAGTAATCATATAATTCATTCATAGTAATTCGCCAAATGGTTTACATCAATTTGGTTCCCGAATCATCGTTTATGCAATGACTTATCGTAATAAACCAATCATCTTTGGGGTCCCCGATTTTCCCGAAACCACCTTTTCAATTGGTGCTTGTTGACATTTAGAGTCTTCCCCAGTATTGGGATATGCCAACCCTTAGAGATGCCGACAAAAACTGGGATGGCTGGTTGGTTCACTGAAGTTGTTGGTTGGTTGGGAGCGAGGCCGCCAGGGGTATCCCTCTACCCCTGACAAGGGGAGCCAGCTGGAGCTACCAGGAGTGCCCTAACCAAGCAGTACAGATCAGTACAGAATATTAAATTGGTTGGTTTTCAATGAGTGTCAATCCACCTGGCTATAACCACGGAATCATTAGCAACCAATGGTTAGTAAATGGTTGGTCCACCAAACATCATTCACCAAAATTGGTTGGTGGTTTGATATACGGTTTTTTATACTAGCGATTTTTTGTCAACAAATGGATGGTTGACAAACATATTTTTCACAATAGGGTGGTTCAACCACCGACCAGTTGTTTGTTCTACGGGTTGAAGCCACCAACTGGGGTAACCCCTATGGTTGGTACCAAGCCCTACTGGCAGGGTCGTACCGCTGCTTGTTTCCAGGAGGTAACCACCAGCATCCCATCACGACTTGGGCGCCACTTCACCATCGATTTCTGAAAAATCACCGAGCTCGCGGTCACCGGTCACCATGAGATACTGTATCTTGATCAGAAGTGTAGTCCAAGTGTTTGGCAAGAATCAATAGTGGCAAAGTACAGTTGATATTGATCATGATCAGTAGTCATGATGGAATGTATCTTGACATGATCGAGATATCCATCATTATTGGTTTATACTGACCATCATTGGCAAGAATAGCTAGAGGATTCTTGTTGGTAAAAGCATCTTGGGTCAATGAAGATCAATATCAACCACAAGAATGGTTAGAGAAGGTTGGTGATGATATTAATGCTCCCTAATCAATACAGTACTCCATAGCAATGATCAATGGTTGACTATGGGGGGTATGGTAATAACAAACAAAAACGGTTGGAAAACCATGTTCAATGATGGCTCACCACAGTTACAGGGTGAAACTGGCCCACGGCCATGTGAAAAAAGGCTCCATCTCATGCTTCTGGCTGAATACATGCAAGCACTACCTCCTAGCGGTGCTAGCGAGCCAGGTAGGGCCACTATTGGACAAATGCTTGGAATACCATTTTCGGTGTGCCACCTCCCAATTCACAGAATTTTTGGTGGATGGCAAAGAGTCAGACACTGCACCCCTCGCGAACATCCCCTAACAGAGTAGTCTTTGTTTGGATGTTCACCTACCCATTTGTTGGCGGGTAAATCCACCAGCAAATGGGGGGTTCTCAAAATGGGGAATCCCCCCAAAAAAGGGTTGGTTCATCATACATGACATATTATACCATGAAGATCTATGAAGGATGATAATTGGGGGTACCCCTATTCTGAGAAACACCTAACTCAGCATCAACAATGAAGGGGAACCAGCCAGCCTTTATTTTTCGAAAAAAATGAAGCATGTCTAAAACCACCAGCTAGGCAACCATATCCAAACCTGCTTTGGAGCCAACAGCCACTGGCTTCCCCGGCATTGCCGAGTCTGACAAATCTAAAGCTGAGCTCAGCACAGCAGCCCATCCTCCTGGCAGGTGACGGGCACGGCCGGCTCGTCTACAGCATCACCAGCCGTCGTTGTTGGCTATTCCGAACCCACTTTAAATCAAATGATAAAATTAGAAAATGAACACTGGCATCGTCAACAATGAGCCAATAGTTGACCAGCATAGATAGCGACTATCATCATCTCTCTCTGTGTCTTTTTCCATTCCAACGGCAGGCAAAATTCGGGCATCAAAGGGGCCAGATCTGGGTAGCTTCCCACTTTCTGAAAGAAACACAAATAGAATTTTCACAGCTTTATTCAAATTAAGTTTCATAAAATCACTTCACCTAACGAACAGCTTTGTGTTCTCCCGTGTGCATTTTCACGGTGCGGTGAAAATGTTCAAAGTCCACCTCGTGTTTGTCGTTCCGCAAGGCCACGCAGGGTGCGAAGGTGCAGTCATAACGTAAATCCGAAGCCGTGTAGGACTGACGAGCCTCCAGGCTGTTTCCGGTGATGGGACATGTGCCGCTAAGGACCACGATAAATTCGAAGAAATCCATCTCTTGGACTTGGTCATGAAACTGCTGCAGGGAAGTCACTTTGTCTTGGCGCCAGGGACTTTCAGAGTCAAAGCAATGGACAACTCGACTGGGCAACGTGAGGAATAGCTTACCATCTGAGATGTTGATATCGGGTTCCTCCAGTGGCATCTGTTTCACGTCCAAGTCGAGGAACCCTTCAGCCCCTGAAGCTCCAGTAGGGTGTGGCCCGTGTTTCATGATGTACATGCGCACCATGGGCTCGATCAGAGGCTTCCGAGCCACCTCGCAAATGCGGAAGGCCATCTTTACAAAGCCTTTCTCTTCATAGACACAGGCCACTTCCGTGAAAATGATGCTGGCAGAACGAGTGAAGGCCGTGGAAAATCGTGTGTACATCAGGTTCAGGAAGATGGCATCCATCAACAAACTCACCAGGGACTGCACCACCAGCAATGGTAGCACCTCAGGACACTCATCAAACATCGGGTCGGATACTCCGTAGCCGATGGTTGTCATGGTCTCCAACGACAGCATGAAGGCCCTGCGAAAGGTCAGGTGGCGAGTTTCACAGCCATCAGCAGCATGTTGCCACCAGAGGGTGAACAACAGCCAGCCCAACAAGTAGACAACACAATAGTTCAACAGCATCCACCGCAACGGCATATTGGCCAAGTAATGAAAAATATCACTGCGAACGAACTGCTCAAAGCGGCTGACCCCAACATGACTGATCCGAAAATTCCCTCTGGTCCGAGCTTTTGGAACCCCGCGCTGTAGCAAGCGCGGAGACCGCACCGTCAAACATTCGAAGATCCCGGTATCGTCAGAGCAGCTATCCGAAAACGTCGTCATGGCGGCCGCTGGGACTGCACCAAAGTGTTTGATGCGCAAACTTAATCACGTTTGTACCTCCTGAATCGGCCACCTGAGCTTTTGTTAAACTTGGGTGTGAGGGTCAGTTGGCAGGAGTGGCTGCAATGGATTGCAATTGATCTTGAGCTCTGAAATGGCAGCATGTCGGAAATCATCACCAACAATGAATATGCAGCATGAAGCACGCATCACTTGGGACCCCTAAGTGAAACAGTGCGGATGTGGTGCCCTTCCGCTTCCCAACACTGTCGCGACACGGGGGGCTGGACCTCGTCATCGTTGCCATAGTTGATGTCCTCAGCGGTTCCAAAAACCATGCCATGGCATCTGTACACAATTTAATTACATCTATCTATACATTTACCATCATTTACCATAAAATGACTTGCAATGTTAATATATACAATGCATGGAGCATCTGGAATCATCCGGGTATGCCATACTTGGGGATTGCACAGAAGCATCCTTGATGAACCACGGTTTTTCTGGGCCTGGCGTCCGAATAGCTGATTCAGGACTTCTTGAGCTGCCTAACAGGTGCTTAGAGCCAAAAAAAATAATTGATTTGTGTGTTTCAAGCCAGTTTGGGGTACTCCCAAATCATCCAATATTAGTCATTTATACTAGGAAGCAACTTTTTTTTGGGTTCCCTACTTTGAAAAACAACCATTTAGATCCATTTAGTACAATCAATGCACTTCATAGTTGCATGTGGCTGTGTAGAACCGTATAGCAAGCATCGTTTAGAAATCATCAAAGCCTGCATGGTTGAGTAAATAAACTATCCTGTTGTCCATGGTGTGCCCCCCCAAAACTTACAATTTCATACAGTTTCCCCACTAATCATCACTACCAATTTGGTGAACGGCCACTCCTGGGGGCCGCTCCTGACCTCGAACCTTCAAGGCCCAGCTCGGGAAACAGCTCCTGGCCCCCTCCCAACCGAGAGCCAGTTTGGTTGGTTGAGGGGCACCACCATCCATGGACAAAAGCCTATGAGTCACCCGAACTCATCGCCTTGCTGATCCGAGAATCGCCCCGATTCACGTCGCGGGCAGGGCTACTGCCACTCGAGAGCAAAGGCCTCGGAAGCCGGGTGATTTCGGCCATTTTCAGCTCCCAGGGTCGCCCTACCCGCAACCAGTTGGTTTTAGAGCCAAGTAACCAGGGAACACCTGGGGTATAGGGATGGTTTCCTATTGTTTGTTGCTAGCTGGAAGGGCAGGTTCAAACATCCAAGAGTCCCACTCATTTTTGAAACTATGCCTGATGATCTTGATATCCTTCAAAATCATCGCAAGCTTTTTCTGGGTGACTTGAGGGGGAAGGCCTTACGGGATCGTGCATTTCCCCCAGGAAAGCCTGTTTTTTCGGGGGGTCCATGGGGCATCAGCAGCAAATCTCATCCGCTTTTTCTTCGCGGCGATCGCGAATTGCGATCACGGCGGCTGGAGCGGTGAAGGGTGACACCTGGTGTCACCTGCTTGGGATAACGATTGGCACCTGCTTCCTGGGACTGGTGACCCCCTGCACGTTGGTGCAAAAGGTCCAGCTATAATGGCAGGTGACTAACGATGCTGAGAATGATCATAGGATTTTTGAAAATTATCACAAAAATGACCACTAAGATGACTGCTGCGGGTCTCATTTTCCATCCCACGATTCAAGAATGATGTTAGTCTCTATAGTAGTGATTCCATAGTGATGGTAGTCTCTATGGTAGTCATCTGCAATTCGCTGGATGGAAAATGGGCAACAATGATGATCATGATGATAATCGCAAAAGTGCAAGTGCAAACACTGAAACCATGAGAGGAGTAATGTGGACCATCTAATATTAAAATAGTGATGGACAAAAACTATAGTTAATCATCAATAATTCATTAACAAAAGGAAGGGGAACAAGGGCATACTAGCAAAGCAAAAAAGACATGAAGAAAACAACCACAACGTGTCGTTGATTCGTTCCACCAATCATGGTGTCCCCAAGATCCGTCTCAATCCCCCAAATCAAACTGCAATAAGGGAAGCTGGCCCATAGCGGCAGCAAGTCGAAAACGTCTACTTTCGGCTAAACGAACAGGTGCCAGCAAACGCTGAGAACGAGCTCAAGCAATGCCGACCCGCAACCAGTCAGTTCCCTTTCAATGCTGTAGGTAACCAGGGAATCCCTGGCGTAGGGATGGTTATCTGTTCTTTGTTGGTGACTGGTTGCCAGCAGGGAATGCTTAGGACAAAAAGTTATAGTAACCTTGAAGCCACTGGAGGTTCCATTCACGTGCAATTGGCACAGGGAAAACCTCGAGGCCACCAGTGGTATACTCGACCTCATTCACAACTGGCGAACCCTCCTTGTCCACGAAAAGGCTGATTCGAACCTCGCCAACGACAAGTTCGCCCCCCGCTGATTTGTACTTCACTGGCCTTTGACCAACACGCACTTTATCAATCAGTGACCATCCAATACATATGGTGTACATATACATATGGGGGTCTGTCCATAGATGGTGGTACCTACTACTATAATCATCCAATAGCCAGTATATAAATTGGAAAACTACAATTTTTGGGCGGTACGCCACTTATGGACAAAACCAAATTTGCTATGTCATAGCGAACTGCACATAAATAGGTCACTTATGCATAGAACGACTCAGGCATATTTGTACATGCAAACGTCTTTCAGGATCATCAGTAACTGCTTTCGTTGGAGCTTTCTTGGTCGATGCAAAGTATCAACCTCAGCTTAAGCATCGTCATCAACCGCGTTGTTCCCTGTTGTTGTCACTTGTTATCCCCTATCCTAGAACTAATCTTTCCTTTATCATCACCCGGCTATGGAGTAGTGAACATCGAAAAGAACCGCAGTGCCATCGGAGAATCACGGGAACCACGGGTCGAAAACAATCTCCACTCAATCGTCATCAGACTCAAGGTCGACCGTCTCAGCCGGGCTGAGGGAGGAATGTACATGAATGAACTGCATTAGGGGGGTCTCCCCACAATAATTCACACACAATTCCCCAATTCACGTGGCTCGGCATCATGGTAGCTTTGCCTGGGACATCTGGCGTCCAGAATTGGTGTCAAATATGGTCAAAAATGATCAAAATGAAAACCGTCATATTTTGATAGAAATCGAATAGAGATAGAACCACATTTTTGACCATATCTGATCCATGCTTGTTTGTTAAGCAAGGGTTCGGTAGCATGGCGGGCACCCATGGCTTTCAGGTGCTCCAAGTCGCATAATCCGTGTGTGGCAGCAGCGTTTCCAACATCTCCACCGTGGCAGGCCAATCCAGGAAGGGCACGGCATATCTGCAGCTCATGCATGAGCCATCTCTGAAGATCAGCCCCAGAAGCCTCAGAGCGGAAGCTCGGAAGTGGAAGATCCATCATCCCTACCCTTCCAGTTACCTATATAACTCGGGGTTCCCTGATTACCTAGCTGGAAAGGTAGGGGATGATAACATCCAGCAAACATGGACCTGTGGGTCTCTCGAGAAATATACGGAGCCCTATAATCAACCGTTGATCAGCCACAACAGATTATTGGGGGATAATTTGGCGGCCCCCAGAACCCATCCAATGATAGCACTGACCACCACAGGAACTGCAGTTTTACCACGTTTTCATGTTGCCTATCCCAGTGGTGAGCCCCAAGTCCATGATCAACGAAACACCGGGGGATGCACAGCGCAACTGCTGCTGTTTCACTTTCAATCCCTGCAGGAATAGATCACTGGAGGTAACTCTCAGAAACGAATTGATGGCTACGCAGGTTTATCGCATGAAGTTCTACATACGTGTTATGTCCATAAACAAAAATTTGCGATACATATTATGCGTTGTAATGAATGGTATAAGTAATCAGAAATATATTATTTCCATAATGTTTGATATATGAAAATATTGTTTTCATCGATGTATCTTTACAAGAAGAAGACGACATACATTTGCATTATGAGTCGCAAGCCTTAGTTCATGCAGTATGTGGCGTACCCTGGCTGCTAGAATTGCTGATAATAGAAATAGTTCATCATGTCTGTTAACACGGGCTCTTCTTAGTTTCCCTTGTGTCCATGGTTGGATGTTTCCAACGAGCATGTAATGACCATCGTCATGACCAACTGATAAACGACTTCATAACAACAACGCAAAGAACGACAACAGCAAGAATAACAAGACGAAACGCGACCAACAAGCAACCTTCACAAACACCACCAAAATTGTTGTTGTATCGCCAGTGTTGATAGATATATTCCCTCAGTGTGGTTGATATTAATGGTTGATACTCATATCATCTGAATGCCCATAATTCACCATCCTGAACATATGAGTGTCCATTCTAGAAGTGTCCATCACTCGAGGCATCGTGGCATCATTAATCATATATCATATCATGTATCATTATCGTCAGTCATTGTTTAACCATCAACTAACAATCATTCACCACTACTAGCCAATACCTAACCATCAATTAGCCAGGAATATGGGTGCTTACCCCTTCGCTCATTTCCGTAATATCGAAATCAGTTTTGCAACCGTGCGCATGGAAACGCATTAACCATCAATTGACCACCAATCAAACATTGAACCACCATAAATTCACTATCACTTCACCATTGATTACGGCTTCAAAAAACATGTTTTCCATTCATCCATCACATCCTTACCGCAACAGGTGGTCCATCCTTAGGCTCCCCTGCTCCGTTTGCGCTTCTCCGGCGGCATCTCGCACCTTGGCGAGGTGCCCCCTAGAGATCCGGCGAGGGGCTGGGCCACGGGAGGCACCGGACTGGTAGCCTTCACCAGAAAATCGCTGCCTAGTAATGCTTAGGAAAGGCGAATGGTAGGGAATGATCAGCAACAATCACTATAAAAGGGAGATGTTCAAGTTTGCCATTGAACCTTAAATATGTATAGATGTTTGATGGTAGAAATGCCTGCTCAAGCCAGGTTCAAGCATTCGCCATCTTTTTCAGGTCGCGGCCCAAGAATTGAATTGATCAAGTTAACAAGTTCCCCGCGGCACCTGGCATCGTCCTCCAGTAGAGCCAACCACCAACCATCATTGGCCAACCATTCTTCACCAGTGATAATGAACTAATCACCTGAACAAGCTGATTGTCATCATTCAAGAGAAGGGAGCCACAATCATGAACTGACCATTCTACCAACCATCATTCAGGCATATCATTTATTCCAAAGCTGCAAAGAAGCTTCCGAACCAGCATGACAGTGAACAAACCACAAACAATCTGATTATCTGACTATAATGATTCTGAGCCATTGTTAGTGACCACTACAATTCCTATGAACCATCATCTACTGCCCTCCTGAACCAAAATGCCATGGGATCGGTGACTTACTAGGGTCATACCAAATGCACCCTTATCAACTGGTCACCACAAGTTTACTGCAGGATTTTTTGAAGCAAAACAACCATATACTCAAGCAATCCCAAGCATCACTAGTAGGGATCTGTCACCAATACCGGAAGGTCAGCTTCCAAGGAACTTTGATTTCCCAACGGCACGTGAGCAGTTGAGACCAAACAAGGTGGCACGCCAGGTTATCGGGTGAGATCCAGTCAGTAGCTCCAACCCTCAGCGCACAGCTGGTGACGTCGCGTGGTGCGGTGTGGGTGGCGTAGGGGTGAAGGGCTACTGTTGGGGCCCGCGTGAGACAGCCAGAGTCTTCCAGCGGTTGGGTTTGGAAGGTCGGGTAATGGGTTGCATTGATGATTGCTCAATAAGGGCTTGCTAATTAGCCTTAATAACGGTTTGCGAATGCTAAATTATGAATTAAATAACCATATCATATTAGTATTAGTTGCAGAAGCAATTCTTTACTCATTGAAATTGTACGCCATTAACAGTTCATGCTTTTAGGGGAGCACCACTTTCGTAGCAAGCCATCACTCAGACATCACGTGCTGCATATTACAACCATAGGCGATAGTCTGACGGATGCTGCCGCCCAGCACCAGGATAGGTGCCAAAAATCACTCTTTGACATGCCCTTTCAGCAAGCTGACCAAAATAGCGTCAACAAACGAGCTGCAAAAATAAACTGCATATTTGGATCTAGCCAGTTTGAGACTCGGTGTTTACTTGAGTGAGGGTATCATATGGCTACCGCTGCCATCCTTTTCAAGCATAGTTGACAGCTAGTAACATCATCAATAGCCAATACAAGGCCATGATAAACTATCGTGAACTATTGTCAACCTGAACCACCATTGATCTACTATTATTGATGGTGCTTTACCACCACCAATGAATGAAAGTGCACCACTAACCATCATCAGCCGTGATTGACCATTTATCAGTTACCTTATACATCACCACCCATGTTCAACTAATCATTAAGAATCATTGACAATCAATAAACAACTTTAAAACCACAAATTTAATATGTCAAAGACCAACTTTACACAGTCAATACCCATGTTGGGTTTTGAAATATCTGCAGCGTCAATGGATCTCCCAGCGAGGGGTTGGTCAATGACCAGTTTCTCACTAGGATAGCCTTTTGGCTGTTAGTTCATGTTAGTACCCAAGGGGGTCATCAACCCAATGCCGGCAGTTTCTTCAAGCTGACTGGTTGAACCATACCCTACCCTTCCAGTCACCTCTTTCGTGTCACCAGGGAGCCTCTGGCGTAGGGAGGGTTAGCTTACAAGCAAGGACATCTACACATTCATCAGTTTGTTACACTCTGGCAAACTAACCTGGAAGTGGAAAATCCACCATTTACAACGGTTTCACCTACAACAAATTGTGATTTTAGCTTCAGGTTAGTTTGCCAGAGGGTAAATCAAATCCTGAGAGAATCCACCGGTGGTGCATCGACCCGCCCGCCTTGGCCCGGCCCAGGCGCAACCCCGCCCGCCGGTTGATGGACGAGGGGCGCATCCAAAAAACTCATTGGCAGCGAAGGCCTATAGAGCTCCTGGTGGGACCAGCTTGAGCAGCTTGTGATTCGTTGCACACACGGTGGGCCCCCTGGTTACAAGATCAATAAGCCATTTAACTCAAGCTACATCTACCACAACTGGTAGCCTGGTTATGTTCACCAACTTAGCTAAGGGGGCCCACCTTGTCGGAATGGTAGTAATCACAATTGGGAATCGCATAAAAATGGCCACACGATTTGTTTAGCATTTACCATGATAATGATCCGTTGCCAAATTTAATCATGATGATATAGCTAGGTCATGATCATCAGGGATGCGGATTTGAGTAATCAACTATCCACATGATCATATTACTCATGCTTTGTTGATGTTTCGACATGGTCACTCCCACTAATCCCAGGGAACATGGAATTTACTATAGGTTTGTTCCATGGGAAACATCCGAACTATCATGATCACCATTGGGAAATGTTGATGAGCAAAGTAATTATCAGATGCGTTTCATGGGAATGATCATGATCACCCTTGGGAATCAGGAAAAAAGGATCAGCACTTTTCATATTGATTAGTATTCCTACTGAGGACTATTATATGTCAGCATTCCCAAAGAATACGTGACTGTAAATCAATCAGAAATATAGAATAACCATATTTGTCATACAACATCATATTACCATGTTGATTCGCAATCATTAGCCACATGAGATTTGGGTAATCATCATGATTTCTCATAAGCAACTCCCGTTGGCACTGATCATGGAACAAAGGAGTAACCATGATGTTTCTCATTCATTCGGCTTGGAGTTGGCTTCGACATAAAGTGCTGCCCCACGGATTATGTGCTAATCTTGGGCAAAAATTATCATCACGTACTCGTTTGATTCGTAATCACTTGCTACGGATTCATGGTTCACTTGGTGGCTTTTAGATCCCTTGCTAAAAATATATCTTTAGTGGTTATAGGGTAAATCAATCATATCCCAAAAACACTAAAAACCTAAGTTGGTGGGTATAAGCCATCCAGTTGACAATCCTTGGATGCTTGGCCCCAAACTTTTTCACCGGCCTACTATTTGGTGAACGGCCACTCCTGCTAGCTCCTTAGCTTCTCCTCTAAAGGGCCATAGCAAGCACCAGCCGGCGCTCCTCCACTAAAACTCCAGGCGTCTTGCTGGCTTCGACAGTTCCCCAGTCGCCACAGGTGAGATTCATCTGCTCAGTGGTGAAGGGATGCGCCCATGCGCTCTCCAGCTGGCTTTGGATCTCATCAACGCTCAACCTTTGGTTCGTAAGACCTCGTGCCGGATGCCGATCATCCAATGTTCCGACGGTGGCCTCACTAGTTGTAGTGACCACCTGTGTTTCAATGGTTTTTTTTAGGTGAAATGAAAGAATTAATGTGGCTATGGGTCAATATCAACCATCAATAATGGGAGGTAATAACCAACAATAAAAGGGAAAACCATGGATAATGATAGGGGAACCAGGGGTACGGGGTTTTGACACACTGCCATGTTGTAGAATGGTAGTGAACTTCTGAGTAGTAAAAAGCGGAGTCTCAATCTTTACCTGAGCTTAGACTGATGACTGTTCACTAGTAAACCAGGTCTACCATCATCCCAACTGGTGAAGAAGCCATTCCAAGAATGGCAAGACTAAAGCAGCAAACCTGCTTGAGATCCAGTCACTTATCAGATCTCCTAAATTATGGACCGGAAACAGCATCCAGGTACTTTTTAAGTAACTTGATTTTATCTCTACTAAATCTGGCCTGTTATCACCCAGGTTTCCCAGTTACTTGTGGCATTTCATCTTCCAAATGAATGGTAGATTGCCTGGTTTATTCATCTAGTTGTTAGATAATCAATTAATTTACCTAAACCATCTAATGGTCTAATAAAGATCTTTTAAAAAGTATATAAGCCAGTATTAACCAATATAGTCCCAACCCTGGTAAAAACGATCCATCTCAGCAAATCATAAGCCACCGTCCCATACTAGGTCAGCACAGTGGAATCCGTTGAAATCCACCACCGCCAACAACCTGTTACCGTGGTGTTGGATGAGCGGGAATCCGATGCCACCATTGTTTCGACCAAGTTTACCGACACAGCAAGTGAGATAAACCTATACCAAGGGGATCAACCATTGTTTTTACCTCAGAAAAATGCGTTTAAACTATTTGAAGGGGTTTAAACTTACCAAGGTAAGTGCAACTACATAAGGGGTTTAACCATGTTTAACCTATACCACGGGAGATCCACCATTTTTTTGATGGTGATTGTCTCTCAGGAACAATGTATACTGTATACTCGATACCCTGGGACAGTCTAACTTTTCAGTTGCTGATATAGGTGGACAATCTCACTTTTCTCCATGCTCAAAGTGGTACACGTATTATTGTCTAATCAAGTGAATGGGCATGATCGGATGTACAACGTATCCGATGTATCGATGTCTTTGAGCGAGAACGTGCTCTACGACGTTGGGGTTGAACTTCTGTCACCCTCCGGAAGGGCCCAGGAACGATCGATGGACTTATCCATGACGAAGACCCCTCGACCACAGCAAAGGTGAGCAGCTTTGGCTACCTGGGGGTTTTCGGAGGAAAATAGGCGTTTCAAATGCCATGGCCTGGCATCCCTGGGGTTCCGGCACGCCACCATGGTCTTGACCCTCAACTATACACCATAGACATGGCCAAGAGTCCGAAAAAAGTTGGTATAAATCTCAAAAAGGAAGGGCATTTGAGAGTCAAGGTATACTAAGAATGAACCAACCATGGCTTTGACGTTGGATCAATTTTACCCCTATATGTGATGGTAAATCACCAACCATTTAGCCGCTAGTGGTGGTTTATTGATTAGGATCTAGCATCATCAGCCACTATTGTTCCTGATTATCTCCTATTACAAAGCATCGATTCACCATCACAAGCCATCAAAACTCAGAATCCAATGGATTTTTCAAACTTAGATAAACTTAGAATCATGACCCTGACCCTCTCTTAATCTTTACCATCAATTACCCCTCAAAAATCCCTAGTGTTCATCATGAACTAACCCTTAAAAACCAATAGTTTAACACTTGTTGTTGGTGATTTTACCCTAATCCTTTTAAACCCTTATAATCTATCATGATCAACCCTTAGAAACCCTAAAGATCAACCCTTACCAAAAACCACCATCCAACGCCCCCCACGGGATCACCCACCGCCCGGGAGCCGAGCTTCGTATGGTACCTGCTGCGCCTCCAAGTCCCGCAGCGTCGCTGTGACATCGAAGTGCCGGGCGTAGCTGGCGAAGAAGACCCGCGGCACGCGCACGCCGCGCGCCGCAAAGTCCTGCGGCCGGGACGTGGAATTTGACCTGCTATGGGTCAATATTAACCAACCAACCAACCAATAGTAGGGGATATAAGGGATATACCAGCTATATATGGCGAGCTGGGTCAAGCACTTCACCAACCAACGTTCATGGGGGATACTGTTATAAGCCAACTTATGAGTACCCCCCCCAAAGTGGGCCCCAACAATTTATAAGTTGGTTTATAACTAGTCTAACTAGGGTGATTTCTACCAGATATAAGTGTTATAACCCAACTTATAAGTTTACTATGGGGAACCAACCAACAAGAATGGTGAAACCTGGCTGGTCAAACGCTAGGGAATGAGAACTAACAGGTACAGGGGATATATACCAAGGGTCAAGCACTTAAGCAACCAGCAACAATGGTTAACTAGCTGGTTAATGACAAATAGTTGGGTATGATAAGTAACAATGATTCGGGATATACCAGCTATAAATGGCGGTGGGTCAATATTAACAAACCAACTAATGGGGAATGACCACCAACAATAATAAGGAAAACAATGGTATTAATGATAGGGGAACCAGGGGTACGGGGTTTTGACCCATAGCCATATGTTGACAATGGTTGATCAATCATGGTCGAGAATGGTTTATGATGGCCATCCACTGCTAGGTTTGACCTTTTTTTTGTCAGGGAATCCAAGGGTTTTTGCCCGGGATGTATAATGTCACTATTGGACTCAGGTCGCCACCGGATAGGTGACCAGGGGACCCTGCAATCCCAATTCACCCGTTTCCATCAACTAGTAGTAGTAGCCTTCACTTAGGCATTATTTAATAAACTAAATGGCTAGGAGCCTACGGTGGTTAACCAGGTAGCAGCCATCACTTGAGCAATATTTCATCAAGTAACCATCAAATGATCATAGTGAACTAGCTGAGCCAGGTGAAGAGTTTGCCAGCAAAAAATAGTGGTGAACACAACAAAGCAGTTGGACCAGGGGGGTTGACCCACAGGTGGTGAGGGTCACCTGGGGGGGTGACCAGCTATCTAGTGGGGGTTAAGCTAACTAGTAGGTTGTTCAACCCGCTCACTAACTGATAGTTAATGGTTCGGTTCGTCAGCTGGTTGATGATAGTCTGGGTTAACCATGGTGAATTGTTAATGGTACGAGTAAGTTGCAATAAATCTCCACTAAAATAAAATCTATAAGCCATCAAGAGTTGCAATGCCAACCCCCGGATTGACAAACCCCTAGTTGATTCATTAAGAGGGGGTGTATCCCCCAAAAACCTTGGTTTCCCATTCAAATAGGGCAACCCCCCCTTAATCAACCTATGGTTTAGCTCCATCCAGGGCTACCATCGACCATCAACTCCTCACGCAGCAGCTGCCAACACGGGACGTGATTCGCACTGCTGGCTCCTTGGAGAGCTGGATCTTGTCCTGGTACAGCTCCAGGCCTGCAGCCTTCAACAGCTGTCGATGGCCCATCATGAACTCCAAGCTGGTCCTCAGAGCACCGGTGCAGCGCCAAGGCTCGTGCCACTGAACCTGAGGGAGCTACCTATTACCTAGACGCAAGTCCTGGAGTTTTTATATTTCCACTTATAACTCCGTATCAATGAAAGTTGTTGGACATTACCAGAATCAAACAAATGACCCTGTATGATATCCTCTCTCTCTGAGATACCTGTATGCAAATTTTCAATCATGCCACTTCAATGTCTCCCCGTCTTTTATTGCTTGGTGGTTGAACCACCCCTATGCAAAAAATTGGTCAACCAACCATTTGTGAATGAAAAACGTCAATCAAGCCACCCACCAGTTCAGCTCAGCTTCCCCATTCCCATGGTCATCACCTGCGCCATGTCGTGCATGGGCAGCAGCTCGGGCACAGCCCTGCGATACGCCGCAACGGCGGGCGCCCGCAGCAGGCTCTCGCGACAGCGGCCGTGGTAAATGCTGCGGCGCCGGCTGGTTGGGTCCCGCACGGAGCGGTGCCGCTGATTGACTTCGACCAAGGGATCCCGGGAGGACTGCCAGCGCTCCTCAGCCAGCTGGACACCTGCAGCAGGGTCATGGGACAGCCATGGGGTGCCACTATCCAAGCCTACCCTTCCAGCCTTCCAGTTACGGTTTTAATGGGTTCTCATCCAGTTAGGTTTCTACTGGGTAGCCAGCCATAGTTAGAACAAGCTGGTGGAAACCATCTGGTAGAAACCAGCTGGTTGCCGACTGTTTATTGGAAGCATAGGGCAAGCTTTGTGTGGCCAATATCCCCTGTGGAATGGTTTCCAAATAGTTCTCATCATATCATTCGATATCCACTCTTCTTAACCACTGCATCAAGCACGATGAAAGCCATTTGCCCACAATCCGGTGCAGCATTTGGAGTGCTGGTTCATGTGGGCTAGGCTGGCACAAGGCCTGCCAAGTCTTTGTCTGATATTTCTATGTAAAACACCTCCATGTGTCGATGTTGGTCAAGGGCCCCTGCCCTCTGGCTGTTCACATGCCCAAACCGTGGGGCAGTCGAGCTGCTGGGAGGTTCACCACTTTATCTCCAGGCATGGCTCCCAGCCATATGCCGGCTCAACAAACAGCTGATCCGCACTTATCCACCTTCAGAATCAGCCGTTCATCAATCATGCGTAGCCATTCCTCATCAAGCATTGGTCATCATTACCCCGTATAAATTATCATCATCCCTCGTGCTCACCCATCATAACTACCATTTGATCATTTGCTTGGGCCACTCCTGGGGGCTGCTCCTGGCCTCGCTCCCTCCCAGCCCAGTGATTCCATGCCTTGCAACGGCGGCCGCGGCACCAGGCCGCCACCCAGCTGCAGGTGACGCACAGGGAACAGCTCCTCCATGGGGATCCTCCAGCGATGTCATCGTTGCATGATGCTGGTGGTGAAGCATAGGCCGCCCTTGCCATTTTACAAGGGATTAGAATATAGTTCATGATTATAATAGCCAATGGTAGTGAATGATGTATAGTTTATGAATCAAATAGTTTATGATTATCAAAGTTAATGATTATAGTGGCTAATGATTATCATCATAGTTAATACTATAATAGTTCATGATAAGGATTCATAGGGGAGAATCACCACCAATCATTGTTAAAC
>VSDK01018433.1:0-11672 GCA_009767595.1 Symbiodinium kawagutii | reverse complement strand
AAATGTCAGAAGATGTGTCAGAAAGAATGTCAGAAGGGAGGTCAGAAAGAATGTCAGAGAGAATGTCAGAAGATAGGTCAGAAAGAATGTCAGAAGATAGGTCAGAAAGGAATGTCAGGATAGAATGTCAGAAGAAATGCCAGAAAGAATGTCAGAAGATCTGAGAAAGCTATGCCAGATACACTTGCAAAAGTGATGCCAGATCCATGCAGTCATTTTTTTGCTGGAGTGAGGTGTGACAGAGTCAAGAGCATACAAGGTGTCAGTAGTGTATGACATGTCAGCGCAGCAGGTGAGATGTTAAATGGAGTGCATGCGGTGTGAAACTGAAAGGGAACAGTTGCATGTAGTGAGGAGCCATGTGACTTGAGCAACGACATGAACGGTGTTGTTTTCGTTTTCTTTTCGGCTCAGAAAAACATCCGGTGTTTTCGCTTGGGCAGGTGTGTCCGGTGGCCATCTGATTCTGATGTCCACAGGACACTTCAACCCAATTGCGTCCAAGTTGATGAATCTCGGTGAACCTGTCATGGGGTAGGATGGCATGCCACCATACCTGCTAGTGGCAGGGTAGGATGGCATGCCATCCTACCTAGAGATAGCATCGTGGAATTGAGCGGTGATGGATGGTGCTTCAGTGGCGAATCTGAAGATACATTAAGTGATTTCATGCTGGAGTGAGGTGTGACAGAGTCAAGAGCATACAAGGTGTCAATAGTGATCACATTTCGTGTTCATACCAGGTGACAATTAGAATGGAGGACATGCAGTGTGAAATTGACAGGGAACAGTTGCAAAACGGTGTCGAAGTGATAGGGAACAGGCGCACATAGCAAAAGGCAGAAAACCATTTCTTCCGGAGCCATTTGAGTTTAGCAACGATAAGGTGCATTTGTTCGACATGAACCGTCGCTGTTGCCAATCGGGTTGCACCCGCACTGCCTTCGATGGTCATCGGCATTGCTGCAGAGAATGCAGAGAAGGACAAGGGCACGGACGAGCATGTGCAATCAGACAAATGCGAACCAACCAGCAAGGGACTAATGCTGCAGAGCCTTCGGAGCCACAGCAAGTCACCCCTATGCAGCATATGGAAGCCTTACTGGATCAGCTGCTGCCTTTTTTATCTAATGATGAGCAAAGGAAGTGGTTGCATGATCTCCTCAGAGCGTTTCACAGTGACCGGCATGCCACTTTGCCATTCAGTCATGAAATTGCTAGCGTTTTAACAAATCGATTGGCAAACTTGTCTTGATCTCAAGGATCCTTGGCAATTGCTTTTCTTTTTGTCGAAGTGTGAGCAACTTGGGACTGGACTGGTGTTTACTGGGAAGGTCTGGTGGTTGCAGATCTTGTTGAGAGAGAGCATGGAAAACGAGCGTGAACAAACGTTGGGCATCATCATGATAGAAGAGGGTTCTGAGGATGTTGTTTCATCAGATTGCTTGGCGTGTCATGGGTGTCAGATTGCCTTCAATGACTTGAAAGCTGTTGTGAAATGGGTTGGCAGCAATCTTGGTGGAATGTTGCTATAGCAGTAGGAGTGCATGCGGATGCATCAACTTGATGTCAAGCAAGATGCTGGGCTGGGAGCTTTGGATGACAGCAAACAGGTGTTGTAGCATTGGCATTGCAACAGTTGGTGTAGCATGTGTGCCTTTGTCCACTCAAGTCAGGCCAGAGGCGGGCTGGCAGCGAGTTGAAGTCTTCAAGAGGGAAACTGGGGAATTAGTAAAGCAATGGCTGATAGATCACGGTCAAGAAGTAGCAACGAACATGGTGCAATATCATCATAGCAGATTGTGAGACAAGATATATTATATTTGAGTCCTTTCAAATTGCGTTGTCTTAGCACCTTTGGATAGGTATATAGATCATGACCAGCAAGTATGATTTACATTGCATCACCATGATGGTTTGAGTTTGTGATGAAAATGTATGTATTGGAAAACGGTTGTGGTTTGCTTGCAGGTCATGGCAGAGCCTGCTTTGCCTGCGTGTGGTGAGCAGGCGTGCATGTTGAAGGGAAGTAATGGCATGTGGTCAGGGTTGCTTTCAACGGTGTTGGAACAGTGATGGAACAGTGATTGGGTAAGCAGGTAACAGTGATGGCAAATGCATGGGCTCAAGCACAAGGAAAAGTGTGCATGATATAAATGTGTGTACAGGATCTGGACATGAAAGACATTATCATATAGATAAATATATATATACCTACATTTATATACATTATATGTGTTATGTAATGTTTGTATTTGCGCCATAGTGACAATGATGCTATGTATTTGTGCATCACATTGAAAACGTCAAAGATAGGCAAGTTTCCATATTAAAAATATTGGCTCTTGTCAAAGATGGCCAAGCTGGTTCACAATATACATAGTTCAGGTAGTGTGCACTTGCAATCCTGCAGCACCTTGGGACTGAATCGGTTTTGACTGGTAAGGTCTGGTGTTTGCGGACACAAGCTAAGAAAGCCTGGCCAGTCGGTGTCACCACTTGGGAAGACACTGTGAAATGTGTGGTTTTTGTTTGGTGTCGATGTACGGTTTGAGAATTATGCAAAACAATGACATTGTTTCAAGATATAAGTAAATTTAATTGTGTATAGTTTGATAGTTCATTGAGATAGATTGGAGAGTGTACAAACTATAGACAGATCATTGTGTTTCTGACAGCTTGGGACAGCTAGTTTCGAAGTTGATGCATTGAAAGATATAGATAGATAGATATAGATATTGGTTAAAGATATAAATGTGATAGTTGGAGAGCTTGGATAATTCATTGAGATAGATTGGAGAGGTTCTGGTGTGTGTGGAGCCATGGCAAAGCACTCATGGCCATATGGTATTTGCATTGCTTCAAGCATGTTTCATGGCTTCCTGGGTCCAACCATGTTTCATTTCTTCGCTCACGCAGAATTGGAATGCGGTTCGCCCCAGGGGGACGTGTGAAACCCCTGCGGGAGGTTGGGTGGATGGGGCTTTCTCCGCGCACGCGTGTGTGGAGACGAAGCAGAAGACTTGGGACTGCCGACGGCGAGGCAGCAGAGTCGTAGGGCGTGTTTGAGGAGGAACCGACCAACGCGTGTGGATTTGCCGGCGCCTGTCTCTGCTTCAATGATCAACGACGACCGAGATGTCGTTGAACTTCAACGACCTCTGGATCGTGTGCTTGATGGACTCAGGTTGTCAGTCTTGGTGGCAAAAGTTTGGACCCTGGGTGGTGATGAAATCTGGAAGTAAATTGGACAAACGCTACATTTATGACAACTTTGCAGGGTTTCAGAATCGAGAGCTATGTCGGTCGGGCTGGACAAATCGTTGCTGGTGTTGTGGAACTGGAATGATCACAATGAAGGTCATGGTGTAGAGGCGCAAGCAGATGTATGCAGCACGTACAGCTGTTTGGATCCGATTGCGTCGTTGTCCTGTGGTTGTCGGGGTGTGTTGATCATGGCATTGGAATGCTGGTCATGGGACTCAACTGGTTTTAACTGGGGCTGTTCAGACCTCTTTTGGAGCTGTATGCATATTCGTTGCCGATGCTGATCAGAAACATGCGCCAACTTCATTGGCAAGCCCGCTGCAGCGGCAGCAAGACTGCTGCCTATTGGACCGGTCTTGCTGTGCAAGATGGACACTGTCTTTGCGAAATTAGAAGTATGAACACCTTGGGAGTGTACTGGTTGTGATCGGGAAGGTCATGTGTTTGTAGACCATGGCAAAGATCATGGCTAGCCAGTAGCAAGAAACATTGCCAGAATGACTCAGAATGATAAGAAATGTTTATCAGAGTCGCCCAAGTAAATGGTCAGAGATCATTTCCCTGGACGACCCTGATGATGAAACCGTTATGAAACATTGCCAGAATGAAAAAAGAGTTTTAGGACCAAGACAGAAGCAGGAAGACTTCTTCTTCTGCTCCTCCTCTTCCTTCTCTTTCTCCTGCTCCCTCTCCTTCTCCTTCTCCTTGCGGATTTGTAGCAGCTCTGTCTGGCAAGTGTGGTACAAAAATGTTGGTTTCACAGATGGGCTTGGGCAGTTGGGTGTGTTTGTTTCTGGCACATTTAGAAATTTGAACACCTTGGGATCGAACTGGTTTTCACTGGGAAGGTCTGCTGTTTGCAGAGCCATGCCAGAGAGAGATGAAGATGTCTTTGTGGCAGTTCGGCGAATTGTGTGGTGAGTTGCACAATGGCAAATGCATGGGCTTAAGCACAAGGAGCAGTGTGCATGATTTAAATGTGTGCACAGGTTCTGGACATGAAAGACATCATGATATATACATATATATATATATGTGTTTATGTATGTGATATATGTGCATCACAGTGACAATGATGCTTGTATTTGTGCATCACATTGAAAACGTCAAAGATGGCCAAGCTTTCATGTAAAAATATTGGCTCTTGTCAAATATGGCCAGGCTGGTTTACAATATACATAATTCAGGTAGCGTGCACTTACAAACCTGCAGCACCTTGGGACTGAATCGGTTTTGACTGGTAAGGTCTGGTGTTTGCGGACACAAGCTAAGAAAGCCTGGCCAGTCGGTGTCACCACTTGGGAAGACACTGTGAAATGTGTGGTTTTTGTTTGGTGTCGATGTACGGTTTGAGAATTATGCAAAATAATGACATTGTTTAAAGATATACTGCAGCTTTCAGTTGATGCTTTTCCAGTCAAATGTGAAAGAATGACATTGTGAAATGTGCGCAGCAATCCAAAGACTTGGAAGAAAGCATATTGCGATGATTGCTGGCGCTGAGCTTCATAATGGCGTTTGGGTCAGAAGAGCTGTTGCTGGAAGTGTCCTTGGGACTCAACTGCTTTTGGGCAGGGCTGTCTGTTGGATACGTCGGCATGCCAGCCAAAGTGAAAAAAGACTATGGGAATCTTGTTAGAAGAGTGATAAGCACTATTAGATAGTTTCAATGAACATGTGTTTACCATCATACTGGAGCATCGATAGTGGAGGTTTGGGCACACTTACTGAATTGAGGAGTTCAAATGTGGGCATGGGGGAGCGCGCAGGCTTTGTTAGCAGGTAGATGGACAGTGTGTGAATGTGAGACCAGATGTATTGTATATGGGTCCTTTCAAATTGTTTTGTCTTAACACCTTGGGATAGGTAAATAGATCATGACCAACAACTATTAACATACATTGCATCACCGTGGTGATATGAGCTTGTGATGAAAATGTGTGTGATGGAAAACGGTTGTGGCGTGAACGCAGGTCATGGCAGAGGGGGCTTTGCCTGCTTGTGGTGAGCAGGCGTGGATGTGGAAGGGAAGTCAGGGCATGTGGTCAGGGTTTGCTTTCAACAGTGTTGGAACAGTGATTGGGTAAGCAGCTAATTGGGTAAGCAGTGATTGGGTACTTGCACACTGGCAAATGCGGGCTCAAGCACAAGCAGAAGTGTGCATGTTATAAATGTGTTCACAGGATAAGGACAGGAAAGGCATCATGATATATATATATATATATACATATTATATATATATATATGTGCATCATTGTGAAAATGATGCATTGACAAAGATGGATAAGCTAGTTCACAATACACATAGTTCAGGTAGTGTGCACTTACATGCCTCCAGCACCTTGGGACTGAACTGGTTTTGACTGGTGAGGTCTGGTGTTTGCAGAGCCATGGCAAAGAAATCCTGGCCATTTGGTGTCACGTGTTGGGAAGACACTGTCAAATTTGCGCACCTTTTGTTTGGCACTGATGTGCTTGTGGAAAACTATTCAAGCAGACTGCCGCATGCATCGGAGACATCCTTTTTGTTATTTGCCAAAGGCGCTTGTGCTGAGGGAAAGCCTTTTTCTGAGATCGGAAATTTGATTGCGCCGCAGCTGCAAGAGATTCAAACATGGGAAGAAAACCATCGTGGCAATCTTCAGCGACCAACGAAGTCGCAGCAGATGCTGAGTTCGGATGGATGGACTGTGTACTATTGGAGTGCACAGGTCACGCGTGCTCCGTGTTTGTGTCGTGCAAACTTTGGGGCTGATGCTCACCAGAAACATGTGCCAACGTCATCGGCTTTGTGGACAGCTGGAGGTCAATTTGCGAGAATCTGGGACGCGACGTTGGTGAGGAATTATGACATGTTTAAGTCTCGAGATTTGCGTCCCATTTGGCTGGACCAGGCGTGGCAGGTGTTGTGGAACTGGAATGATCACAACCAAGGGCACAGCATTGAGCCTCACGCAGATCTGTCATCTCTTTACAGCAACCGTGATCCGATAACGTCGCTGAGTTTCGGACATGGGGGTGTACTGACCTTGGGCAGCAATGTCAAGGGGAAACAGATGACTAAGATGCTGTTCCAGGAAAGCGGGGATGCGTTGGTGATGGCAGGGAATTTTCAAGCAGAATTTTTGCATGGAGTTCCAGCGCGCTCCACTTGGAAGAATTTGAAGGATCTTCCCATGTACACCTCACTGCGAGACTGGGAGAAAAAAGGGCTTGATCGTGAAATCGCTCTGCATGAGATGGCTGCCCCTGGAGCGCAGCATGTTCGGATGAATTGCACGGTGCGCTGGAACCGCAAACATTGGTCTGGATGCCCAATGCATGTGGATGGTCATGGGACTCAACCGGTTGTCACTGAGGCTGTCCAGGGTGGATCTGCAGCCAGTTTGGACAATGTTTCTGCTGGAGCTGTGGCAAGCGCACTTGGGACTGAACCGGTTATGACTGGGGATGTCTGTGCGCGTGCTGCAAGCGCTGTGGGCTCACAGCAGTTGCTTAGGTTTGACGGCTTCAAGGATGCTGGCATGAAGAAGCGGCCTGCGGAAGGAGAAGCCACGCCGTCTGTGAGCACAGCGAAAACTTTGGAGTTATTCTTTGTTCCACTGGTTCGGGGTTTTGTTGTGCATCTAGGGTCTTGGCTTTGGTTGCGGCTCAGCAAACCCACGATGTCCAAAAACATAGGCCCAAACAACAGCTGCCAGCAACAAAACCAATAGCTAAACAACACCAGCGGCAACAATGGTTGCTTCCTGCGCCAGCCAGCTTCCCAGCAAACGTACACCATTGTCAGCAATGATAATGGTTGTTTTTGGAGCTTGCTTTGTCATTGCCAAGCTTAACAACATCATTGTCAACAATACTTTTTCCCTTCACAACTACGCCTCCAAACTCAACAACGCAATGATCCAACTATAGCTCCTCGGGACCAGAATATGCAAAAAATAAAAACAAAAACCTGTGTGCCAGCGTGTGTAACTATATTCAAACATGTTTCCATCAACGTTGCAAAGCGCGATATCATTGCGTTGGACGCCACATTTCCAGAACACGTTTTTTTAAACAATGTTGCGCGCTACTGTGTGTTTTGAAAAATAGATTGGAACTGGAAAAAACATATGCTTTGTCAACCGAAACTCAGAGCATGAAAGGGTCTTTCTTGTTGGCAACCAAAGAGACATGACGCACATGTGATTTCTTATTTGTTTGCTGGCCAGGAGCCATGATACGAAAATGTCGTTTGGAAGGCTGGCTCATGGATAAACGCAACTGTGTTATATTTGGGCAAGTGATGTCTTTTAGTTTCAAACAGAAATCACAATTTCTTTTTTTACTGGGGCGAATCCCCGGGTTGCGAATTACCAAGTGTGGGCCCTTTAAATGATTTTTGCCTACCATATAACACACGTGAACTGCAAAACATTTTCTTGAGCAGATCCCTGCTTACAAGTTCCAAAGTGTACCGTCTTTTTGCTTGAGCCAACCTGTGTCTACAACTTGTAAGCATGTGCAATTTTTTTAGATTTTAAAACCCGACAAGATCCCTGCCGGCAAGCTCTCACGTGCCAAAAACAAAAATTCCACTTGAACCAAACTTTGTCTAAAAAATTACCGGCGTCAACTGCATTTTTTTTAAGGCGGATCCTTGCCTCCAAGTTCCAAAGTGTAAGGCTTCAAATTTACTTGAAGGGATCCCGGTCTCCAAGTTCACTGGTGTAGGCCGCAATTTTATCCCTGACGAATCCCTGCCTGCAAGTTTCCAGGCGTAAGGACCAAATCTTTATTTGAATTGATCGGTGTCTACAAATTTCCCCGTGTCAGCTGCTCATTGCTTACTTGACACATCCTTGCCGACAAGTTCCGTGGAGCAGGTTTCAACTCGATTTTTTTTCAAGTTAGCTGGAACCGATCCTCGTCTACAAGTTCATCGGTGTAGGTTGTTTTTTTCTGGGAACGGATCCCTGCCTGCACATTTGCAGGCATAGGCGCCAAACTTTTACTTGAACCCATCCCGGTCGAACAGTTCACCGGCGCCAGCTGCAAAAGTATTTGCTTGAAAGGTTACCTGCCTGCAACTTCCCATGTGCAGGGTGTTATTTTTGTACTTGAGCGATTCTAGTTTACCAGGCCCGAAAAGTAAGAACATGATTGTTTATTCGGCCCGATCCCTGCATACAAATTTCGAGGAGCCAAGCGCCAGAGTTTTACTGGAACAAATCCCAGACCACAAGGTTGCTCCGTGTTTACAAGTTCACCGGTATAAGCTACAAAATTGTTGTTTGAGCGGATTCGCGCCAACAAATTTGCAGTTGTAGGTGGCAACATGCGGTAACTGTTTCACTTATATAAACAGATCCTGGTCTACAAGCGCAACGATGAAAGCTGCATGGTTTTACCTTAGCAATTTCTTGCCTACAAGTTCCCGGGGTCAGGCCCGTCAGAATGTGTAAACTAAACAGTTGCAAACTGTTTCAAACAAAAACAGAAAAACTGTGTTACGAAAAATGTGTTCCTAAGTCTTTTCCGTTTGCCTGAAAGCGTCACCATTGTCAGACCCTATTCCCTGAATAAGTCCTCATTTCTGCGTTGGTGCTTCCGTGGGCGCTCACCATTCGGATTTGTGTCGGCGGGCCTGCGCTTGCAAGTGGGAAGTTTCGTGAAGGGCACCATCAACCACAAGGTTTTTGTGAAGAGCGCCATGTTGAAGGGCAAATTTTGTGAAGAACCCCATTTGGACGGGCAAAGTTTTGTGAAGGGCCTCCATTGGGAAAAGAACCATTTGTGAACGACACCCCCGGCCCTTGAAATATGTTCTTTGTTTGGAATGGATGTTTGTTGCCACATGTTTGTGTGCCTGGTTGATTTGTGAAAGCCATTTTCTTCACAAAATCATTGCATGGTGAACCATATTGTTTTGTGCCCAAAAGCAACAAAATTCGGCACAAAAACCTTGTATTTCGACCTGTTTTGGAAAAAACTTGGCGGAAAAAATGTTGCACTTCCAAAATTGGTGTCAAACATAGACTTTTTGTGCTTAGCGGGGACGTAATTCGGCACAAAACCCATAGGGCAATCAGCATTGCATTTTGTGAAAAAATGCTGCTTCACAAAAACCAGTACCAGTTAATCTCATAACGCGATGCATTTTTCTGGCGAACCGTGTTTTGTGCTTAGCGGGGACGCAATTCGGCACAAAACCTTAGATTTGGACGGTTTGCTCGTCACAAAAAATTGTTTTGGAAGATGCTGCTCGTCACAAAACCGGTGTTCGAAAGTGCTGCTCGGCACAAAAACTGTGTTAGAAGATGCTGCTCGGCACAAAACCTGTGTTGGACAAAAGGCTTTGCCCGACAGGAATCCCTTCCTGCGCCACTAGTGAGGGACCCTGGGCTCAATCAAGATCTGGTCACGCAATGAAGTTGGAACATTGATTGCTTTTTTATAAACTACCCAGTCTTAGATAATCTTAATGTTCGCATCATGTGTTCAAATTCTGTTTACATGTCCGTAGATCATGAGTACCTTGCGGTTGCTCATACGCATAGGGTTCTTACAATACTTTGTCCTCGTGGGAACCGTCGGCCGCGTGGGCCAATATCTTACCATCATTCGTGCGACTGATGTGTGGCAAACAGGTCAACACATCAGTTTCTGTTGGTTTCAACAACTTTTTTCTGCTCTCCCAAATTCCAACGCCACTTGGGAAAGCGGGGGTTGCCGCTTTGTTTTCCCGCAGTTTTGGGGGCACAGTGCGCCAGTTGTTGTGCCAAGGAACTTGTAGACAGGAATCGGTGCGAATAAAAACAATTTGTGAATTTGTAGGCGTAGGGTTCGGGTTCAACCAAATAAGCATTTGAAAACTTGGATTGGCCAACTTGTTGCCCTGGATCTGTTCCAATAAAAACTTGGCACCCCACCGCTCCGAACTTGTAGGCAGGGATCCTACCAAGTGAAAAGTATGTAGTTTACACTTGTGAACTTCTTGGCAGGAGTCGTTCAAGTGAAAAAATCGTCTGGAAAACTTGTAGGCTGGGATACACTGGCGTGAAAACAGTGGCAATTTACCCTTGTCAATTAATAACGCACCGACGTGCTCAAGTATAATTTTTGCTGTTGACCCCGGTGAGTTTGTAAACAAGGATCAAACACTTCAGAGCCTACAGGGCTTTACACCTGGGAAATTGCTAGCAGAGATGCAATCAGGTTGGGATTTTGCAGTTTGCAGCCCAGGCCTAGTAATATACATTTGAAAAAGAAAAAACATCTGTCACCGATAAATTTCTGGGCACAAATAGGACCAAATATTTCTTGCAGGCAGGAACGCTCTTAAGTGAGAAAAATGCAGCGGCAGTTTTTTTTGGAACTGGTAGGCTGGGATCAAATGAAACGAAAATTTGGCAACTTACATGTGGGACAGCCGGGGGCCTTGCAGCCGAGATTCCCCAAAGTAAAAAGCTGGCGCTTTACACCAGCAAATGATTTGTCGCGAATGGTTATTTTAAGCGGAAACAATGCGCCCAATGCCTGGGTGAACTTGAAGGGATTGGCTCAACCACGATCAATTGCAGACTTCGTTTTATCATGCAAAAAATTCACCCCTTCAATGTGTGTTTTTTTGCGCGCCAGTCCCTCGAAAAGCACATGCGCTTCATGTCACCTTGGCCCCCAAAGTTTCCGAAACCACGTTTGCTTACGTCTTTACCCAAGAATTAACACGTGTTTCAGCTTTTTTGTGTTCTTGATGTTTTACATTAACACACGTTTGTTTCTGTTTTAGGTTCCATGCATTTTTCTTTGCGCCGTTTCTTGTTTTTTTTCTTGGAGAGTCGATTTGTTCACCACCGTGGGGCGGTGATGCTCCCATAAGGGGCGAATTTGTTGCTTTGCTGCGCGGTGTGCAAAATCCAGCAGTCACCCCATTACTGCCGTTCAAGTGCAGGTACCCACAATGATCAAAGCACAAAATAGGTTTGGTCACCATAGCCCACATTCCCCATTTGTGCAAGCCACCAGTTTGTTGCGTAGCCCCTTTGCAAATATTACGCGGTGCACAAAATGCGAATTCAGCTACGGGAAAAGGGAACAACCATAGTCGACCATGATGTTCTTTATCTGGGCCAACCTCTTTTCGACAACCGTTGTTCACAATGGTGTTGTTTATGTTTGGCAGCGCGCGCAACACAACAACTATTGCTGACCATGCTGTTGTCATCAGAAGCATCGCAACAGGAATTGTTGACATTGCTGTTGTTCAGCTGCAGGAGTATCGCCGCAACCAAGGTTGGCAATGGGGTTGAAATAGCAGAAAAAAACCAAAACCCTAGATGCATAACAAAACCCCGAACCAGGGGAACAGAGAATAGTTCCGTGATGAGACAATCAACCATCTTTTGGATTGCATTGAAGCA
>VSDK01018431.1:147142-190017 GCA_009767595.1 Symbiodinium kawagutii | reverse complement strand
GATGATGATGATGATGATGATGATGATGATGATGATGATGATGTTGATGATGATGGCTTGGGGGTCATGGACCATTATTAATGATCGATGGTGTTAAATCCCACCACCCTTTTTGAAAGTTTTCTTTTTTTTAACGAGTTGGATGAACAGCAGTGCGAACAAACATGAAGCAAGAAAAACAAGCAGCGAACATGGGAACATCAGCAAATGAAACCACTGCCGAACATCCTCAATTGATGATATCAACCAGCGCCAGACTGAGTCAACCCATGATCACAATCAGTCTGAAGGTTTAGCCAAGCTATCGTGATGCTTAACCGCTTAATCATGTTTGATAAGTATTGTGACTAAGGCTGGTGAACAACCATCATGCGGGCTGGTATCATTTACCAGCAGGATTTTTTAAAGCAACAGTTGCATGCACTTGATAAGCATCATCAACCGTCAAGAAAGATCATGAACCACCATGAGCCATCCTTTGTCGCTATCAACTCGTATCTGCCATCATTAACGATCATGAGTCGTCGTCCTCCTCCTCCTCCTCCTTATCATCATCATCATCATCATCATCATCATCATCATCATCATCATCATCATCATCATCATCATCATCATCATCAACAACTATAAATTACACCATCGTTGCGCATCATTACCCATCAATGATGGTACCCAAACTGACCCTTCCCTGAAGCAAGCTCTGGTCTCTCGGTCTCTCTCCTTGGCCTGTACGTTGCCTCCATCGTTCCTTGGCCGTGGTGAGCACTCGCCCATTCTCAGCCATTTGCCCATTGTCATTGCCATTTGTTACTATCAAACATGAGCAATTTCCTTTTCTCTCCATTAATTTCTCTTTCTAAGCTGATCCTTTTCATCAAGCATCAATAGCTTCTATCAAGCATCAATTGCTTACTCTTACCAAGACTTGCATCAACAGTGGCAAGTTTTCATTGCTGGCCGTGAATTGGTTAACCCAAAACTGATTGTGTCAAACATATTCAAGCTTTGTTTGTTGACCGATGTTACATCTCAGTGTTTACGCCTAGATATCGCCCTTCTTGTTCTCATTGCCCCCTTAGATGCTCATACGTGCTCTTGGTATCTTTTCATGTGGCCCGTTTGTGGCACCTTACATCCTTCTTCGGTGCAATTTAGACACCGACATTGTCATATCATGATCAAACATGTTCTATACCACTCAGCATTACTGCTGTACTATGATATGATAGGTCCTTGCAAAAAACATTCCAGGCATTAGCACATCTATGACCCCAATATGGCAGCCATGTCTACGCACATGACAAGCTATAGAATTATCAAATGTGATATATTTACTTTCTTATGATTATTTTGTAGGCTCTATATGATCACCTTTGACGTGTTACACGGCAATTATCCTTACTGTTGTTGCACCATAAGCGGCGCATGCAACTTTGGGGGCAATATCTTGCAATCAATGCGGCAACCCTGCTGTCCTTTCCATCTCGATATGCTGTATCAAACTTTTGACGATATATCTGGCCGTCACCACACTTAGAACAAATCAATGTCGACTATCCTAATGGCGTCGTGAAGTCTATGGTATGGTGACATTGCCAGCATAAAATGTTCTGCAGGTGAATAGGCAATCCCCAAATCTCCGGCTTTCCTGGGATGACTATCGCAACTTGGTTGATTCGCCGCGGATCTGTTTATCATGCCCTCGTGCTAGCCAATAGGGAACATAGTCTAACATGATTAAGCGCTATCCACGGCTCTTCCCAGCCTTACTTGCCTGTACCAAATTTGAGTTATTGCCAGCTACTCAACATCAAAATACATAATTCACCACCTTATCATTAATCATTCGTGATCAGACTTATCAACCATTGTCGGCTTCACTTTAGCCCTCATTAAGAAATTTGTCTTCCCACTACTAAGCATATAGACCATCAGTTACTTTTATGTGTTACTAACTCTGATGCACCATCACAAACCAACCCATCAACAACCATCTTGACCCATAGTCAAGGATCATTATCAACCATCCCATGCAAAGTACTTGTGACCATCGATCGTCATTACCCTCCAACCATCACCGACCATCTACCATCAAAAACCAACATTGCAATCAAATTAGTATTAGTTGACCACTGTTTGGCCCATCATTCATTACTATCAACCATGATGACGCTATCATTTATCACTATTAACCATACATTTACCCATCATTTATGACTATGAACCATGATGACACCGTCATGAACACGTTATATCCACCACCTTGCTGCTCCCGCTGCACCACGCGGCTGAGGCATGCTGGGTCCCTGCTCTCGATCGCGCTGTCTGAGAAGCAAAAAAATGGCCTCAGTGAAGAGCCGGGAACGATGAACAGCTGGGAGGAATGCTTATTGGTTGATTGAATGATAGGATTAATGGTAAGACAAAGGTTAATGGTTAGGTCAATTGCTAGCTAATGCTGAAGGATTCATGATTTATTAATGATGGTTGGTGGTCAATGGTTGGGTGAATGAATAAGATTGGAGGTGTAGTGGTCAATGTTTAATGGGTTTGTTGAACGGTTGACCAACCGTCATTCGCAATCATGAGTGACACTATCAACATTAACAACCATCATCAACCAGTTATTGACGGCTAGGAACCACTAAAATCCATCATCAAACAATCATTTGGATGTTGAAAATCATCATTGAGCGGCTTCATGCTCATCATTCACCATCAACATCAACCATCATGAAAATCAACCATCGATAACCATCCTTAACCACCATTGTTCACGCTCCTGAAGCACTATGAACCGTTAATCAACCATCATAAGAGCTTTGAAGCATAAATAACAATCCGAACATTTGCTAGTTATAGGCTTAAGAAATCATGACTTCCATGATATAACCATAATCCAACCATATTCACCAAGCATTACTTAACCATCAACCATAACTTGACCAGTACTAGGCTTAACTTGACCATTACTAGGTTGAATTTAACCATTACTTGAATCAACGAACCATGACTTAACCATAGTTTCAGTAATCATCACTTAACCATTCACCATTACTTAAGTATAGGCTTAAGTAGCCATGACTCAAACAATTGAACCATATAATCATTGACCCCTTAATCTAAGCATAATCATTAACCAGCACTTCAACTGTTCCTTAACCATGAGGCATTAGTTATTTATAGATTTAAGCAACCAGTACCTGTTGGACAATATAGCCATTACTAGATCTAACTTGACCGTTGCTTGAGCACCTCAAAGCATCACCACTTACAACGCCCAGGCGCCACTCCGGTGGCTGCGCCCGCCACTGCGCCCGCCACGGCGCCGGCCACGGCGGTCAAGGGGCGGTCGTCCGGCATGGCGCCTGCCATGGTGATGCATGGTGGGTGGTTGGATGACGGTGGCTAGATGATGGTGAGATGATGGATCCTAATGGTGGGTTGATGATAGCTGGTGGGTTGATGATGAGTGGGTTGATGGTGAGATGATGGTGGTGGATGGATCCTGATGGTGGGTTGATGATGACTGGGTTGATGATGGTCAGTGATAAGCCGTAACAAATCATGGTTCTTACTAGTGATGTTCCAAGCCATCACTGAAATGATCAACTGTGCATTATGAATCACTACACGCCCCGACCGACGGTAAATAAGCTGGACCATGTTGGTTCATATGGTTGGCAACGGTGGTGATGATGAATGATGCCGCAAAATGCACGTCGTATTGACCAGCTAATGATGCCTAGTGGTGGGTTGGTCATGGTTAATGGTCCACTAATCAGCTAATAGTCTGTAAATGCGGCTTACCAACGGCTTAGTGAATGGTTGTCGATGGCGTGGTTATGGCTAACAACTATGCTCAGCCTATTAACCATATGAATGCTCATCGTCAATGATTAGCAATGCTGGTAAAGAATGATTATTGATGGCTCTTGGTGGGCTAACCATGGCTCATATGGGTTCAATATTCTGGTTGATCAGGTGACGATAGCAACGGTTTGAGATGATGGTTGGCAATGGCAAAAATATTTGCATGATAACGTCTAGTATGGACTGATTAATGACGAAGGACAATGATTTGAATGGCTTTAGTCTTGGCTTAAGAGCTATGAGTCTATGAGTAATGATGGTTGGGTGATAGCCATGCTCTAGTGATGGTTGTTGATCATAACTCATGAGCTGGTTGTTAGGCATGATGGCTAACTTCGAGGATGACGAACGAAACAAACAACAAATAAGCAGGTTGGTCTGCAATCCACACTGGATATTTTGTCTAAAGGTATCGTTAGGGCGTTCACGTTATGGTTGTACAAATACCTGTATCGATGAGTTGGCGTTTCATGTGGTTCTGAATACTTGATGGATATCCAATCGACTCTTCGAAAAACGAACTCTTGTCACTCTTCGCCATCCAGCCTGCAGAAGAAACCCAGTCAACAACACCTCTTTTAACCACCTCAACTATAATTCTCTCACCGCAATCACTAGGAACCATCATTAGCCACCCTAAGCAACCATCATCAACCAGCACTATGAACCAAAATAGATAACCATTGTTGACCTTCATCAACCACCACTGACCATTATTAATCATGATAGAATCATCATTAACTGCAGTAGTCCTTCTGAACCAGCTTGTTCACCATAATTGACAACCAATCATCTTTAATCGTCATTAACAAACCTCTTGACTAGTCAACTAGTCATCATCAAACCAGCTCACTAACCATCATTAAACCAACTAATCATTAATCATCCTCAATTGCCATTAACAAATTCCTTGGATCAATTAACCAATAATCATCCATTGATAATCATTCATCTTCACTCATGAACCAACTTATTCAGCAGCTTATTAACCACCCCTGACCACCATTAGCCAGCTTGTTAACCGCCATTAGTCTTCCTAAGCCCACCATGCGAACCACCACGAAGCGCCCTGAAGCACCAGCCGCATGGCCTGGATGTAGCCGCTGGGCTGCGCGGGCTCAGTTGCTCTCTTGAGCCATCTGCGGTAACGGTGCCTCACTGGGAGCTTGAAACAACTGGGCTTTGTGCTTGTTCGTATCTGTTAGTATCTGGATGTCGGTGTTCAGCTTGCGATGTATCACCCAATGGTGGCATATGAAGCTCGTTCGAAGGAATATCCACTCAACAGTTGGTGTTTGTTCTCCTGGCACTTGGCCATCATGGAACCCGCGAAGTGCTTGGAGTCGGCGATCAGCTGACACCTCAAGTGCTTCCCCCTGTCGCTGTCGGCAGTGGAGAGCATCGCGCCGGCAGAGCGCAATGTCCTGGGGCCGTGAACCAACAAGGACGAGGGCCATCGGTGCCTGGGAAGGGGATGGCTAGCAGCTGTTGATCAGCTAAGAAACTCATCCCTTGGTTCACCTCGAAGATGAGAATAAAATGATAGTAATGGATTGACCGCTTAACTACTAGCAGACTAGTATCCTATCAGGGTGATTAGCTATGAACTGTGTCCACTGCATGTGTCCTTGAAAACCATTTGCCACCATTGAAATCACATGTCAAACATCAACGAACCAGGCTTTTGTTCATTGCACTGAAAAATTGGGGTTGGAGCGAGTTGTGTCAGCTGCGGGTATGAACCCTTGGCATCCCAAAGACCCGGCCGTTGGGATTCCAGTTGAGCGATGCTTGGTATTACAGTAATCCCTGATCACAACGGTCAACCAGTTGGCTGCTCACAAAACCCGCCAATATGCATCGTGTTTGGCAATGTTCAGGATCTTTTTTCATGACCCATTCCAGTAGTTGGTCATGGCTGGTAATCATCTGTGATGTTGACGTCAACAGCTACAATACAATAATATCATATCCAGCAATACTCTATTACCATCAGCAGTTGATTGTACTGACATCCTGCTGGTTATTTGATAATTGTTGGTTTCCAGACTCTAAAGCTTATGCAATTGTGCAATGATCAAGGTGTACTATATATTGGTATAAGCTGCTTATCACTATAAACCTTGCGATCAGTCATGCTACAGGTATGAGCTGCTAGTGGTAGCAGCTGCTCACTTATCATATCTGACATTGGTGCTTTCCCAAAATACCCCTAAAGCATCCAATATATTCTCAATAACCCGTAGAATCTAAAGTAATAAACCAACATAAGCCAACCCTAACAACTTGGTTGGTTCTCTATGCTGAGACCCCGCATGACGCTGCTTACCCTCCAACCATTCAGCAGCTGTCAACCAAGCCATCCTCGCGGAGGTGCGTCTCAATGTCGCGGTTCCAATGCAGAAACCTGGGGCCCGTTCGGTGCCGTGGCCCACGTTGGGAAACCAATAAGGGATGGTCATCACGGTTGATCAAGGGAGCGGGGACTAGCAGGGTGTAGCAGGGTGTAGCAGGGAGTAGCTATCATGCCAATGCTTCTTGAGGGTTGGTGAATTCAAAAAGGCTCACTTTTCCATCTTGAAAAGCTAGAGCTATAGTCTTTTGAAACACAGGTTGGTGATGACAACTGCTCTGATGACACTGCAGAATCCATGCCGTTGTTCGACTAATGTATGATCAATCAACCGTGTCAACTGTTGTTTTCAATCTGCTCACTCAATAGTGCCTCAACGCTGATGCTTCAGCAGCGCAGACCCAAAAATTTGGGAAGATGATCCATCAATCCATCAACAATCCATCAACAATCCATCAACAATCCATCAACAATCTCAAATCTGATGAGTTGCTCAGCTGAACCCAGCTCACACCACCCTTGCAGCCCATGCCCACCACACCCACCGTTGCGGGTCCCCTCCCGGTCCCCCGGGTCCCCTGGGCCCCAGGTCTCCCCTACTGGCGCTCAGCGTCCAGGGCGAAGCGTTCCCGGAAGGCACGGATGCGCTGCTGCACCTGCAATGGTGACTGCTGGGAATGACGGTGAAATCACATGGTTAATGACATGATGGTTGATGAATCTATAGTAGTGAATGATGGTTAATCTATGGTTAATCTATGGTTAATATCATCAATAATGGTTCTGGTGGTTAATGACTATCAATCGTTCTTGATGTTTGATGATGGTTAATGAATCTATCGTAGTGAATGATGGTTGATGATGGTTGATGATGCTTAATGATGCTTAATCTACAGTTAATTTCAGTGATTAATGACAACCTATGGTTAATATCATGAATGATGGTAGTGAATCTATGGGGTCAATGATGGTTAATCATTGACACCATCATAGTGGCAAAATCATTTGCAATCATCGTGGCTGGTTACTAGTGACTATTCTTGATTATTGATGATTATGATAGTTAATGATTCTGGTGGTAAATGATGGTTAATGGCTATCAATCATTCTTGATGCTCAATGATGGTTTATGGTGGTCAATCGTTGCGGAAACAATGAATAGATGGGTGTTTCTCAAAATGGGGGACCCCAGTTATCATCCTTTATATTTGCCATTTATAGTCATAAATCAACCATTGTGGGAGTCCCCCTATTTTGAGAAAACACCAAATAACTATTGTTGATGGTTAATGCTGTGAAATATGAAGGTTGATGATTGTGGTGTTTAATGATTGTGAATGGTTTGCTGGATTTGTGATGGCTAATGATGGTAGTGGCTGGCAATGGTTGATAATGTAATCACTATGGTGGTTGATGATGGTAGTGGCTCATAGCGGTGAACCTCAAAGGTTCATGATGAAGGATGGTTCATGCTGGTAAAAGATAGTGAATGGTGATGGTTCATAGTGGATGGTTCATTCAATAATGATGGTTCATAGTGAACTCGTGTGTGAATCGTTTGCTTGTAGTGATGGTTAGCAGTGGTTCACAGTAGTTAAGGACGGTTCATGATAGCTCAGGGTTGACGGTACCCTTGGCAACTGAAGGGCTGACCCATAGGCGACGCTGCCTCTGGGGTGGGCCAAGCATGGCCATAAAACATATGACCATGCTTACATAAATGATGATCAGCAACCAGTATGGCTGACTCGCGATGGACATGATTAAGAATTAAGGATTATGATCAATGAGGCCAAAACCAATATTGCTGTCAACCATTGATAAAGGTTGATGATAACAACAATCACTAGCCAAAAGAGTTGATTGGAAGGGGTGGCCATCAACAATGATTGATGGTTGGGATTTGACCGGCACTATAGATGGATGATCATCCCGGATCGCTACCAAAATCCTCATTGATCACCATTGACCAGCATTATGCAAAGAGATTGTCCAAGAGTATCACTGGAATCAAAGTTCCAGTGTAAATAATCCTCGATGCTTCATGATGACAATGGCTGCTGCTAACAACTGCTGGCAGCGGTGATTCCTGATCTCCTGGGAAGCGTCTGGAAACTAACAGCTTGACTGTCCCAGGGGTGCGATGACCAGTTTCCGCAGGAAAGATATCGTTCTGATGGGGTCAGGCTGTTTGTTCCAGGAGGGCAACGCTTGACACTTGGAACAATTTCAGGTAGCTTTCAAGGAGCTATCAAGGAATGAGATATCCAGGAAAGGATTCACAACTGCTATGGGTAACGATGGTTGACAATCGTCTGAACCTGACCACGATAAGAACCATTAACCATGGTAGTTACCATAGCAAGAACCACCAATCATGCCAAAACCTATGGCAATACCCCCCCGTGGCAACAACCACAACCAACCGGTTATTCACTACGTCTGACTGATGGTCGTTGCCTTTCACCACCATCTGCCGCCTGGGTGATACCTGGATTGCACAAGGCAGCTGCCTGACGTGTCCAGCTGGATCGGTTGGCTGAGTCATGACATGTGCCATGCTGCGATGAGTAAAGTGAGGGCATCTTCAAATCATAACACTGAATACAGTTTGAGTGAGTCTATATGTTTAGCATAACATATGCAACTTGATTTACATTCTATAGCAATCTATAGCATGCCTTCGGGTGATGCCACTCATGTTCCAGTGGGACATCCCAAGGAGAACAAACATTCAACAGAGAGTGTATGGCCATTTCAGTTACAACGCGGCTGTGGGTGGTATCAACAGCATGGCTGTGGCGCTGCAATGTAATGTTTGACAGGTCATGCAGTTCAACGCTTGCCGGCATAGTGACGGGTGGCATTTTTGCATCGCATATGATGGGTGTACTCCCCACATGTGTGGATTCCCCTGTTATGAACGATCATAGGCGATGATTTTGGGATCATTTCAGGGTACCCAAACATATGCTGTGCATTATTTGTTTGGCAACCCTCTGGATTGTTGATCGGGGGGCGTCATTCCTGCAAAAAAGTTCCTGATCTTCAGATATTCCCTGGATCAATGCAAGGTCATGGCTTTTGGCAAAGAAGCAAAGCATCAAACCACATTAACATAACCAACCTTCCAACACCATGAGTGCAGCCCTTCAAACAACCACTATCAATCATGGCTCGCGCAAGTGGCATACCAAATCAGCTGCACTAAGGACGTGTGACAATGACCTCCTTCAAGGAACCATCAAACACCGAGGACGTCGAAGACCTTCGTATTTGTGACAAAGCCAAGAGTTGGGAACGGAGGTCTCGATGTCATTGCAACAGGCCATGCCAGTGTTATGTTACTTCAGCTGATGCAACTGGTAACATTTATTATGCTTCTAGACCATCTCAACTAGCGAACATTTTCACCGATTCGTTAACGGAGGGATTCATAAAACCTTTAGAGTCAAATCATGATATCAAGCACCCCATCTACAACTACAGGTGCGCCAGGTAAATATAAGTTGCTTGATGCATATCACCCCACATATTTGAAACCCCAGCCGCTGGCAACCCAGTAATTCACAGGTTTAAGAACTGCCCAGCAATGCTGACCGGTGATGGCCAGTAAGCAAGACACAATCACCATCTCTGACACCAACCCACACGATCCAGTGAGCGCTTTGGGCCTGTTGGCAAATGATGGAATTTCTTTCCTTCAACAAATTGTGCTGCTGCTCCTGCACGAAAGGTGTGTTGTTGGTAAATGGTTAGTTGAGCTGGGGAGGTCTACATGCAAGTCTTGGAGAAGGCTCCGGGCTGTGAGATGCAACAAGTGGCCGGCACAATCCTGGACAATGAGATCCTCTTGGAGTCACTATCACATCGTAACGGGGATAGCGAGTTCAGATCTTAATTCCGTCAGGTTTCGGATTCCAAGCCGATGGAAATTCTGTGGCAATGTGTTCGTTCAGATCCGTGAGCCCCTATGGGCAGTGGTTATCTGTTGCATCCCGAAGGTTGGTTATATCAATTGGTGCCCCTATGGCGTTCAAATCCCTGTGCCCTACCTCCCAAAAATCAGCACAATGAAATATTCATTTGCCAATTCTTTTGATAGTTTCTGTTGATCCCCAAATCCCGACTTGGCCATCATGAGTTATTGTTCCCTATCTCTAAACGGTCTGATTGACCAGTAAACACTGCTAAGAACTATGTTTCTTGACTGCAGCTTGAACCTTGGTCATGGCAGTTTTCTCACCATCAACTCATATCAAGCAACATGACCATCAGCAGCCATCATTGAGCAACATGCACCATGATTAAGCACCATGCATCACCCTTTCAACCATTTCCTTTGTCACCATTTCAACCATCCTCATTTCCATCGGTCACATCCCAAGCACCATCCCTGGTCACATCTTGCCATGCCCCAGCATCTTGCCATATCATGCCCCTTAACCCCATCCCCAGTGGGATCCCATTCGTCACCACCGCCATTTCCACCACTTTCCATCCTTCCCGACGGCGACCGCTCGTCCTCTGAGCGCAGGCGCTTCTCCAAGACGCTCAACGATGCCACGCGCAGCTGCGATTGGACCTGGCGCGCACGTGCTGAGCTGCGAGGCCTTAAGGAAGTCCTAGGGACCGCTGGGGGTCCTAAGCAGGTCCTGTTAAGGGGGCAGGGGTTGAGGTGCTTCGTGGGGGTTCAGAAGGATGGTGATGGATGGTTCAAGGGTCGTTGAACGGTTGGAGGTAATTTAAAAGGTTGGTTGATGGTCAATTCATGGAGAATTCATGGTTCAAGTGATGATCGTGGTGAATGATGCTGGATAATGACGAATCAAAGTGGTCTGGTCCATAATGGTGTCTAATCATCTAGTGGTAGTAATCGGTGGTAATGGTGGTGACTCATGGTATTACTAGTTGGTTCTTATTGGTTGGTAATTTCTGGTTGGTCACCATATCACAGCGGCTAACAACATATAATTGTCATCAGTACTTGCTCATAAGGGTAATTAATGATGATTAATTATGGCTGCTGATAGGGGCCAATAGTGAGCTACAGTTCCTGTACGTTGACAGTGGTCAAGAATAGTTCGCACTCAGGGTTAACGAACAACTGATGGTTTCTTAGAATGACACGCAAATCATCCAGCAGCAGTCATGATTCGTAATGAACCCACTAATATTTGGGGTCCCCCAGTCCCCCATTGTAATTTGGGGTCCTCCACTGTAAGAACCCCCCAAGTGGCTAATGATGGCTGACTGCTGCTCTACGGTGACCAAACAACCAACGTTAACGATGACCACCTGGAAGGACTTGCCGAGTGAAACTTGCAACTGTGATCAGAAATCATATCCGAAACCGAAAAAAACAAATGATTCACAATGACCAACAATAAGCAGCAATGGATGAAAATTAATAAAGGATGCAATGACTCATGATTCCTTTATTTTTCGAGAAGTGAATTAATCAACCAACGATGATTTTCAACCAACAAAAACAAACAATCATGCTGATATATCTTTTTACAGGAACAAATAAACAGCATGATGGTTGCTGGCGATGTTTGACGAGAATCCCTGGCTGACTACGAGCAGCAATGGTGAATCGTAAGCAGTGAAACCGTGAATAGAACAATGAGAGACAGTCGATGCTAATGGTTAACAAGGTTATTTCCTCAAATCATGGTACTGCCACATCATTGGCCTCCCCGTGGCAAATGGCGTTCTTATGTGAGTACCAGCAGGTAACCATGAGTCGATGACATGGTGGATAAAGCCGGTATGAACGCGGAGGCCCAACATCAACATGAAGCAGTTGTTGTGGCTTGAGACACCTATTTAAGAGGAACTTGTTTGGCAAAACAGAACGCATGAGTCTTGGAGGATCATCCCAAGTGGTTCAACATGGTTAGTAAGTCCTCGAAATCGGGTAGCTACGCCAACTTGCCGTTTGGTGAGTGGCAGAATCATGCAAACACTAGTTGGTAAGTATCAATCCCTGAGCAGCGGTGAACCACTTCATGTACTCATCGAACTAGGCGGGTTGACGGGTGTCAGGACTATCATTTGATCAAAACTCTAGTTTCAAAGTGAGTACTTCACAAGTGCTCGGTGTCCTGTGCAGTGCAATCCCTCAATTAGTCCAACAACAACGCCATCGACCAAGCACTCAGCCAACAATTTTTCCTATCGCTTGTTGTCCCCGGATTTGTCCAAAGGTGGAGCCCTACAGATCCCTGCGGATCTCTATGGATCCCTGCGCATCCCTGTCCTACGAGCCAACAACTACCCCTGGGAAACTGCTGCACCGTGTGGCGATTCTGGAGCTCTTCAAGAACTCTCAAGCGTTTCTCCTGAGGCCATCGGCAGCTGCCTATCCAATGGGTCACAGCAATGATGTTACTGTACCCAACCATTCGAAGCCATAGGGACAAAACGCCATGATGATGGCGATGATGATGCTTTTTTGAAAGTAACGGGAAGCAACCAAAAAGATATGTATGGCAATCATTCTTAATTATCATACGTGTTGCCACCAACAATTTTTTGTTCAACTATGATCGTCATCACCCAATGGTTGGGCTCTTGGTGACATCGGTGTCCAACAACTTCCTCGCCGTCAGCTGGCCATCTGGTAACGAGGCATCAAACTGATCAAGCTGATCTTCACCAACTGTGATGCAGATCCGTTCAGCTACCGGGGTAGGACCCACCAGCAATGTCAGGATACAACCATAAGAAATGCAGCCTAAATATGAAATATCTGCATTCGGTGTAACCGAAAACCGATGCATTTTGATGATGTATGAGTGGACACTCCAGGCACGATGAGGATGGTGGCTGTCCCAACATTCTCAGCCAGTGTTGTTCCCTATAAACGTCCGAGATCAACCATTATCAACCATTGCCGATCATCAATGACCATTACTAGACAAGAATCACTTAACAAATCAACCATTGCCGACCATTAACAACAATCGTCAACCAGCAATCGTTTTTTTAAAACTATCAACCATGATTTAGAAACAATTGCCATTATCAGCCACTACCATCGTGAACTATGAATGAGCCACCTTATGAGACCATGTGAAGCAACAAACATTATCACCTCCACACTGGCCTCATCAAACAATGCAACCAACGGTGATAAACCATAATCAACCAGCATAAACCAGGGTAAGTTCCCATGGTTGGTTGGATTCCTATGGTTGGTTAGCCCATGTTAGCCCCACCGTGGTCGTTTGACCTTCGGACCCTGGGGCTTCTTCGATCACCACCGCAACGGTAAACCGCTCTCTCCTCCAGCTGGGATCTGCGTGCTTCTAATTTCAGGAAATCCTGTGCCAAGGCCTGAAGCCGGGTCAGCCATGAAGGTTCCTGGAGAATCCAACCATCCAATAGCTTCAATGGAGTAAATGCTGGCTCAAATGGATGGTTTAAATGGATAAATGTTGTTTTGAATGGTCTGAAATGATCTAAATTATCGGTGAAGTTTACTTTAAAACGATCCAATTGAAACAAATTAGCTGGATAGTTTAGATTATCATGGTTCATTCATTAGCTTCAACTAGCCATGTGACGATGGATATCTACCTTTTTAAGTGGATGATTATGAGAAGCGTATCCATCAATGAGATAATCATGGTTATATCTTGGTTGTAGGAAACCCATGAATGAGGCAACTAATCACGATCATAGTTGATGAGAAGATATCCCAAGCACCAACTAAACATCAATAACCCAGTGATAACCCCCGTGAATTCACCAATCATGTTGACCGTTCCCCTGCTGGAAGCTTGCCATGTGTGGGTCCCCTTAGTCATCCGCAGCATGATCATCTTCCATGCACATCATCAGGGGAAAAGTGTGGTAGATATCTTGCACTCAGGTAACGGAACCTCAACGAAAGAGACGGCATGCCACCAGTCGTTGTTGGCCATCATTGCCCCTATAAAAACCAAGGCTCATATTCATAACATGTCATGCCTCACCATATTGATGACCAACCCTGCTGTGCGCACTTGTCCGCAGTGATCTCCAGGAACTATCCTTGTGCAGGTTGCATCATGCATGGACAACCGGACAAGCCTCTGTGGTTTCCTCTCCACTGGGCTGATCCACGCAGCTTGGTTCCCGTGAATCTGTGAGTGCTGGCCATCCCTCAGTGTGTTGATGATTGACCCTGGCAATTTATTAATGGTTTCCCAGGGTTTCACTATAAAATATGGTGAAAATCCATGGCCAGGTTAGTTTACCAGAGGGTCTTATTGATCAAATCACCAACCATGATTTGCAGTTGCCGTTGTTGGCTCTGGTTACTAGCCATCATCAACCATTTCTGTCACTATCACTGTAACCATCCTGGTTTGCCACCGGCAACCACCATCATTAACCGTCACCAAACATCATTAAACATCATTCACCAGTATGATTAGTTGTTACCATGATCAATTACCTTCATTAACCATCATGACCCATCAGTAAGAACCACTATGATCACCCACAATGAACCGCCATCATCAACCATCCTAGTGCCTCAACCTGCCTCCAGGGACCTTTCTTTAAGCAAACCCTCTAGCGGTGGCCCTGGGTGGCCTCACCCGGAGCAATTTGCACCGGGACCATGGCGCTGAGCGGGAAGAACCTTAGCGAATGATGGGTGGTGAACTTCAACAACACGGTGTCAAGAACAACTATCTACAACAAATGGGTGTGAACAGGTGAGCATCAACACATCAACAAAAATATGTTGTCAATCAAAAACATTCAGAACAGATATATACTCTCTAGATTATGCTTGACAAATATCATCCATAGTATCATCACGGATCATCCATAGTTGGCGTCATTGATATCTGCGATGGAAAGTAGACTGGTGAATGTTCTAGGTTCTGGCGATAAGCAATGATGTGCTGTCTTCCACTTGGATGTCTGAGAGTAGGCAAGACCGAATTGAATCGAATTAGAGGTCCTCAGTGAGCCGAGAAAATGGCCATGGGTCGACGGATCTAAACAAAGCGCTGCAAACCCATGCAATTTTTTATGATGGTTCTGGGCTGCTCAAGTATGGGGGGTGCCAGGTTGGTAGTAAACCATCACTTTCTCGTGATGCCCTACGATTGAAACCCAAAAATTTAGCCATCGCAAGTCAACAACAATCATTGTCGACCTTCAAACATGATTGCCGCATATTCACCATGTTTGACAACGGCTTGCCATCAAATCGAATAATTGTTGAAAAATAGGGTATTCTTTTAAACCAAAATCTATTACTTTGAAAGTAATATATTTATGTTACTATTCATCAATTCGCTTGTTGATTCCATTCGTGTATTTAACACTGTATCAATCATTTCAATTCCCAAACTATTCATCTAATTACCTGCCTATTTTTTGGCCGAACTTGCTAAATATTCAATGGGCAGTTGGTTTATCCATCTTTTTTATATGCTGATCGATTTTGTCGGCCCATTCCCATTCATCAGTTTATCTTTTTGTCCATATACTTGTATATCTACGGATTTTCAAACTATCTATCAATCTATTTATCTATTCGGTTGTTTGCCTACTTGACTACATGTTGATCCACCTGCCAAATGTATTGTTTTCGTATCTATTTATCCATCTTCTTAGTTCGCCATCTACTACCGTATTAATCAAATTGTGTAACCGCCTTCCTATGCATCAAGCTGCACATTGGTCGAGCTAAATACATATCTACGCATTGTCGCATTCTCTACTGTACTTATTTTGGTTGATCTTGGAATCAGCCTAGCGGGCTGGCGGTTGGTGATGTCTGGCTCGTTAGCATCATGAAGTTGTGTGGTCCATCGTACCAAAACCCAAGTGACCAACAATAATTGGGCATTTATTGACTGGGATGTTGAGGGTGCCAGTTCAGTCAATAACCAACCCTTAGCCACCAGCAGGACATGTCCTTTTCACCGGTCGCGAGGGTCTTTGCGCTGTACCACCGCCACCACGTTGGCGGTAGCGATTCAGGTCCAGCGATCGCAACAAAAGGTCCGACCGAGTTTTGCCATGGACCACCACGGAGATGAACAGGTTGCTTGCTGGTTGGATGGTGGGTTTATTTCATGCTGATGCTGAGGTTGGTTGATTATTTGGTAAGGAGAGGTCGGCCAAGTCATACAGCATCTTCTGCTCCTATCCTGCTGGTGGTGGATTTCAATAATCATTGAATTCATGCGAAAGATAAACAACAATGTATCTCACTACTGGTTTACCCAGGATCCGCACAACACAACACACAGACACGCATCCTGCTTGCTAGGGTAGTACATGCCATGCAGGTGGTCAACCATTTGATCCCACCAGCGATGGTCTTCACAAAAATGTCCACCGCCCCAATTTTGGCGGTGCAAGAATGAATCATCTCCAAGTTATCAACAGTAGTTAAAAGAGCTGCAGCAGTTGTAATAGTTGCAAGATCAACGGTTGGTATACCATATTTGAAAAAATACTAATGCATGAGAAACATTTATCAAGTTGTTACTAAAACAGTTGTTCAATATTTACTTCGAAAATAGTAATTGATCATATCCAGCCACTTCCTCAATATAAGTCGTTTATTTTGTATGTTCACTGTATTGTACGCATTGGTAATTTTTCATAATTGTCAAGCAGCTTAGTACATATCATAGTTGTGGATAGTTTATCACATGGGGCTTTCGCAAAATGGGCCTCCCCCAAATCATCCAGCTTATTAACCAGTTGTAGCAATAATCTCCCATGTAATCATCCAGTTTATCCCAAATCACCCAATTTATTGATCATTCAACCCATGTAATCATCCAGTTTATCCCAAATCATCCAGTTCATCCCAAATCATCCATTTTATTTCAGAAACCACCATATCTTTCCCTGGTGGCCATGGCGCTGCCAGCCCCTTCAGAGCGAGCGACACGACTTGGAATTGCGGATTGTCGGTCTATCGGCGCAGGAGGCAATGGCTCTCCGTGCCGCACGTGTGACCGGCGCGATTGGGAATTCGATTGGCCAATGGCGCGACCTTTTCACTCAGAACTGGGGATGGTTCAATGATAAGATGATGATTAGTCAGTTCACTAGTTTGTTAATGAAATTTGAAGGTAAATGATTCAATAGCCAGTGATGGTTGATGATTAGTTGATGACGGTTCACATGGATAAAGGATAATCAGTTTGTAGTGGCTAGTATGAATCAAACCTTTTCAGAACGAGGCAAAAATTGAAGTTTAATGATGAATGAATGGTGGCTACTACTAGTAATGGTTGCTATTCAGATGGACTTCAATGAAAAATTGAAGACAAATAATTGGTATATGACGATTCAGGTGAATGAACGGTGATCAGTTGGTGATGAAACTGGTGAAAGCCCAATCTTGGAGGAATTAGAGTGTAAACTGCTCTTTCATTCTCGAGCATTCTATCGATTGGATACTAGAAAGTACAAAATGAATAGTGTTTGAGGTTGAACGCTCACAATTCGCAACTGCGCGGACTGTTTTTTGAAAGAATTGAGGTGCTTAACTTTGTTTGTCTGTCGATCGTCATTGCCGAATAAGTTACGAAGGTCGACACTCGCTCCTTGAAGTGATGGCAGTCACAAGGAAGCATACCCCTCATAACCGAAGATTATGACATTGGTGGTGAAATCGCAGGGTCATGGTGGCTTCCTGGTGGTCATTGCTGCCACCTTGTGATTGTAGCCCATCATTAACCATAACCTTTCTTGGCATATCATTAACCATCATGAATCCTCCAATGATGTATGGTGGATCTTGCTTCGAGTATGAAACCGACTTCAAAGGTTGAATTGGGAGGGCACCAGCACATCATAAGCCATCATTAGCACCATCAAGGGGCCTGTGCAACCAACAGATAGTAATTACTCGAAGAAGTTCAATCTAGCCATGGTCTTGGATACAACCTAGGTGAGCTTACCTAAGCAATCATTCATGCCAACACAAATATCACTTACACAGTTCAATGGCTTAGAAGCCAATAATCCTGCAGTTTGTGCGCCATCAGTCAATTACTTTTGATTGAGCCAAACTTGGGAGGTTGAGCTGCTTACAAATGGATGTGTTTACTCCTCATGGTTTAGCTGTATTTACCAGGGTTGTCCACCATTGACGATGGTTACAAAAAGTATTCTGCATTGCTAATGATGAACCATTCTCACCTGGTTCCTGGTATCTCCCTCTCTAAAAAAAGAAAAGCAATCAATAATCCCAAATATTGGGAAAATAAAACTGCTACTCAAAATTGACCCAACTGCCAACTAGATCTCGTGGTTGAGCACAGGTAAGTACTCAGATCTGCAGGTTTTGCGCCATCTGCTCGAGCGGTGTGTGAAAAAGACACCAGGTGAATTGTGCTTCGAGCGTGCGACGATCCAAGACGGCGTGTTGATTGGATCCACTTCTGTCACTGACGAAGGTCATTGATTTGTCTAAGAATAGCTAGATCAATCAAGGTTGAGCAGACTTGGGTATGAGATTGTTTTACTTTGATGTTTCGCATGATTATATCACAACTATTGTGGCTAATGATACTTGATTTATCCCAAGATGTTTTGAAGATCCGAAATCAACCCTGCTAAACTGGTGCCCAGTGATATACCCATCACTTCGGCCCTACGGTGGGGGCAGTCCGATGGACAGGAAATCCAACGTCTTTTCTTAGCCAACAAGGGAGTATCTATGACCATACCCCGTAAACCACCAAACAAACTTAAATATGGTGCTTCTCAAAATACGGGTACACCCAACTCATCCAATATCAAAAAAAATATGGAAACAAAGCAAATGTTCTTGGCGTTCCTTCTCTTGCGAAACCTACATAGGGGGATCACCATCATACCAATAAACCACAATGGTCATCCTTCACGGAAAAAAAACAATGAGATCCGATCATTCTTGGACGTGCTCCATGTCAACACTCGGCGAGCGCCGTTTGGCGGCGAGGATCGTGACGTGCATGGAATTGGGTGAATTAAAACGCGCTTCAACGGTTCTGTTATCGGTGAGAGAATTCTTGACAGGTCTAGTCATACATGGTAAAACTGATGCTGGTTTAGTTTGGGTATACCTGTAGGTATTGAGAATGGAGAAACAAATCTCCTGAAGGGGTTTCACGGCTGTCCTGAAGCCCAGAACCTCAAAAAATGAAACTCTTATTTCAGCACAGTCCCGGTCCTATATTCAATGAATAATCCATCTGTGATACCACCAAGTAGAATGTCAAACAGCTGTTGGAACCTTAAACCTTGGTTGTTTGTTGACGATCATTGTTATCATTGATAGTCATTAAGCATTCAATTATCGATTCGCACTTGGATTTGTTCACTAGCCTTGAAATTTGTTTGCAACCACAATCGTTTGTTCCGTCCTTGTTTACCATTTCGAATCACTATTGATCTGCTTACCGGGCGCTGTTTTTTGGCCTCTATGTTTTGAATAGAATTAACTAGCACTAGCCACGAATGTTTTATAAGCACAATAATCTATAATTTTTATGAGTCAGGAAAGCAAACTGTTGAGCTATAAACAATGATCGTAACCTATCGACTATATGGCGAGGTTATTCAAAGCTAATCCCTGTGACTCAGATAACACTATATAGTCAGATATGGAGTCCGATAGTTAGTCAGATCACTATAGATATGATTTATATATATATATATACATATTATACAAAAACAAAAAATATATCCATTAGTCAGGTTCACTGTGACTATTCGGATAGTTCTTCACCATCACTGGTCACCATCGTTAGTTCCAAGGATCGAGCCGTTGTAGCAACCAGCGCACTCGCCGACCGTGCAGCTTTTCCGCTGTCGTTGTGCAGTAAGCGGATTGCGATTTCCAGATTTCCAGGGTGGTCTCCAGCTGTTTCGGTGGGTGACGTGCTTAACACTTGGCAGGGGTGGTTCCTGATGAAACATGTCTAGTCGTTGATCAGTTCATCAGCCAAATCGTTTACTTAGTGTTCAACTGCTAATAGTCCATCATTGGCCTTGGTCTGTGATGTAAACTCTATATATCTCAGAGCTATTATCAATCAAGTAATTGCTTAACAAGCGCATCACCTTCAGGTTTTTGGTCAGTACGATGTGGTGAACAAGCACTCAGTTGATCGGTTCAGGTACTCAGCTGCCCCGAATGCTCATTTTTTGTTGGTCCAAGCCCTATGTCCTAGGGATGTTTCTAAGTATGTGATGCTTCTGCTGGACATTTTTAGTTGGTCATAATCAACCAGCTGATATACCACTATTTGGCAACTACTATCCATAGCTTGTACATGTTTTTACACCTTATCAACCATAATTAAGCGCACAATAATCAGCGCACAATAATCAGCTCATTGGCATGATTCTTAATTGTTTTTCAGCATGATTTAGTGTCATTGACCCTAACTGACAATTTCGACGGCGTGATAACCAGCACAAAGCATCAATTGGCAATCATTTAAGCACTAGTTCAGTTAATGATCAACTAGCCATTTAAACCATCAACTCACCACTGTTGAGATATCAATAGGTCACCACCAGTCACCGCCTGATAAATTATCATTAGCAACCGTCAACCAACCATCAACTAACCATCCCTCAACCATCATCAAGTAACCATCAATAAGCGACTAGCAACGTCAACCAACCATCAACTAGCCACCACTTAACGATTATTCACAAATCATCAACCACAAACGAAAAAGTCAACCAACCATCAACTAGCCATCACTTGACGATTATGAACACACCATCAATCACTACAACCTTTATTGACCCCCTACTACTAACTATTGTAAACCCTTATGAACCACCATAACTAAGCCATTAAATAAGGCCACTAGTGAGATTGTTACTGACCCATTGATGATTTCTCACCCAGTACTAACCAGTACTAGCCATCATTTCTGACCTATTATCAGCCATTACAGACCCTTAATAATTAGCAACCATTATCTAACCATAACCATTATTACAGTATGGTTACTAATCAGTGATACTACCTATGATTGACCTTATATAAGCCATAACCTTCACATAACTGGTATTGGTGATTACGTATTCTTGCCTATCAACCATTGTAAACCCTTACAGACCACAACTTAGCGATGAATAAGGCCATGAGTACGCCACAACCTAAATTATGGCCTGTGATTAACCATTCTAAACCTGTATAAGCCAGCATGACTAAGCCATTGAATAAGGCCATGACCGTAAGAGCTTAAGCCATAGCCGCCATATTACAAGTAATGATATTCCTTGCTTATTATGGTTCCTGATCAGTGATACAACCATAGTATCATAATATCATATATCGCATTAAGATAAGTAACAATACCTTTATCAGTGATTACTAATCAGTGATATTGCCATAGCCATAATCATAACCATAACCATGATGATATTACCTAATATGGTCATGGTTATATCACTGATTAACCATTCTTAAGATAACCAAATATCACCACTGGTTATGACAGGTTGCGGTTAATATTACCACTATCATTATATCATTGCCTCTTATTAACCATTATAAACCATGACTATGGCCTTATAAGCCATGTAAGGCCATTGCTAGGCCATCAGCTTCACTTCATTGTGATGATTAAACTCTGATTATGGCCTAAAAATGGCCTAACCCTCAAGGCCTTAATAAACCTATTATTCACCATAACTATTAGTCATTAACTCCTAAATAACTATTAACTATTACCTATCATCATTATCATTATTCTAATAGTTAATAGCCTGTTAATATAACTTGTCAACCACCATCAAACCTATTAAACCACTATTAACTGTACGCTATTCACCATTTTTAGCCGCCAGCTTCACTGACCCCTCCGCCATCGACTCACCCGTCCAGTCCCCAGGAGCTCTTCAGCTCTGCGATGGCCGTCACTTTCTGCTCTGCCGCGCGCACCTGGCACCGAGAGACGCGCCATGGCGTTGAAGTCGCGAAGGGGGGACCAAGGGGTGGTTTCATGGATCCAACCAGTGGTTGAATGGTGGTTTAACGGTGATTGAATGATGGTTTAATGGTGGTAAAATGATGGTTTAATGATGGTTTGATGGTGGTTTATAAGGGTTAATCAACCGGTTGATGCTGGGGGTTGATAGGAGTGGTTTGAGGATTGCTGAATCCAATTGGTCAGTTCATGGTTCAATTCAATTAGTTGAATCATTGCTAGTAGTGGTCAACTACTGGTTTAATGGCTAAGCGTCAATCCTGTTGACTAATGATTCATGATTAACACATCGTCGATCAATGTTGTTGAAGCATCATCAATGGTGGTTTTGAGCCATGATGTTGCCATCACGAATCATCCTCTATCATCATTGATCGTCAATCATTTTGTTTGTAAGATTCGTTAAACCATTACTAGTCATCCTAGCTGGTTAATCATTCCGCATCTTGTTGACCATCTTATTGACTATTTCACAAACCACAATCACTGACAGCTAACATTCATCAGTTTCCTCAACCATCGTTCTACCAACAATGGCATAATGATCCCTATGGCAAGCTGGTTAATGGTGATGATGGTCAATACATAGCAATGATGGTTGCAGGATGTTGCAGGACTGTAATGACTATGATTGCTAGTAATGGTAGACGTGAAACAGCTGACAACAAAGGTGAATTAGCTAAGAGTGGCAACTGAAGACTTCAACCTGGAAGTAAGCACCGCACGAATAGCTACAATGGTTAAATATGTTTGCTTCTGAACATTGGCAGAAAACAGTTTTCAAGTACAAACCATCAGTGTCCTACTACTTGTTAGTAGACTACTACTGCATCCATCAGCTTTTACTAATGGTCGTTGGATTCTGTTCAACCATAACTAGCCACGACAATGGTTACTTGCTTCTGTTTAACCAAAACTAGCCATGACTCTCCACAGTTAACCATGGTCAATGCTAAACAACGGCCAATAAATACAACCCCCACCATGAATGAGGCAACTTTTAACATTTTTTTCTGACGGGCACCGCTGAAAAAGTGGGGTGGTGGATCATCTACAGTACTCTGGTGGATCTTCTCCTCTTGCCTGCACAAGAAAAATAGTAATTCTTTTCAAAACACTCCAAGAAACCACGGTTTAGCAGAACTATTCACTTGAGGGTTTCTCATGAGGTTAACATTGAAGGGATTAGATCGATTGAGGAGTGATGACTGAACGGGTATGGTTCGCCATTGTGAGCCCTCTGTCGTCCGATGCCAGACGACCAGTAAGCTGGTTACCTGCCATCAACGTATCTTGCCATAAGGGGATAATTAGTAAGGATATGTGACTCATGCTTATCACTGTATCACCCATAGCTACCTGGCAGCCATATTGCAACAAGGTTCCTGCACCTTGGTGATGACTTCCATCCAACAGTAGTGGTGCTGTGCCTAGTAAACTCTGCCTTGAAACACCGAAGATTCCCCTCAGACTTACTTGCAGTCCTATCCTTCGCTTAAGCATCAAGGTATCACAAGGTGCCAATCTTCACTTGGTAGTCAGTTGATCATGGGAATAGCTGATGATGCATGCGATGACACCAAGAAACCATGGCACTGGTTGTTGATTGTAGGTGAACCGGCTTGTTCACCAACTTCCTGAGCAGTCTTGCTTGTCTTCAAACATCGCTAATAGCAACTCATCAGTATTTGTTGGGTACCAGTCGCTAATCAACCACAAGCCATCAGCAACCACCGGGGACGGAGGGCAGTTCGGCCAGCTCGTGTGCCTGCTCTTCAAACTTGACGAGGGTTGCCTGACGTTGCCCAAGCGCCGCCGTTGGGGGGTAGTGACTTGTCACTTCGCAGGGCTTTCAACGAATTTCTGATCACAGCACTGAAAAGGCTGAACAAAACAGCATTTCTATCATTTTCTATCCATTTCTGATGGTTTTGATGATGTTTCATCGCAGATTTGATGATATTTTCTTCAACCCCGGCCTGTGCATCCCAGGCCTATGACAGGTTCACCAGCAGAGATACTTCATCTTCCAACACTTGGCCATTCAATGTCAGCGCCTCATGTTCTTGGTGGTCGCTGAAATAGGCTCCAACCTCTGGCAAAGGAAGGAACGGCCAGCACACCAGAAGCATGAAACACTTTGTGTCTATACATATTCGAAAATAATGTTTGCACTGTTGCACCTTCAAAAAACAACATATATATATATAAACTGATGCGGGTGTATATACAATATATTCTAATAACAATATACACACGCTATATTTTGATATACAGTAAATATACACGTGCAGGCGTATGTGTGGTCAACCCCGAATGCCAACGGTTGTTGCCAGCAGCTTGACCGCAGGATGAGTCTGGGAAACGTGCAATGTGCAGGCAACTGCTTGGATGTGCGGGGTACAACTTGGATATAGCCATGGCGATAGCCACCCTATAAGGGGCCTTGTATGGGATCAACATGGGTCGATCAGATGATATGTTTCTTGCTTATCAAAGATCCTGTCAGGTTTCTTGGGGCGTTTAGGGCATCATATTTTCAGTACACACGGACGGGTCCGAATGTCAAATCAACGCACGTGCAAAATCCGATGCAACCCATCGCTGCACTATGCGCCCTCAAAGGCCTGATAAAATGCAGAATTGTCTAGTATCAACACCGTGAATAAGTACAATGTTGATAACAGTGCAGTAAATAGTAAGATTAACAGCTATTCATCATTACTTATTACTTGTTTTCGCTGGTTCAACACCGAAAAGAAACACATTGTACGCTGAACCATCAATCAATGATAATGACAACTCTTCCCCATCATACCAGCCCTTACCAGCCCTTACCAGCCCTTACCAGCCCTTACCAGCCCTTGCCAGCCCTTACCATAACCCATCGCCCAACCCATAACGACCCCCTGGGGCAACCCCGACGGCATTTTCCACTCCGTTCACATACTCCTCCTCTAGGGCCTCGCGTTGATCGACGTCACAGTGGTGGGTATTGAAATGATGGTGGTGAATTCTGGTAGTGAACCAATGGATATGGTATATAAAACCATCATAACCATCAATGGTGGTTAATTCGCAAAGGGTATGATAAAGCGAATGAGACGGGTCACGGCTGTGGTGTTTAATTGTGGCCAAAAAATAGTCATGAACACCAATCATGAACAATGGTGTTGAGGTGGTTCATAATGATGGTTCCACAATGAACCTCCACCAATTATGTCCACCGTTCATTGTATGGAGGTTCATTGTGGCTAATCAAATGGTGGTGCTTAATGCACTATGGTGGTTAATCCATGATTGTATGGTTAATTCACCATGATCATATGGGTCAATCATGATTTAATCCTGGGTTCAAGGTGGTTGATGATGGCATGCTGATCATTGATGGATGGTTGTCGGTCGTTGGTGGTGGTTGATCATCATACTGGTGCCTTGCGATGCTGGCGATTGATGGTGAATCAGCTGGTTGAAAAGCGCTTCGTAGGCTGGTCAATGATGATTAAATGATGGTTGGCAATGAATTCTAGCTGCTTGTGATGGTGTCGCTTGAGGATGGTTCATAATGATTAGTTACCATTGTTTCACAGTGATGGCTAATAATTTGTAAAACGGTTGATGGTGATGAGTGCTTGTTTCACAATCATTTCACAATCACAATAGTAAGGCTCTTCAGTTATTGATAATGATGATAATTGTTGCTGATAACTCATGACAGTCAATGTACTGATGAACTCTACCATGATATCTGTGACTAGTGGTCAATGTTGCTTGAGCTCTGTGATGATCTTCGTGTGCCGTACAGTATCGTAAAATCACCGTGATTCTCAAAAAGCAGTGGTTTTCCGAACAAAACCATGATCATTGACCAACAATCTACCCCGCATTTTCCGGGACACCATGATACATTTCCCAGTTGTACCAACATTTTTTCCAAGAAAACGAGAAAATCCACCCATATCAACCAGCATTTTTCCCTAGGAAAACCCAGCGCCTCCTGGGCTTCGCCATGGGACGACCACCCTGGGGCACCACGGGACACGTAACGGGCACCGGTGGATCCCCGCCTTCAGAAACGCTTGCGCCGCCTCCGTGGGCACCGGTGTCGTCTTCGGCTGCGACGGAGTCTCCTGGGGAAGTCGTGGGGGGTTGCCTGGTGGAGCTGCGCTTCTCAAGCGGGATCACTGGTGGTGCTGGTGTGGTAGTGGGCAATGGGGATGGTGCCAGGGGGTCGACTAGTTTGATAAGGTCATCAACCAGCTAAGGTGACACAGGTGGACCAATCGCAACTTAGTACAAATTACATAAATCATCACGAATGACTCAAAACGACCATCAAGATACTGACCAACCTAGTCTTGACCTATGAATGTTGACCAGTAAGAACTGGTTGGTGAACCACCCCTGTGAAGCATATTGGTCAATCCACCAAGCATTCCAAACAGTTGAGAAAACAAACAATGACAATCACACCACCAAAATGTACTTGTGAAACTATCATTGTTGGCTGTTATCCCCTACCTGTTAATCCACCATTCTTAGCCGTGATTAACCACCCACCAAATATCACCAGCAGGATTAACCAGAATGTACCTTATCTTTGGCTGTGATCCCCCAACAGTTAACCACTAAACATGTCAAACACCAGCCATTGTGAACTCTTGGCGAGGGGGCACCATGTCGGGCACCGCATCGCAGCCTCAGGTGCAGTTGCATTCAGAAGGTCGCTCGCCGATTGGGTATGTCCTGCAGCTCATGTGATCGTGGTGCGGGTAGGGGGTGGATCCCCAGGTTAAGGCTTGTTTGGTGGGGGTTGGTGGGGTGTAGTAGCGGGTTGGATCCCTGATGGTTCGGCCTTCGTGGTGCTTAAGGGCAATGAGATCATTGATGATGATTGATCAGCAAAGGATAAAGGTTGGTCTATTTATGGTCAGCATTTATGATGATGATCGGTTGAAGGTCAGCAGTCGGTGATGACAATGATGGATGATCATGGTTGATGATAAATCTGTAAGACTGGTGGATGATACATAGCTAAGAATGGTTTCTGATAAACCTCTAATGGGTAATCATGAGTGATGATGATGGTCAATCAACTGGGGATCGCAAAAGTTGATTCGGGGGGTCGTTTGGAAATGGGTACCCCCAAATCACCCAATAACAATCATTTTTAGTAATCTTTAGTAATCCCCGAAGCAACCATCCATTCTGGGGGACCCCTATGGCTTGAGAATCTCCCACTTGGCAGTGGGTCAAAACCCTGTACCCCTGGTTCCCCAATCATTGACCATTGGTTTCCTTGTTATTGTTGGTTATCATCCCCCATTATTGGTTGGTTAATATTGACCCATAGCCAAATGCAACGGGCAAAGCTTCGACACCGAAGAGTTGTGGTGCATCCCTATCGGGTCCATCTCCACGATCTGTGCGCTCTGTGTTGGGTCGACCTCAGCGTGTCATGCGCTGGGGGCCCCCACAATGGTGGGGAATCGTTGGGTGAATGATGGTGGTTGAGTAACTAACAACCAGTAACGGTCATAAGAATATATCCATGTGGAACGGATACTGATGATAAATGATGGATGTAATGATGGCCATGATACCATAAGCGTGAAAGGGAAAAACACATAAGAAGTCATGATCATATCAATAGTATGAAGGACAACTATGGTTAGTTTTGATACCATAAACATGGTTAGTTTTGATACCATAAACATGGTTAGTCTTGATCCCATGCTATAAAAAGGCACGGTGATAACGCGCTGATAATGCTTGATGATAGATTGATGCAACCCGAACCTCTACTGAATAAAGTTGGTGAACATTGTGATGCTGATGATGCTAGAGCTTCACGTGGTGGGACCCATGAAACGTCCCATGAGTATGGCAGAGTATGGCAGCGTATGGCTTCGTGGAATCATCAAAGAGAGGTGCGATTTGTCACTGGGTGTACTAAATGGACAACACGGTGCAATCATAGAAATCGAACTGAGCGAAAAAGAAAACACGATTGATCCTTGTGATTCAGGGGGCCAAAATTGTAGAGTACAACACCACCCGCACAACGCTTTCAAAAACATTCAGAGGCAAAGCTTGCAATCAAGCACTCAAGACCACGCAGTTTCTTCAGAACCGGTCATTGCATTGTTGTTTCACCATCGATCCAAGAATTTTTTGCTGCTTATTCCCTTTCTGGTCCCTTGATTGATGAAGGGTTAGAGCCATTTGTCAATTGCTTACCTATCGATTACCAACTCACTCGGCATTACTAAGCATAGCCGCTTGACTGATTGAATGCCACATCCATTGGTTGATATCACTTGCCAATACCGCTTGAGTAGATACAGCCATGACTCGGCAGGTGATGAACCCCAGCATTAGTTGATAAACTTTCCCTATACCCAGACTAGCTCGCACCTCCACAGAAGCCATTTCAATGATTGACAATTCGATGATCATTGATTGACAACTCGTTGATAGTTCCCCGTATACACAGTGCCCCAGCCTCACTAATCATAGATATTATAGACATATCATCATATAGTCAAAAAACACACAGCATGAAAATGGAAAACACATGATCATAAATCATATAATCATAAGTCGATGATTGATTCACATATACTAACATAATCATGATTTAATCGACTATAATCATATTCATCATATGATATGTATATATATATATACATATTATCATTACCAATCATTAATGCCATGAACACATATACTCATTATTCATGATTTCATCACAGACATCGTATTGTTCTTTGCCTCCCGTTCGCAGTGAGTTGCTTCGATCTTCGGATCTCACTGCGTTTCTCGGGTCACGCACTGGGCGACGTGGGCCGCAGCAGATGCGCGATGCTCTTCAGCTGCGGGTGCCGCTCGAACCTGGCGACGACCAGGGCATGGGCGAGGAATAGGGGGCACCGGTGGTTAAGCTGGGTAAATGATGGTGAAGTGATGGTTAGATGGTGATTAATAAGCTGGGTAAATAGTGGTGGAAAGATGGTGAAAAATGGTCAATTGATGGTTAACATGGTCACTTAGTGGTGAACAGTGCTGAATTGATGGTTGAATGATGGTGAAATGATGGTTAACTGATAGGGAACGTGGTCAACTAGTGGTTCAGAGTGATTGACATTGGCGAATTGATGCTTGACTTCTTGTGAAATGATGGTTAATGATAAACATGACATGGTCAATAATGGCTGACCACTAAATGATTAAGCATGAACATTTTGTTCGTATGGCACAGAAAATGACGGCCAAGCAATATATAATGGTTCATGGCAAGTAATGGTCAACAATGTTTACTAGCGGTTTCTGAAGCAGTTGTTCCTAGCGGTATCTGAAGAAAACCACCGTTAACCAATGGTGGATAAATATGATCAACGGTTTTAGTGGTTGAACAGCAATACTCATTATGCAATGGTCAATTGATGGTGGTTGACAATAAAAAGTCACTCGTTTGCAGCCCCGTCACACCTGGCACCAGAACCCCATAGAGATGGCCTCCCTTGGCTCCAAAAACCACAGCTCCACAGCTGCCCACGAGGCCCCCACCTGTAGGATGCTGGTGGGAAGGTCTCCTCGATGTGGTAGAAGGCTTTGTCCCAGTTCATGGCTGGCGGGATGCGGTGCTGTTTAGGACGAAGGCTGGTGCATGGCAATGGCTTCAGAATTGATGGCCAATGGTGATGGTGATTGGTGCTGCTTGGTGGTGATGGATGGTGGTTGATGGCGGGTTGATAGCGGGTTGATCGTGGTTTGATGGCGGGTTGATGGCAGGTTGATGGCAGGTTGATGATGGTTGATCGCGGTAAATAACAAAATGGTTGATGATGGTACGCAATGGTTACTGATGACTGATGATGATGATGATGATGATGATGATGATGATGATGATGATGATGATGCTTCGCAACGGTCAATGATGGTTTAGGGTGCCCTGCTGATGAAAGTACACGGCGGGAAAACACAAACTGTCAGAGTTGCGAACAACGGCTGAGAATCGTCATTGATGCTGATCAATGATCCCCGTGCATCATGATCGCTGATAATCAAGCTTGATGATGATGGTCAAGGATGTCTAGCTATGGCCAGCAATCGGTAACAACACAGGGCTGATGCATTATCGGCGATATAATCAACCATCATGACATTCAGCATCAAGAATCACAAATGCCTGCCATCAAATATCCATCAATCATCAAATATCAACCATGAATAAACACTGTTTATCATCATTGTCAATCAATTATCACCATCATTATCACCCTTCATGTTCAGTACACACCATTCTTTACCAGCAACATCAACCACTTGACCATCATACCTTCATTTTCAATAAACATTGCTGTTCACCATCAATTTCTCTATAACCAACCACTGCTTACCACCATCACTGCATCATTGGCATTACTTTTCGCCATCAAATGTCACCCATCATGCGCCAGTTCTGAGCGTCCCAAACTGGCAGCCACGTCGATGGTGTGGCCCTTCACCCTGAGTGGTGGTGGTTCGTGCCCGGTGCTGTTGTTGGTTATTGGCTGGCGAGAAGCCCTTGTTGGGTTTTCCCCCCTGGTGCTTAGCTATGCAAGCTCATGGTTTGGTTGGATACAGGGCTCGCACCTGGTCGGTTTTGGTTGAAGAAGGATGTGAATTATGAATTAAGAATCTATGTTGAATATGCAGAAGAACAAGCAACAACAATCGGAGTATAGCAACACTCAGCATCAAGGAACAGTGGTTCCTCAATATTGGATGATGATAGTTCTCACCGATCTAAGTAGTGTAATCACCTAGAATTATACAACAGCTGGGTGTTCACATCGCTAATCGTTGTTAAGGATCATGAATATCATGGTTCATAACCCAGAATCATGAGCCAATTGCATTATTCATATCAATCATGACAAGTTTCATGAGCATCAGCATTGTACCCTCTGGTAAACTGACCTGGAAGTGGAAAAGTTCCCCATTTGTAGATAGATTGGCATTAAACATGGGGATTTTCCGCTTCCAGGTTGGTTTGCTGGAGTGTAATCTGTGCTTTATTCGTTTGAGTAGCCTATCCAACTATTCATCAGCAAACTCAGAAACATTACGATCCAGCAGAATGTTGCTCATCATCATTAACAAGACTCATCAGCCGTTATCAGGCTGAATGATTCAAATCGTACCCACCATCATTTAAATCAACAATTCCTTCTAGCTGTTTCCAACCGGGGATGTCCTTTCTCAAAATTATCGTGAAACAATCAATAAGCGATTCATACCTGGTTGATAATGCTTCACAGATGTTCACTACAAAGATTGAGTCACGAACATCGGTCACAAATACACAAACTCTCATCAACACTATCCTCCTCCTCCTCATCATCATCGCCACCACTTTTGGCAAAACATCCACCATTCACTCATACAAATGTCACCAGCGATTCCTACCCCAGTTCCGTTGGTTCCGTTGCCATCACTGTCGTTGCGCGCCCGTGCGGGCAGGGCACGAGCGGTCGCCCTTCTTCAGGGCGTCTTGCATCTCCGCCATGGAGGGTTGGGACCTGAGCGAAGTTGAGAGGCGAAGGTTTGATGGTTGGTTGATGGTGAAGTGATGGGTAGCTTATGGTGGTTAACCATTGGTAAACCATTGATTAAGTGAACCATTGGTTAGGTGAACCATTGTGGTTTGATGATTGAATGCTGGCTAGAGATGGCTGGTTGATGGCAAACATGATGCTTGGTTGAAGGTGAAGTGATGCTGGCTAATTGGCTATGGGTCAATATTAACCAACTAATCGGGGAGAATATATTAGCAACAATAGGTGAAGTTAGGGTTCGACGATGCTTGAGAAAGTGATGGTTGATTGATGGCTAGATGTTTGCTTGATGACATGATGGTTGGTTGCATGGTTTGTTGATGGCTAGCTGATGGTTAATGATAGTTGATGGATGGTCTAATGATGGTTCTTGATACTTAGTCAGTGGTTAGTTCAAGGTTGATTCATGCTGAATTGATGGATAATTGATAGATAATTGATGCTGAGGTGATGGGTATTGATGGCTCTGATGGTTGATCAGTAACAACGATCATAAGTGAAGACCGATGATGGTAAATTGATGGTTGACAATGAGTCATCGTCTACAGTTGCTCGCAGTTACTGGTTCAAAATAGATGGTGTGGTGGATAATTGATGGTCAATGATGGTCGGCAGAACATTACTTCCACTCATCACTTTGAGCAACTTTTCAAACAATGTTCAAGCACTTAGCGCTCATGGTTCCTTATGCATATAGCATGCCCACCACTATCCACAAGTCTCACACTGTTTTTGACAAGTGATTCATCATCCTTGGCAAACTATTCAAACCGTACTAGCCTCCATGAACCATCGCATAGTTGAGTCTTGCTCGTGACTAATCAATACCAAGCATCACTCAACCATTATGAAGCAAGCGTTTATGCATGGTTACTAGTGATGATCAACCATTGTTCGAAACCGTTCTCGTCTGCTAAATATCAGCAGTTGTCATCATCAACCATCATTGGCCATGACCCATACTTGGCCATCACAAATCATTCAGAACCATCATTCACCATCAGCCATCATCATTCAAACATGATCAAATCATCATCAAACCACCAACCAACCATCTCTAGCACCAATTAACCGTCACTTAGTCATCAGTTGGCCATCAACTAGCCTATCACCCAACCATATCCAACCATACCCAACCATCATCATCGCTTCCCAACCACGTGTCACCCTGGCTCGTTGGGTTGCCATCGGCCGGTCACTGAGAGCTCTGCTTGCGCCAGCGAGGACAGCAAAGGGCCACCTGCGCTTTCGGCGACAAACAGCGAGACAGGGATAGTTTGGGAACCATGAAACTATGAGTCTTATCATCCATTAACCATAGTGAGTTGACAGGGATAGTTTTTGACATTAACCATAGTTAATGGATTATCCACTATGAGTGTTCAGTATAATCCATTAACTGTAAGTGTTTTACCACAAAATCCACTGTGAGTGGGATAGTTTGTGAAATAATCATTGACTATGATGGGCAGATTAATAGTTCATGGATTATCAGATTATCATTGATTATCATTGACAGATTATCCACTACGGAGTGTTCATCATTATCCATTCGCGATGAGTGTTCACCGTCAGAATAACTCGGTATAGGCAACCATTCATAGGGATGGCTAGTGGTTACTCAAGAAAATGATTATCATATAACCGGATGAATGGATTGAGAATAATTTGGTTACTGGATAGTATGATGCATAGATTGCAGATACTTTGGGTAACGATGTTCTCTAATGATCATGATCATTAATCGGGACTACTGTGGGAAGGGCCAATCTGTAGTCGGTGAGTGCCAATGAAACATAATGTGCGACTCATACCATGGTAAATCATCTGCTCAAACATAATTGAGCTGGACAATGATGAATAACTATATAGTCATGAAGGATGATAGTTTGTTGATGGTTGATGATGGTTTGATGAAGGTTAATGCTGCTGCTGTTGCTGCTGCTGATGATGATGATGATGATGATGTTGATGATGAACGATGCTTAACGACGGCTAATGATGGGATCGATTACCAATCGAGTGTAAGGATGCGACCCACAGTAGTATCTGTTGGATGGTAATAGGTATCTAGCTATCTATGCTTGTAAAGGGATATTGCAGCCACCCATAGTGGCATATCATCCAGCAGCAACAGGGATATATCATTAGTAGCCATGTGCACAAAAGGGATGCATCACAAAAACTGGTACAGTGATGGTCACCAACTGTAGTGACACCACTATCCTTTTGTGACTGGGATATGTTTCCTACCAGAAAACAAGAGACGTTGACTGACGACTAATGATGGCCAAAAGTGGCAAGCAGTTTCGATTCCAGGTTTGAATAGGGATGTTAAACCAAGATGATGTCATACTATGGGCATGATTAGCAAAGGGTATATGACCCCACAACCATGTCCCGTTGTTGTTGCGTACTGGTTTAAAAATGTTTCATGGTATCCGAGAACAAATCTTCGTCCAAACTTCGATCCATTGGGCTGATAATGAATGATAACTTAAAAGAACCAACGATCGACGATTCGATATTTCTTTACGATGCCCAGTAATTGCCAACTAGTGGGGGTAAATGCTGGTTAAAACAGCGACTTCATCGGGCTAATGGTGTTAATGACTAGCAGTGGTGCTAACTGGCCTTCATATCCGTGTCCTAGAAAGCAATCTCAACCAATAGCTACAAAAGGCAAAATCGCTACTACAGATTTTTAATCATTAAAGATCCATCATTAAGTATCAGGTACTAGCATGTATTAACTATTCAACGATGAATCACTCACCCTAAGTATTAACATTTATCAACCATACTTCTCAGCTATGATCAATTCACCTCATCTGAGTTGTACATCAATCAGTAACTTTTGGATATAGTCTCTATTAACCCTACGAAGTGCTGGTTCTTCACCGCAACGCTCACCACACCGCTGCGCCCCCACGGCACCAGGAAGTCCGAGGCCGTGGAAGCGCCGCCGCCGATGATCCACGCCAGCAAGCGCAGCACCTGAGGGCCGCGGCGCCGCCGCGTCGCGGCGTGCCGTGTCCACCAACAAGGAACTGAAGGTGAGAAAATCTAGGTGAACAAATCTTGTTAGGTCAACTTAGGTTTCTAAGAATGAACTTGTTCATATTTAGCAGTGATTTGTATTGTGTATTGCAAGGATTTTTTACCTTGATGACGTTGATAGAACTGGGTATTCCAAGCTAATTGACGATGGAATCCAGGATTCAGCAAACAGTGAGGTACATGTGTGAGGTCCAAGGGATTGAGCATTGGGACCGTGGAATCGCAAGCAAAAAGACACTGAGGCAGTGGCCCATAGCACGATGAGCAGCAACAACATCAAAGCGAACATCCAGGTAGACCTCAGATTCTGTGGATGGTGGTTGAGTGGTTGCAGTTTTGCTTAGCTGGTCAGGGGTACAACCGGTATCCAGGAATTTTTGCGCCGATTTTGCTTTGTAAAATTGGTACAATCAAGCAATGATCACAAGGGGTTAGATGGGATGACGAGAATGTGGCAGAATCAACACAAACCAACGGTAAATAGTGAAGAGGACACAACAACAACATGCCTTTGGCAATCCAATGGGGTGGCTCAAATTTCAGGTCTATGGAAGTGAAGCCGTCTGTGCCACGCATTCACAAGACAAGATGAACAAGTCGATTTGGTTCCCCCTCGCATGGCCATTCCAAATCCATCAAGACAGATATGTACCATTCTTATCCATTCTTAGACCTTACAGGGACAGAATTCGTGTTTTTGTGGTGCCATCCTTTTACAAGACGCATCCAGCTCTCCAAAGGGGTAGGTTGACAACTCATGGCAGAGCTGTGTCCACAACATGCTGAACACTCAGTCTCCTGGACACGGCTTCCAATGCCAAACCGTACGTATTTCGATGGCTAGCTGATGCTTGATGAATGGCTGACACTGATGGTTAAGGCCACATGTCATTCACCAGTTAACATAATAATTCACCATTGTAATCATCAGATTAAAGCCATTGACTAACCACCCATTGACCATAAATCAAGCACTAGCCCAGCATCAATTGAGCATTTCTTAGTCAGCATGATCATTCTTCACCATCAACTGATCATCAAATTGACCAGGATGAAACTAACCATCAACTAAGCATCAACTAACCGTCATTCATCGTCAATTTACCATCACTTAACCATGATTCACAAAAGATTTCTTCCTGGATCCCTGTTGAACCACTGCCTTTCGCTGTGCTGGGCTTTTGGCTCCTGGGTGATCTGCTGAAAGAACTGACCCAACAGACCGGGGTCGTAGGATGCGCCCTGGCAACGAGGAAGCTCAGCATGGACAAATGGTGGGTGAATAGCTGGTGAATAGCTGGTGAAGGGGGTTGAACCCATGGGGAATCAGTGGGATCATAGGTGGGGAAATGAGGGGGTTGATACTGGGGAATGAGTGGTTGAAGATGGCACTGGTCAATAAGTTGTCAAACATAGCTGGATAATGGCGAATGAATGGTTGATACTTTGACAATGGCTAAGTAATGGGCCAATAGCTTAAGAGCTTCAGAATGGGCTTACCAATGGGGAAATAGCTGGCTGAAGATGGTTGATAGCGAATCAGTGGGGTCACGGCTGAAGAATAGGGAAATGACAGTTGACCTGAACAATATCACCCAACTGCTGATGGCAATGAAGTGGAAGGCATCATTGAATCCATTGGTGGAACGACGATCAAATCCATCATTGATAGCTTGGTGATCTTAGTGCAACCGGGTTTCGCAGAGGGGCAAGAAAATTATCAATGACGTGATCGATGTTGGTCGCCAATGGTCACCGTCGGTTGTGGTTTGACAACAGGAGGGTGTGAATAGGATTTACAGGCAGCATACTGGCTCCCAAACCCACAGCTCAGAGATTGTGAATGGCTGTAAGCTGACTCCCCCATTAAATCACCACTGTCCATGAATACCGCCCTAACACCAATGCCTAATGAAGGTCAATAGTTCCGAATAGCTTCATCAATGACTACAGCAACGACCTATAGAATGAGATTTTCGACTAGACCAATCTAGCCTAGTCTAATGTATACCATGTATACCATTAAGTTCCTGATGGTAGATCAATCACTACTGGCTCATCCGCCAACCAACAGGTCATTGCTCGGTGCTGGTTGATGGTGCCTGGAAGCCACCAATGTGACAAGAGCAACCACTGGGCGAGCAGCAACATGTCACCCAAACCTATTGCAATCGAAGAATTGCAAATCAAATACCTCGTGCACGTCGTGCCGGGAGCAACACGGGTTCAAAATTATACCTGGGTCCACTCAAATGTAACATGCAGCTTGAACTGCCAACATTTCACTCATGGAACTGGTTGAAATTGCTTTGAAGATGGGCTCCAGTGACCACAGATCCACCCATCCCCCTGCGCTGCGCTGCTCCCACCACACCTGATCCGCCAGGCTCCCCAAGTCTCCTGCAATGCTTTCGATTCTATGTGGGGTTGGGGCCAAATGGTGCCTGGTTCAACCTGGTGGAAAACTCATGGTGAAGGCTGTCGTGGCCAACCGCTTTTTGAAAACTCGTTGACTTCTACATTGAAAAAAATCATGTTTTTGGGTGCGCTGTGTAGTTACAGATGTTCAATGCCAAACATGTTGATGCTGACAGGATAGGATGACGCTACAGGACGTCAATTGCGGACGATGGGTTCCCTTCTCAGGTGGAATCCCAGTCTCCCACACTTCGGTCTCCTCCAAGCTCATGGGATGGAAAGACGCAAGCCTGTCCGAACCTCAGTATGCAACGCTTGCTGGAGCCTCCGTTTGCAGCTGCTGGAAACCGACGATTTCGGTGAGGTGAGGACTTGTGGCAAACCTGGTGAATGACGATGCTTAGATGGCGGTTAGGTGGTGGTTGGACATTATTGATACTTGATTATTGGACATTTTAGTCGTCCGCTACCAACGTTGGTCATTTCAGCAGGCAACAGGCATCAATCAAACATCATCAATAAAATCAATGTTTCCCATAAACTATCATCGATACTCAATTACAGCACCAGTAATTACCATCATTGATAGAGTCCCATCAATCAAACCCGTTGATTCAGCTATTCCGAATCATCAAAACACCAGTAGTTAAAGGTGATTGATCATCCTCAACCACTATCAACCATTCATAAACCACCATTAAGGGTATTGTGAATGGTTTGACGCCATGACTGGTATACCATCATAGCTAGCAATACTATCACCATCACTCATCGGTTTGTGAATGAATCATTAACCATCAGCTGTTCACTCACCATGGGTCACCACTAAGCCATAGCAACCTGCCATGTTTGGAGTTCTCCCGCTGCGGCTCCCGGACATCAAAATGGCCAGCACGCAGTGCAACGGAAGGGACTGAGTGCAACGGGAGGAATGTTCAACGGGGTTCCACGAGGGTGGATGCATGAAGCAGTTGTGCTGGGCCGTATAATAGATGAAGGTGCAGCAGAATAGATGGTATGTACATGTGACTCTGTGATATGCTATGTAAACATATGCTAGGTAAATGGTATATCTTTACACAATTTCAATCATATTTAATCAATGCATGTTCGTCTTCTAAGTGTCCACATGACTGCGTTGCAACATGGGCGACGCCAAGTTACCAAAGCATGAGGCTTTTGGGATGGTAGCGATGTTGACCAGCCAGGTGAACCCAGGCGCGCTGATAAGGCGAATTTGGCCAATGAGTGGCCTACAAATGAGATGGAGGTAAGCGCTGTGATTTATAGTGATTTATAGTGGCTCATAGTGGTTAAGAGTGGTGAATAGTGATTTATACTATTACAGTAATCAACAAATGAAATGGTCGATATGATTCGATATGTGAATCAGGCACCAGAACTACCTTACAATGTTTCTGAATAGCTGGTCAAGATACCAACTAGCCAAATCTAGCCAAATGAGTAGGCCGTAGCCAACGACAGGGATATCAAATGTTGACAGTGCTATTTCCAACAATCAAGTAGCAAGCTAAACCGTTAGCATATTGGTCCCTAGTCGCATATCTGTGGTGAGGCTCAAAGTACTGGTTGGCCACGAGCCCAGTCTCGCTACGACTCGAGGCGAACTTTGGAGAGAGGGTCTCTACTCTTTTGGTGGTTTTTCAGAATAGGGGACCCAAAAAATACATGGTTGTTTATATTCATTTACTATAATGGATTACTGTTGGATGATTAGGGGGTACCCCTATTTTGAGAAACACCCATGTCAGTAAAACCACAGGTTTTCGCAACCTACAACCTTGGCCCCCGTCCTACTGAACTGGCATCGGCCCAGTGAGTAAACTCCCCAATTTCTAAATCCAATCGACCGTTGAGATTTCTCCAATGGTCTGTGAATGTTTGTGATGGACTTATCCCAGATGTTCAAAGACGGTCCCATCGTGTTTCGTTGTTCTGTTTGTCTGATCTTCACTGCTTTGTAGGTCCACAATTCTGTTGCGACTTCCATAGTTATGTTGTGAGCATGCCAGTATTTCTGTTGGTGCTGTTGATTGTGAGAAAATAGCCATGGCCAAACTTGGCACCCGCTACGCCTAATGAACCAACGCCACAGCTATACAGCTCCTATGAAGCTTCAGATGGAGAGGACAGATGTCTTGGGGTATCCAAATGGCGCATCAAAGGCCACCTAGCAGCGGATGCTTTGAACTGTGAAGTTGAGCGAACACCAACAAGAAGGGGACATCTTGGTGGCATGTCACAAAATGAAAATAGGTATCAATACTGGGTTGCATCACCAACAAGTCTGCTGATAAGCATGGATTTCAATGTTGGTGGTTGGTGCCGGCGGGACAAGCTGGAAGGTGGTGGTTCGCCATCAAGTTGATTGTCAAACCATGACAACCATTGATTCTTGGTGGATAGTTGCAGTCTGTCGCGTTCTTCAAAAAATAATGTGATCATCACGCTTCACAACACTCATCAGCAAACCAATTGGCGTCATAGTGATGAATCCCATCTAATCCCATCCAGAACCCCCTACGTTGGCACTGTGCCCTGAGGCATCCCACGTAGAACATGCTGTCGATGGCTTCCTTGGCCATCTTGGTGTCGTATGCCGGCGGCCTGCCAGTGATGAGTTGATGGTTGCTGATGGTTGGTTGATTGTTAGTTGATGTTTGGCTGATGGTTTATGATTTGATGCCTTGTAATGGCTAAGTGGTGGTTCATTGATGCGTAGTTGATGGTTAGTTGATGGTGTGTTGATGGTGAATTGATGGTGGACTGCTGGTCGATGTTGGCTAGCTGCTGGTTAATGATGGTGAGTTGATGGTCCATGATGGCTAGCTGGTTGAATGATGCCATGGCCAATTGATGCTGAGATGATGGTTGACAAAACTGGCACACGGGTGGGATGCTGAAAATAGGCCAAGATAGGTGGCATTTTCTCATTCAGCTCAGGACTCTCATTTAGGGTCCATATCAACTATTCACCAAGATGTGGGCGAAAAACAACCAGGGCCATTTTCTTCTACGATCAACTACTAGCAACCAGCTTTTCATCAGTAACCGACGGTTCTTGTTGGTTCCAAACCCCCAACGCCAGAACTACTGAGGAATGCCAGTATCCGAAGAGTACTGTGCTGAAAGAAGACTCCATCAGCTTGCTAGCTGCACGGCTGCTTGTACTTGGGACCAGTCTTGCTCAACTGCTACTGGCTTTGCTCAGGATTGCAAATGTGCGTAACATGGAAGTTTCTCTGCCAAACTTCCTAGGATAACAACAATAATACAGTAATTGTCGGTGATTATCGCGACTGATCATCAGAAAGAATTCCTTCACATTGTCAGGCAATTGTGACCAACATTGACCACCACGAACCATCCATAATTGCACAGCCACCACCTACATCCACTCACCACAACCATAGCTACAGCCGCACCACGAAGCATCACCAAGCACCGCAGCACATCACCACCACTTGGACGGCAGATCCGTGCCTCCGAGCTCCCCAGAGCAGGCAGTACTTGTCGGCCCAGAACCTGCAGCTGTGCAGCGGAGCTGCACCCAATGAAGCCCTAAGCTTGGCCCAACTCGGTGCAGCCCACAGGGCAGGTTTCGCTGGGGCTCACAGCCTTCAGGTCTTCTTGGGACTGGCGCAATGTGGATAACTGGTGGCAGTTGCCGTGCTCATCATAGCTCATCAGCAAGAAGTCATAGCTATCATCATCACTGACCAACAAGAAATGTGGTAGAATGGATCTGGACCAACAAGAACCGATGATTGTTCACCGAATCGGTGACGAGGAGCTGTAAAAACATGAAGATCGATGCCAGGAGGTACAGCAAGGGCAAGCCGGAGCCATAGATCCTGAGGGCAGGTGGGGCTAGGAGCTGACCATGGACGGGTGACCAGGGCTGGTGGGCAAGGGATGGTAATCACGGGTGGCCAATGGCTGAAGATGGCGCATGGCTGTAGGTCTCATCCTGATCTTCTGGGGACATGACCGGACATTGAAAAAGGTATGGCTGGCACGTTTCAGAGCTAAAATTAAGTGAAAATCAATATCTTATAAACTAACAAGTTTGAAACACCATATGATATAGCTTGGATGAGGGATAACTCACGCGAGTCCAGATTCAGCTCTGGTCGATATGGTCACCGTTGGATGAGCAGGCACGTTCATTACAATGTTCGGCTACACCTTTTTGGAGATCCACAGTAATGACCCCTTCCTATGGTGGTCATTGTTGGTTGCCCATGATTTTGGTGCACCCCGGCATTGACCATGGTACTAAGCATCATCAAACATCATCATCATCATCATCATCATCATCATCATCATCATCATCATCATCATCAACTAGCAGTGCCCATTGTTCATCTCATACGGTGATAATAATGAATAGCCGTCTACTCATAAGATGTAGATCTATTTTCTTTAATGACTATAATAGTCATTTCCATCATATAATCATTGGCAGATGATTCATGATGGCTATGTTCATGATAATGGCTACCAGTGACTGATGATGAATCTAATGATCATCAACTTAATCATGGCTATGGTGCTATTAACCATGATAATCTGATTATCCATTGACTAGTCTTATAGTCTTATATTGTGATTACTGGACAATTCCTATAGTCCGCAATACCTGTCGTTACTCCAATCGTACTAACTATAGTAATTGTGAGCCATACAAATGATTTACCATTTCAATTGTTATTGTTGACTGACCATTAATCATAGTGGCTGGTCCAACAATAACAATAATTTACCGACCACTTATGGTCCCTGATTGGTTCTAACTCCAAAGACCATCGACGAGTCATACTCACATTACTTAGTCATACTAACCCTTGGTTGATCAACCATTATCATTAATCAACCCCACAAATACTACCTTAATCATGCTAATGGTAATTGCTATGCTGAACTCCTAGTTGCTGATTCATCATACTTATGATTCATCCAATAATCCATTACTTTGATCATTAGGCTAGTTCTACTATGACCATTACGCCTTACCATTAGTAATGACCATTATTCATGATAACTATGAGTACCACCATGTTCTGCCATGGTCCACATGCTGAGGTCACAATGTTCCACCACATGAGTTGGTTCCTTGGTTCACCACCGTGACACCATGTCTCTGGTGCTTCCCAGGCGCAACGTTACAAAGATGGTCGTCAAGAGTTGCGCGTACCTGCCGTGCGCGGTGCCAAGGCAAGCGAGTTTCGCATAGGGGCCCAAGGCGTGGTGAAGTAGGGGTTCATACTGGTTGATGGTGGTTGACAATGGTAATGATGATGGCGAACAATGGTTCATGATGATGATTCACATAGTTTCGTATTGACTGATGATGCAAAGAAGTTGTTTGCTTGAGACTAAGTTCAATCATCTTACTTTGTTGTGACAAAGCCAGCTAATTTCGTTTTTTGAGGGCACACAGCTAGCTATGGAGGTGATCAACCATCTTTGAGAATCATCCATCATCAGTTGATCAATCATTTGTTGTCACCAAATATGAACCTTCACTTTTTTTGTCTCAACCCATCAACAATGGATGTTTGTCACCGC
>VSDK01018431.1:122508-146996 GCA_009767595.1 Symbiodinium kawagutii | reverse complement strand
GCTCTTCTTGGTTCACCAACGATACCAACACTCCAGAGCTTGTAAAGGTCTACGGCACACCCAACCCACTCACCCAGCCAAACCATCAACCCAAGCCATCCAACAAAACCAGCCCTTGGCTCAGCTTGGCTCACTTCACTTTGATGTCAAACTCCGGGTTCGTGTAGAGTTCAATGAGCTCCGCCTGGTGAACTGCACGCTGATGTCGGGTCGTCCACTGATCAACACCCCCCTACTCTCCCTGGGAATCAGCTCCGCGGCTTGCTCGAAAGGCATTGGTTGATGATCCACTGCTATTGTGGATTTTCAATAGGTAGTGAATTACTATTAAGTTGACAAGACCATCCATCATCTCTACTGCTACAGTGTTAATTGCTATTTTTCATGATGATTCACTTGTGAATCGTTCGCAACTGACTCATTCCCCTGCAATTTACAGTCATTGACCACATTGTGGACCAATACCAATCAATAAAATCAATAAACATTTTTCATTGACCTTTCTGATTATCATCAGGCATGTCACGATCGACCTTCGCTCAACCATTGGATGACGATCAGTGATTCACCAGCATTAAGAATTATCAACCATACATACTCCTCAGTTTCACGATCATTTGGCCACTAGTTGGCCAATACTTGACCAGCTTATTTACCGATTAGTTTCAACCATTAGTTTAACCACCATCATCATCATAATGATAATAATAATGATCATCAACAATCAACCATCATTAAACATCATGAGCCAGCATTTTCAACCACCTATTCTTCAACCATCATTCATAACCAACGCTAACCATCAGTACCATCATCATCAGCACCATCCATCATTCATCATTCATCATTCATCAGTCATCATCATTATCACCATTCATCACTATATAGCCTACAATTCTGTTTGTCGTTCTCAACCACTATCAACCATCATTACCCATCAGTTTGAACCATCTCATCAACAACCCTTATATTCCCTAGTATTGTTGATGATTATATCCCCTATATATTCAACCATCAGATTCAACCATCAGTTTGAACCATCATCATCCCCTATAGTTTGAACTGATTATAGGGGATACATCATCAATCCTTGCCCATCATCAGCATTACCCATCAGTTTGAACCATCACCAACCATTGATAAACCATTGATTTGACTAGCTAACCACTGATAAACCATTGATAAACCATTGATTTAACCATCACTAACCATTGATACACCATCATCATCATCATCATCATCATCATCATCATCATCATCATCCCCTATATAGATCTAGATAGCTAACCATTGATACACCGATAAACCCATCGCTTGGTCATCTTCATCAGTGAACCAACCAGCACCACACGGCACTCAGCAGCCATGCGCCCATGCCCTCTCCACCTGGTGAGCCACACGCCTTCGGCAACACCACCTGAAGGCTGCAGCAATGGCGAGTCGCTCAGGGTGCATGACTGTTGATGGGCAAGGATGAGTTCATAGGTAATGATGATAAATGGTTATCATTACTGATTAATGATGGTTATTGATGATAACTGGTGATTATTGATGATAAATGGTGATTATTAATGATGAATGATGGTTTGAAATGAGTAATCATGGTCCAATGATGGTCCATTGATGGTCGATGATGGCCAATAATTGTTCATGATGGTTCAAATTGCTGGTTAACGACAATTGATGGTTCATGCTATGAGTCGATGTTCGCATATGAGCCGATGACAGCATTTTTTCCAACTAAGCAGTATGTCTGTGCACGTGGAAACCGTTGAACCGGTCATTATATATCTATCGTGATATACATGCAGTCAACCACCAAGTTGGTATGATAGATAGCTACGCATCAATATCTGATACAATGTAGGAATCTAGGTGACTAGAATTTTTTCGTGCCCGCATGCTGGTTTGTTCGTTGGTCTCCTTCTGGAATGATGATACTCCCGAGTAAATTGTCCAGGTGGGTTGGTGAAGCCACCACAAAACCAAAGGAGAATCAAAGCTGGTTTCTGACGATTTGACTGCTTCTACACAATTAGAGTGTGTTTGTAGACATCTATTGATGATGAGTTCACTACGAATAAAGAGTAAGAGTTACTGCAACCGTAGTTTGATTGATCACTTTTACCAAAATCTTTTTTATCAAACATCAATCTTCAGCAGCTTTCCAAGCAAGTGGCAACCACCAATCACCAGGATTTCATCAGCTTCCCAGGCACGATCAAACCCATCAACCCCGGGTGCGTTGCTGAGCCCAGGCACCGCTTGATGCTGTTCACCATCATCTTGGCGATGGTGACGCTGGCAGGAACGAACATGTTGATGAGCATGTTCGTCACCAGGGTGACGCCTGGCACCGGTCACACCGGTCACGAAATGGGAATGTCTTGGGTCAGCGCACCACAAAATTGGGAATGTCTTGGGTTTGCGGCGTTAGTGGTAGGAATGATGGTCAGAGAATGTTGGTTGATAATGATGGCTTGTGATGCTCAATGATGGTTGGTTGATGATGGCATGATGCTGGCTACTGATGGTTGATAGGTTTACATCCAGGGTGGCTTGTGGGTTTTTTGGAGATTCCCAGGTCATGGATTCTGCATGAAGATTCTAGGTCCAACAGCCAGCTTTTTGACCGTGGTGAAGCACTACTAAGTAACAACTGCTCATGTCGTCTCAGAAGAATGGGTCACTTCATGCAAGGCTTCTTTCCAATTGTCACTGCAGGCTGTCGGTTGTTGAACATTGCTGAGTACATCTTCTCTGCGGAGTGGTACCCCCAGTTGGTTAACTCAGGTTGTAGGGTAACTACCATTTGGGGAAGATATAACCACACTTAGGTGGGTCATAAACCAATCTATAACCGGGGGTGCCCCAACAGTCGCTCTGCTAGTGCTTATTGTTGTTGGTAACAAGCTGCTGATTGCTTGCGGTGCACGCTTCTATCCCTGCATTTTTTTGGTGACCTTATCCATCCAACCAAGAATAGGCGCAGCATGAACTAGACGACAAAGCCACTCGTGTTTCTGTTATATGCTTGTTGTCGTAGTTCATGCTGCCCGTATTCTTGGTTGGTAACTATTATCACCAATATCAAGCCTCTGCTGTTGTTGTTGTTGTTGTTGTTGTTGTTGCTGCTGCTGTTGCTGGTTACAATGGTTGCTTTTCTTGTTGCTTACAACCCTGGCTTGAATCATTGCTGGATCATCACGGTTGGTTGGCCATTAGCAACTGCCAATGGTTTTATCGCACAAATATAATCACAACATCTGCTCAAATGTTATTCATTGTTACATAATTTATATATGTTAAACAAGAGGATAATCATACAACCACAGCAATCATTTCTATGCCGGTATCAGTTATTGTTGGTCATAATCTAAACAATCACAATGATTTTAATATCCACAATGCTGGATGTAGTTTTTATTGGTCGTATAATATAGTGGTTTCTTAAACTAGGGAGCCCCAAAAATGGTTGGTTTATTAACGACCAATGATTTATATTGGACGATTTGGAGGTACCCCGATTTTGAGAAACCACCATAGAATCATAGATGTATTAAACACATAGATACTCATACAGCCTCATTGATGTATGGATCCATTGGTTGGTTCTACCCAAGCAGCATCGCTCTCGCTGGCCCTGCCTACCAAGGCATACCATCCGCGTGTGATGTCAGCGAAGGGTCCACGGAAGAGCAGGAATCCTAACTGCAGGATGGTTCGATCAGAAGGGATACTGCTAGTAATCTGTGCAGATCATTCGTTCATCTTACGACTAGTAATCCGAATGAATCGTTCATCTGATATCAGGATACCCCCCCCTTCGAAACAACCATGAACGACTTCACTGCGCTGTCCTATGCCAGGCAATGCCAACACAGCTTCGCGAAGTGCCTCACGGGCCCACCAACCACTTAGCCGTTGCCAGGAACAGCACTGAAGCACCATGTGACAGAGGTAGACATCATATCTATACAGCCCCATGGATTCATCGTAATGCCATGCTGGAAAATCTCAAAACCAACGAACAAACTGAGAAACCTGCAGATACGTAGTCATGGAACAGACATGAAAACATCGACCGATGAATGGTGCTGCTGATCGAACTGGGATATGGAGCCGATGATGGGGAGCCAAAGACGACCAAACACCCCAAAGCTATGACCTGGAGTACTTATTAGCTTGATCAATGTGGATGTTTCTCAAGTTATAAGGGTACCTGAAAGTGATTGTTGGAGTTTATTACTACAAATGGTCAATATAAAGGATGATAACTGGGGGCTCCCCTATTTGAAGAAACCCCCCATCTAGCTAGTGGACAACTCCAATCTATCAACGACAAGAAATACTTACTCATCCTGTAGCTATGGCGTAACCTTTGGCATAGGATGAAAAAACCATTGGTTGATACTGCTAATTCTTCCCTATTCGGCAGGCCAAGAATGGTTAAGAACCCCCTATCAAGTGGCGGTGCATTGGACAAGGTGAAGCAGTTCTGGTTGGAACAATAAGTCAACCATCAGCTAGGTCGCCAGGTAAAGAATCTGCCCACAATCAGCTAGTTACACGCATATCATGGTCGAGATACCTCCTTTTTGCTCTTGATCATGATAAATCAACCTCCATAATGGCTTTCAAAGCAATATCATCCATGATGCTTACCAATAGTTCTTCATTATTCTCAATATTCTTAACACCTGAACACGGTCAACGACAACCACAACCTCAATCATTCTCATCCACCTACCATTTGGTTAGGAAACTCCTGGTAGCTCCCGGCCTCGCTCTCACCCTTTAAAGGCCCTTTAAAGAGCGGCCCGCACAACGGGTACTCCTGGCTCCAAGCAGCTCCCGACCAACTGTGCCTGTGGAGCAAAGTAGTTCACCACGAAGAGGACCTCACAGCAGAGCTTCCATGGCGCAAGTTGTGAAAAGAATACAAGTAACAGTGGATGGTTTACCGGTTTGCAACAGTAGCTAGTTTAACAAGTAACACTTGTAGTTGGAATCATCAATTCTAGTAATTAACAACGGCTGGTACTGATTGAAATTGGTTGGTGACTAGTGACTAGAAACGTAACACGTTTCAGCTTCATGATGGCAGCCCATCCTCCAAGCTGCCTTTGGGAGTTCCACAGCTTGCCATGTCTTCCTGAGCTCCGCACGAAACCCGTGTTCAAAGTTTGTGCCCAGAAGGCCTGGAAGCTGCTGGAGGAGATGGACTTCGTCAGCTGTTTGTGGTGAAGATACGGGTGGTTTCTCAAGCCATGAGGATCCCCCATGGGTGGTGACAGAATGCTGGGTGCTGAATAATCATGGGAAATCATGGGGGAAACAATGGAGGGGTGCTTGGCTATAGTGGTCAGTGATACTTCACCTAGGCCAATGGCGCCCTAAACAGTTGACCGTGCTGACCACCTATCCTGGGAAGAGCCTTGGGGGGTGAACCATCAGTAGCCACACCACTGCGTCGTTGCCCATTACATACCATTATCTATCGCAATTGGCCATTATGAAGCAATCACTGCTAGCGATTTTTCAACATTGACCAGCCATCATTAAGCGTCAGTCAATCACCAGTCACTGCCTAATCGAGATTGACCGTCGAGATCACTCATCATCATTCACCGGCTTCATGCCTGTTTCTTTAAAAACGATCATGAACCACTACTGAACCCCAATTCACCATTGGTAGTTAACCATCATGAACCATGACAACCATTCTTAACCACTACTTCACCACTATTAACCCTTATTAGCTACTACTAAAATTAACCATTATGAACCATCATTAGCCACCTTTGACCCATTACTAACAATTTCTTCACCATACTTCACCATACTTCAACCATTATTCACCATCATTAGCCATCATTACTTCACCATATTTCACCATCCCAGAGCGCTACACACCGCGGCAGTGTTCGGCTCGCCTTCTGTATCATGGAGCTGTTGAGTTCCGTGTGCGACAGCGGACGTTCGAAGTTGGCCTTGGGACTGGCGCAGGCAGGGGATGTTAGGCTGGGATGGGCCGCCAGGTTCAGGCGCCGTTGTTGGTCGAAGGCTTATGGGATTTCATGGGATGGTTAAGAAGCTAGTTGTTTAAGAATGGTTACTCAAATGGTAAGCTGGCCAACTGATGGGTACTCAACTGGTTAATAAACCGGTGAATCAGCTGACTGATGACTGATGGCTCTGATGGTTATAGCTATGCCAGGGTTATTGCAATGACCAAAGTGATGCTAACCAATAGTGGTTGATAATTGGCAATAACCATTAATAGTAGTATCATAACAGCTACTAGCACTTAGTCATGACCATAGCCAACTATCAACCAACAGATTCCATCACTACTTAATAGTTATAACCATTAACCATGACTCGTTATAACCATGAACCATCACTAGTCATAACCATTAACCATCACTATTGACCACTGATTCCCATGACCAACTCCTCGTTTTCAGCGGCGAACTCGTTGTGCTCTGCCGCTGTGTCTCCGGGCTAATGCATCGATGATCAGCTGCAGCACCAAGTTGATCACCGTTACGATCTCGGCGCCGGGGGTGCCATGCAAAGGGGCATGGCCTACGTGGGGAGGGTGGATGCCAACAAGAGATCCATGGGGGCACACAGCCAATCAACAAGGAGAGGGGTATGAAATCAAGCTTCTATGCAGCAAACGGCAAACGGGTATAAAACCAATCAATGATTAGAAGGAAATGAAAACTATTGACAACCAGAAGGGTATAGAAGCGGTTGGAAGGGTAAAATCAATTGTATACCGGGGTATTAGAAGCAGCTACAGTTGAGTAGGGACGGATGAACAAAGAACCAACAGCCAGAGAGTAAGCAACTATGGAAGAGTACGACCAAGCAAGAAGGTAAGAGTACAAGCAAACGCGGCGGGGGCATAAAATCAGCAACCAACTAGATCAGTTTGTAGGTAACTCTCACTTTCGAATTGCTTAACCAGCCAGCAATCTGGGGTTTTACAACCGGCTGACTGGCTAAACAATTGCCATCATCACCAGCATTAAGCTGTAATGAATTTCTTACGCAGCGTTTAACCGCTGTTAAGCATTAGCCATGGTAAATCACTATTCACCAGAACAAAACAACTGCTAAGGATTACTTAAGATTGTCAAGCCTGATTACTACTTCTCAATCGTCATCATCAACCATCAATAGCAATCATTCATCATCATCAACCATCATTAGCCAGCTTCTTGACCATGGCAAAGCACCGATGCCCAACGGCTTGGCAAACTGATTGCTGCGTTTCCGCACCACCGATGAGCCCGTGGCGATTCCGATGGTCGTGGCCAATTCTGTGCCGCAGTGGAATCACAAGGCGCAGTGGATCTGAAATCGGGTGATTACCACCTACCTGCTGGATCAAGGGAAGTTTCTGAGACAGAATTTGTTCAATTCAGTTACTAAGGTTCAGATCATAATTGACATCATTGTTGACAATAGTGGTATTTTCAATAGCAATGCCGTTGTGTTGTTGTTGTTGTTGTTGTTGTTGTTGTTGTTGTTGTTGTTGTTGTTGTTGTATGCATATCATGTGTGTTGGTTGGGTAATTTGCCGAACTAGGTAAAACATAGTTAGTGGTCACTGTCAACTGATAAAACACGATGACCATGTGACCATGATCTAGTTATATTCAATTGGTGGTTTCTCAAAATAGAGGTAGGCCACAAATCACCCAATATCAATCATTTACTGTATAGGAAGAAATCGTCGATAACTTTGTGGCTCCCCCTATTTTTAGATTGGCAATGTTCAATTTTTGTTAATCATTAATATCATTGAAGTATACATTCATTTTGCCAACAATGGTCGACAAGATCATTTGTTAATCATGGCTACATGGAATCTCCAGCAACACCCCATGGCTAAGCATAATTGGTTCACAGAGAGTAATGGTGATTCAAAGTTTGTACTGGTAGCTCATGATGCTTCATCAGGATTAACAAAGGCCAATAATGACTCTGGCAATTGGTGTGCGCTGGCAATATCAACCAAAATCATACCAAACTGATTTCATGAGCTAAGAACTTTGGTCATATCAGCTCCAGATATGCCAAACAATCGCCACATCAAGATGCGCGATTCATTGCAAATGTACCTAGCTGGTGCTATATGCCAGACCTGGAGCATTGAGATCTCTGTGGGATCTGAAGAAACTGGCTGCGGCGACAGTTGGCAGTGATTGATCTTGATGAATGGTTACGCGTGGCTACGAAATAGTTAACTAATAGTAACCATGAGTAACCATTGGTTAACTATCTATGAGCCATTACATCTTGATTAATTAATGGTCGATTCATGGTTCATAAATAGTTGGCAATGATTGGTGTTGACCCATGGCAACTCATGAACTCAGATGGTGGACCTCGCATCCGCCAGTGATGGTTGCTTTTTTACATACCAAATTCAGCAATTACTGAACCACCACCAGATTGACCGTCTGCAGTGTGATTGATCACCCCATATCAGCGTGGTTAATTTTGCCAGCTAGATCTACCAGCTATTGACTTGCCATCACCATCGTGGTGGTTTACAACTTTGCCATCACCTTCAACTTCATGACTTGGTGGCTTACAGGTCAAAGCAACCCAAAAACACTAAAAAACCTAAGTGGTGGTTTCTAGCTTGCTATCCACCGCTGTTCCCGGTCACGGGGGTGGAGTCACCTTGGCAACGGCCCCGCAACCCCCGGCCTAGGAACCAAGGGCTACAGGCATCCATCAGTTCTGCGGCGCTGGTGGGCTGTTGGGTGACTCACCGCTCAGCCACGAAACCAGCGATCAATGTTGGTGAGTTCATGTTGGTCAAGAACCAAGAAGTTGATACATTGGCCTCGTAAAATATGATGGATGATTTCATGTTGATAATAAACCAATAATAAGCAGCAAGGAGGGGGGGACGAACTAAAACTAGCCATCTACTGTTGACTAAACTGGTTGCTTTCTTGCATCATTGAAACATATCATATGAGAAAAATAAAAGAAGCAACACCCAGCAGGGGCTTCTTGCATCCAACTCAGGCTTTGATCATTGAATTTTTTGATCGTGCACCCTTGGGAGGGTAGCTTCCCATGCATGGCCATGAAACCCATGGTTAGCTTGCCGGCCCTTTCCAGTTGGCGATGATTGTCATTTCTGAAGCATCAACCAGGCTGGATAAATAGGCCAAGCAGCTTGACACAGCTTACTGATGTTCAATCATGTTGGCCAACAAACTAACAATGGTTAAGGTTATAATCTCAGTGATGATTGGCAATACCATGATAATGACACAGTAATTTTACCCACGTCTATGATCATCAACATGCACATTACCAAGCTGGTAGCTGTTACCGGTGCGTAATCAACTGCTGACTGTTGGGTCACAAGCATGACAAGCTACCACCTCACCCCATGATTCTACAAGGTGGGTCCCCAAACATTATTACATGGTTTAGAGCGGGCCATTTCACTAGACTTACACCTACCAAAACTGGCACTTACCATTTAACAAGCTACTCATATCTACCATAACTGGCACTTACCCTAGTTTTCAGCCAACTTATGGTAGATAAAGTAGCTGAGCCCTCTACCATAACTGGCAGTTACCCTACTGATATCTACCATAAGTGGTTAAGGGCCCACCCAAGTGGCACCTTGGCACCAGCTGTTACTACCACGGTGACCGGGGCCCACTGCTGGTATCCGTTGGTTAGCGCCTCTGCTGCCCAAGATCTTCTGGTAGCCCTGCGAGGTGCACCAGCAGCTGAGCACATCGCCACCTGTGCGGTGCTGCCATGCGGGTGGGTGGTACCAATGGCGAGTTGTAGTGGTGAATTATGGTGAATTATTGTGGTGAATTGTGGTGGTTGATAATGTTCAGAAAATCATGGGCGTTTATAATGTTTATATATTTTTATGATATACAATAATGGACTATTGTCACAAACCCAGTTGGTATAGTCCCAAATCACCAAGACTGAGCTTCATCTCGGCCCACGGCCGGTTCACCAGTCAACAACGGATTCCTAAAACACATCTTACAATTCCGGCATGAAACTGGCTGGATAGAACGCTTGCAAGTAGCCCTGTCAGGTGGGGTGAACTAACCCCTACAACCATGATGAATGTCACCATTGACGAACAGTTGGGATGCTAAACTCCCAAGGATAACCTTTCCAACTGCCATACCACCAGCAGTTTCTCCAAGCATAGCCTTCCCCAGTCTTGTGAAATGCGTGGCTTCAAGCAGCGCGCCCACCAACCACCACCAAGCATCACTACCAACCACCAACCACCACCAACCAGCCATCCCAACCGATACCCAACCCATCCTGGGCCCTGCCTTCCTGCGTAGCATATTCCATGGTCCAATTCAGGGCTGATTGGATGAGGCACTCGTAGGGTGGGTTCCTGGCGCGATGGTCATGGCTGATGGTTGATGACAATGGTGGGGCTTGATAAGGCTAGTTGCTGATGGTTAATGACACTATGATAAGGGTCCATGGATAGTGATGATGGTTAAGGCTAGTGGCTAGCAACTGCGGCTTGATGATGTTAGTTGATGGATACTGATGATTATGCTGAATGATATTGGCTAGGAACGGTGCTTGCTGACGATGCTTGACGATGATGGTTGATAATACTGGGAGAAGATGATGTGAAACGATGATGATCAATCACATATCAAATACCATGTTTCCTTTCGAGTCCATCATTCTTGGACATTACCCCGTCTACAAATGACTTGCCATCCCAACAGTGACCGGTTCCCCCACCATTCCAAATGGGCACACAATTGAATGTAGCTGTTCGGTGATCTAGCGAACGACCCAGTACCTGGACCGTCAACAATAGTTATCCTCATGCATGAACCAGCCTCACGTAGGGCGAACGCCTCTCTGAAGATTGGAACAACATCTTGCAACCATCAACGAGACTCATCTGAACAACCACCATTCACCACTATCATTCCTTAACCACAATCATGGCCCACCCCTATTATCAATGAACCACTACAACTGCCCAGGATTGACCATGATCGGTACGCGCTGTTCCCCCATTCCCCATTGTAGCGGTGTCACGCGAAGCTGGCTCCTATGGCTTACAGCACTCGCAGCGACAGAAACCCATTGCGACCCACTTGTTAACCATGATTTACTAACCATTAATGGTGGATGATAACCATCATTAATGGTTAATAGATGATGACCATCATTAGTGGCTAGTGGTTAATGATTATCATTAGTGGTTTGCAGTAGTGGTTATAATCATTGATTGCTGGTTGTCATTAATTAAGCATTAGCCGTTCATGATTAAGCTATCATCGATGGGTAATAAATAATGGTTAATGAATCATGCTTATATAGCCATGCCTATTGCCAACGGTGAATAACTCATGCTTGTCTTTTAAGTGTCAATGCTTGACAATGATCTTCAACCATGATTCACTGCTTAATCATGATGATTCGAATGACGTTTCACCATGATATTCCATGAGCAACTGTTGTCTCCCAAGCCTCAACTACCATTTGGTTGGCCACTCCAGGGCAGCTCCTGGCCTCCCCCCGTATGGCTACGGCCCTTTAAAGGCTGGCCCCAGAGCCCAACGGGTAGCCCTGGCGCAGCCGCGCACCCTTCGATGTCGAACTGGTCTTCCTTCACGGGATCGCATTCGGCCACGCCAAGGTAGCTCACCCTGGGCAACGCGGAGCCGGTGGTGGGACCCTGTGCTAAAACCATGGGTTAAACCATGGTTGAGCGCCCATGGACATGGGATAAGCAATGGCTTTAATGGTTAAACCCTGCTGGATAGTGCTGGATAATCCAGGAACATGGGATATGGTTAAACCTAGTAGTTCACCACACTCTTGAGAAGCACAGCCAAATTTTTTCCTACTCATGTACCCCTACTACATGCCTATTAACTAGCTTTAAGTCATCAACAATCATAGACTCAATGTTGTATACTTATCATTGATAGATAGACAATGAAAAAATCAAAGCACATCATGTAACCAAATCCTTATGTATGCTACTTATATGCAGTTCTATGCCTTCCATGTAGTAAAGCATCAGCAGATCCCAACGACAAAAACCAAGCCCATCCCATCCATCCGCTGGTGGATCTCTCGGATCTCCGGCTGCGTTTTGGAGGTGGCTTTGCTGGCCACGGTGGTGAGGTAGATGAAACAAAGCCTGGAGGAGCATCAAGGGGCTGGACGTCAACATGCGGTTGTGGTTGATCCTTATGTATCTTATATGTGCCGGGTAGTGATGAAAGCACCAAAGAATCGACATGTCCTGGCATGATCATCTATGACTTGAATGCACGCAATCATGATGTCTCATAAACTTAGCAGAATCCGATAGTGAACATTACCAATGGTAAGAATTACAAGTTAGACATGGCCATCAGTCATCCCCCAAGCGAGCCATCGTCCCTGACAATTTTATCACAAACCATAGATACCGCCAATGGTTATAACCCCATTTCTTGGTATATTGGTCAGCGAGAAACTACCATGATGACCATCATATCAAACCGTACTGTTCGCTTGTCATGACCCAACAATTTGACCAAGCCTCAACGAAACTTGGCACAAGAAATTCCCCAGCCCCCTCAGAGGTGTAACCGGCGCAGGTTCTTGCGAACCGATGATGTAGGGTTTCTTATCAGCTGGGCATTGTTTTTTAGCAGCTGGCAACATTGGATCAATTGTGATTGCTAATGATGGTTGATGTTTGCAACTGCCTGATGGCTGGTCATGGTTGATACCTGGTTAAGATGGAGTTGAGCCCATGGTCACAGCGTGAATATCCACGATTACAGTTCCAATAATTTTCATCGTTATATCAAGCCATATCACAACTTCCCCAACCCATCCAATATTCGCAATGGTCAACGTTGGTCAACTTTGAATCTTCCTCAACCATCAGCTAAATCATAGCAAACATTAGCCAATGTCAACCACAGCTAAGCTAGCTGTAACTGAAGCTATTCATACTCCCATCTATATGGCTGGGGGCCTATACTCTGGTGAACATCTCACAAATCACCAAACTTGTCCAACGCTTCGGATGTTCAGCTACCCCCGTTTTTGGTTGGCCATGACCCATATTCGCTGGTGACCCGTAGCCATATCTGCAACCAAACACGACCCATCGCTGGACATCCGATGGCTCAGCCCAGTTGCGAAATGGATAAAATCACGACGAAGACCAAGAACCTGAGCCGCTCAACGGTGGGGTGGCCCAGCTGAACGGTGGCTGGTGGGGGGTATCCCTTGCGGTGGTTCAGCTGAAATGGTGGAAATGGTGGTTCTTCAAGTTGGGGTATGCAGCTGGCTAAGGGTTTTCACACCTCACGGTTGATGAGTTGTTGATGGTAATGATGCTGAGTGATGGCTGAGAATGGTTCATAATAGTTCATAGCTGACACTTGATGATAGTCAGCGGCCGAGAATGATAGTGGACGATGGTTAAATACTGTTGATCAGCCCATTTGGTCCACGGGCGGTTTCCACAGCAATGATCGCTGCTCGCTGATGCGTTCACATTTGAGCAGTTTCTACAAACTCTGCTTAGCTAATGGTTAGCAAAGATTAGTATTTGTTGGGCTTACTAGCAACAGCCATGATGATGTGATGGATAGTTAATCAGTAGCATGAATTGACCAATATGGCTGATCAATAAGGCTCAATGATCAACTAGTTGAGTGTTTCCTTCTTTATCCACCAGCATTGCTTTGATGGCCAGTCATCAACTAGCCATTGACAAGCTGGTGTCTAACCACTAGTTACTTTAATGCTGCCACTACTAACCATGAGTCATCAATGATTAGTTCACAACCAGCAGCACGTTCAACACTCTTGTGGTGCAGCATCGCACAAGCGAAAGAGAGGTTTCGCGACATGGTGTCGAAGTGTTCCAGGTTCAAATATTTGCCATGAATCACTGTATGATATCATGATATATTAACAATAGTTCAATCTTGGCTGAGGCAATACTTCGTCTATGAATCCTACAATATTCACATATTGGCATCTTATATGGTATAATGTCATATCATGCTAGCGGTGAATACTCATGAGTAAATGATATAGTAGTATCAGATATAAAGTGTGATTTGTTCCATGATTACTGATGGTTCATTTATTGTATTGCGATAACCATCAACAAACCATGAACTAACCAACAATTAAACATCAATTCACCAACAATTCAGCGTCGATTCACCAACAATTAATCGTCAATCATCACTAATACTAACCCTGTATCTTTATCACCCCTTGGTTGATTAACAGGGGGGTGCGCATAAACCGATGGACCCACCAATGGACCCATGGAGACGGGGCACACCACGATTTGTCGCACCAGGCGGTTGATCCAGCCGATGTCCTGGTGCTGGTTGATGGTGGTGGTAGGGACTTCGTGGTGGCTTAAGATGCTTAAGAACGGTTCATAGTTGACCGTTGAAGATAGATGGCCAATAGTTGATAGTTGATGGCTGAAGATAGATAATTAATGAAAGGCATATGGTGCTTGATGAAATGGTGATTATTATTTTGGAGTTGAGCCCCACGTCAACTGCTGAAACACACGAGCAGCAGTGGCAACGCCGCAATGCCATGAAACATACGACTGTTAAACCCATTGGATGTAATGATTGGCCACTAGGCATGTGCACAATGGATGATCAGCTTTCCGTGAACAATGACCCGGAAGGATGGGTGGATCCATTGCGAAAGTTGGTCAGTTGCTAAAACAATTCATTGTTCGTTGATAGTATTGATAATCAATTCTTTACGAGATCGGTGAAGAACCACCCTCAGAATCACCAGTGAGTGTCAGCGTACCCAGCAGAAGAGCTACTTCTGTAGGATATACGCCCTCAACAATCTATGGTCGTTATAAATCATCGAAAACCATTAACCCTTATGGTCCGGTTGTTAAGTATTGTTGATTATTAACCACTATTGTTGGTTGTTATAAATCATTATTGTTGGTTCTTCACCACTATTTTTGGTTCTCATTAGCCATTAAAAACCATTTAATCGTTAACCCTTATGGTTGACCCAATAATCAAGGTCGGCAACCGAAAAACCTCTGCTCCGAGACCCTTGGAGCCATGCCCAGTGGAGAGTGAAGCACTAGAGTTGCTGCACATCCACCGTCTTCGCACTGTGGTTTCTGAACGAACTATGTAAACATAATCTGGGGTTATGTCTGTTCTATTTTCAAAATCGCTTCTTACGGTCGGATGATCTTCTCCGCATCTTATGTTCTTCAACCAGACGTGTGATTCTGGTTGTCTGACTTTTTTCTGAACGTCCGCTATTTACTAGCAGGCAAGCCCATCACCGACGTCCTGATTCTCCCAAATGATATCGGTCGGCTGCGGCGCGTTCGTGACACGAATGGCACTGCCTGGGCATTGGGGCTAAATCACAACTAATATGGAGAGCTGGGTCAACACCCTGCAAATACATTAATACATGTTGGGATGTTCATCTACCCATTTGCTGGTTAGTTGATATTGATCCATTCCCAATGACTATTGAAAACTGGTTCACCAGCTTCGCCATTTTGTATGAATTACGATATGTTAACGAGCTAAGCTGGTTAACATGTTTATAGAATGAGGGGTTGAGGGTGTATCTATCGTCTACAATAGTGGTCAGCTTCTTGGCCACTAACATTCAGGGTGAATCGGTAAATGACACTAAGTATCAGACTTTCATTATATATACTCATCAGTATCTCACACCGTTCACCACTATTGATGACCCATATTGGCTATGGCTACAATATCTTAACGGACCATGCTTAGAAACTCATTGGCAAGTGATATCATTGCTGTTCATAAACAATAATGGTAATGACGGTGGTTGCTGACAATCATTCATTGACAATAACTAGTGATGGTATTATCGGTAGTGGAGATTGAACCAATCCTGGCGTTATGAATCAAAAACTTGGATGGTTGACTAAGTACCCCTAGTTCCCCCACTATTAACCATTGTTCTCCCTATGAAATTGTTGGTCATTATTCCTCATTATTGGCCGGTTAATATTGACCCATAGCCATATAGTTGGTTTTTGTATCCCCTATAGTTGTTAGTTATCATCCCCTATCATCAACCATTAACCAGCTATTTTGTTGGTTAACCATTAACCTAAGCTCATTTCTGCAGCACCTGCCGTGCGCCTTCAAAACGTCGAGCACGGAATTGGCAGCACCTGAAGAGCTTGTACTTGGCAAAGCCTCGGGTGAGCACAGAAGAGGAGGTGTCACATTAGTGCTATCAGCTTCTCCCAAGTGCTTGGCTTAACATGGCTTAACCATGGGAAGTCATATCCTTAGTAGATAGTAGTAGATATCTCTAATAGATCGTCTATCCAAAGAAAAGCTATAGTTGAAGATTCCAACAGGAAGACGAGTTTGGTCATGTGAACAGCTGAGGTACTGGGTTACCCATAGCCATTAAGGAATATCTCGAGATCAGGGTAACAGAAACAATCTACTCTCTTAACAATCAATCATAACTGACTAACAGCAGTATGCATGATCAATTTAGGACTAATAAACACCATGACTAGTAGTACAAGGGATCCTATTATCAATTCAAGATATCCCTGTATGAAGGTTGGATCAGATTGTCCAGAAATAACCACAATCAGTTCATCCCACCTTTCTCAGGTATCAAGCTCCTCATGTATCAGCTGAAACCAGTTCCAGGTGGTCACCCAAGTCAACATGGGCCACAGCTGACACTCCAAAATCGGGGCCCGAACGGTAGTCGAAGAGCAGGTTTTGCACCTGAGAACAGCAAAACCTGCACAGTAGTTGAGGTGGTTTGTGATGCTTAATTCCTCTGGTTTGTCACAAACCAGATTGTATAATTGAATCATTGTGGTTGACAATATGGTTTTTAATGATTGCAATGAGTTTGATTGTAGTACTGATGATGGCCAGTAGTTGTAGTGGTTTATGACTTTATGACTAATTATAAATGTCTTGTCTTGTTGACAACAATGACTGTACTGCTGATGGTAAATTATGTGGTGAATGACAATCATGATGCTCAACGCAAACCATAGTTCGTCATGACTCGTAATGATAAGATTCATGGTTATTACAATCATTGACAAACGACAGGATATGGTTGAGTAAAGTTAGTAATGATTTGATACGATGGTTATTGTTGTTGTTATGATTATTAGCACACCACATGATTGTTTTTGCCTGGTTTAGGCCATTGCTTGTGATGGCTTGTAACCAGTGCTTGCTGATGGTAATTGCACGTATTCGTTGATTTGATTGGTCGACGGTGGAGAGAAAAACAATCAACATGAACCAACAACTGGTTCAATGAAGTGCTGGTTAATGATTAAACAAGTTGCTGTAATACCTAGTTGAAGAACAACTGATGTCATGGGAACTACACACTGTTCGCCATGACGAATACTGATGAACATTCACGTGCACCATAAGATTGGTCTTAAAGATATACCATCGATCTCAGGGCAAACTGACCAGCTTGATTAACCATTATGATTCAACACTATGGTGGTTATGAATTGGTTAACCATTATGAATGGGTTAAGCATAATTGGTTTCAAATAGTGGTCAAATCACTACTGACTATTGAATATACCCGCAACCAGCTTGATTTCATCCTGGTTAACTGGTTAACGGGTATGATTACAGTGGTTCCCATAACTTATCAATCCATTAGTCATGACTTAAGATAATGTTAAGAACAATTAATAGATATCATTGATATCATTCTTGGCTTATTCTGGGCTTATCTAGGCTTGAAAGGTCTTCCAAACCTATCACACACTTTGGAATTATTTGGAATTACCTAGAATTATTTGGAATTTTCTTGGAAGCCTCTAAAATGACCCCATGAGTATCCCATTTGATGAGCGGCCCTAGGCCCAGCCCAGACATTCACAGCTAGACGATTTATACACCGATGTGGACCTCCTAGTAGGTGCTGCGGAAGCGACCACACTGGCACTGGCACACCACAAATGGGTTGCTGCACACCACTCGTCATCCGCTGTTGACATGACTTCCATCAAGCATCTATCGTGGATTCTCGAACAAGTCACAGGTCAATGTTGAGTTCAGTCAATGGTTACCAATGGTTGATGATGCTTCAAATGTCACCAATATTCAGCATTGATTGATAATACTTCATGAGTTGTTCACTAATAATTGCATTGATCGATGATTGACAGTGGCTTCTGATCACTATTCGCTGAAAAAAGCAGAATGGCTGAGAATAACCAGCGATAGCCAAGCATCTGTTGTTGAAAGGATCAGTTTGCAGTTTTCAATAGTTGTGTTCCCACAATATCTTCCAACCCACCAAGAAGTCATTGAGTAGTTCTACTGAAAGCGATCAAGCAGGTTGGGATTTGGACACTGATTTACTGGCAAATCATCGAAAACAGTTTTGGGTCAGTCTCTTTTTGCATGGGTTTCGCAATGAACCAACTCATGATGAACAACAGAAGAACTGTGCGCATGTCTTAAGGTCGGTAGAGAACCATCATCTATTTTTGGCTCATAATATGGGTATGGGTCAAAACCCTGTAGCCCTGCTTCTCCCATCATTAACCATGGTTTTCCCGATTATTACTGGTGATTATCCCCCATGAACGTTGGTTGATAAATACTGACCCATAGCCATATCCGCATTTTTAGGCAAAAGTAATAACGAATGTCAACCTTTAAAACATCATTGTTCTCTGATGCAACCCGCTCCCTCAGCAGCGTCGTCACTGGGTCTCAAGACATCTTCCGTGTTGTTCAGGATCACATACGCACGGACCTTGCAGAGTCGTGCAACGGCGCTTGACGGTGGGTAATCAAGATTCTTAAGATCAGGTCAGATCATCCAATCAAATAGACTAAACATATCTGTAAGAATGGCTAAGATGATGAAAGATCGCAGGTCACTGGAATTGCTAGTCATTTATGATTGATTCTTAAGTGGTGAATCATCACTGGAATCTGACTACAGATTACTCCAATGATTACCGGAATCACCAATCACTAATCAAATTGATTGAGATCTGTGTCAGAACACAACTGGAATCACTATTGATCAATCATTCCAATCACGAATCCACTAATCAGATTCTGATTCCAGTCACTGATTCCCGTCTAATCACTTGGTGGCTTTTAGATCCCTTGCTAAAAGTCTAACGGCTTTAGTGGCGATGTGGTCAATCAATCAAATCTCAAAAAGCCTCAAAAGCTAAGTTTCTGGCTAACCCTACCCAGGTAGATGTTCATAGTTGATAGCCCACTCAAACATAGCTGCTGTTTCATTGCCTAAAGCCTACCCAGATCACTCAGCGAATTCCAGTCATTCCTACCAGCACTTGAGGTCAGGCTCCACGGTGCGCCAGGTGACCACGGGCAGAAGATCTTCGCCGTCCAACTTGGCTCCCAGTTTCTTCTCCAGCTTCCTGAGCTGCGGAATTTTCGGCGAGCTTTTGATCAATAGCTCCAGATATATCATAAAATGATATGGGATATCTTCATATATGGTGGTGACTTGAAATATGAGTATATCACCTTTTAGATATATTTTGATGTCTTCATACATGGTGGTATCTCAAAATAGGGGTACCCAAAGATATGGCTGGTTTCCTGAAAATGACTATAAATGGATGATTTTGGGAGGTCCCCTATGTTGAGAAACACCCATACCTAGCATGGCGAACTGGGTCAAGCAGTTAATCAACCAACGTTCATGGGGATAATCACCAGTAATAATAGGGAAAACAATGGTTAATGATGGGGAACCAGGGGTACAGGGTTTTGACCCATAGCCATATGATAACATTTGATAGTAAAAACCTCTGATACTAAATATCAATTTGAAAAGTAGGAACGATAGAGGTTTTTGAGGTTTTGGAGTGAGAGGGGAATTGATGGTAATAATTCTGAGCTATTTTGAGGTTTTGGAAGAAACTAGAGCACTCGGAAGTGCACCATAACTAGACGAGGATTAGCAGATAGAACTAGTTATCAATCCTGAGGGTTGAATTGATAGACGCACGACTAAAGTAAGACCATAAGTACATTGATGATGGCTCGGATAGTGGCATGAAAACTGGAATGCTGGCCATCAACTAGGTATCGATATCTACTCATGGTAGGGTCCATGATCAGTAACAATGGGGTTAAGCACTTAATCATTGATGGCCAATCACAAAAAATGCTCTCAGCCAGCGAGGTCCGTTTAGTCTGTATCTTGAGAGAAGCAGCACCGACTGGGTGATAAGCAAGCAATAATTGCTTGGAACTAGTGGCAATAAAAATAGTTGATCGCCATACCAGCCGCAAGGTTTTTCGATGCAACCGATATGAAAATAACTTGTCACCAGCAACCCGTCCGAATCATTGGCGATGGCCATGATCAAGAGCCAATGGTACTCAGTTCACCACCGAAGAAGATCAATCTCTGAATCACGCTGAATTGTCGACCCTTGATGGACTAAGCCTAGTGTTGGATGATCATCCATTACAATCGTCATTAAGCATGTTCATTATCACTAAGGAGCAGTAAGCAATATTGATAATTTACCATTGCAACCCTCACTGGCAATAATCAGTGATTATCGTCGGCTGTGATCTTGGCCAACTCATCACGATGAATCATCAACCACCATCGGTCGCCAACCATAACCAGCAATGAAGAACCAGTATTGATGATCAAGCATCAAACCCTCATTGCTAAAGGCCAATACTCATGTGAACCTATAGTTGATAACTAGATCATACTTGGTTAATCCTCACTATTCACTACAGTGAACCACCTTATCAACCATAGGTATCATTGTCGTGAACTCTTCCTGTTACAAATGGCTAGTCATCCGTAACGTTCCTTGTCGAAGCATCACGAGCCAAGCATCTCCAGTTGTTTCTTGAGCTTCTCAACCTTTGAACTGGGCCTAAGTGGAGATACAAAATCGCGGGAGTTCGGTCAAACGTCAACGGGTGGCTGCTCATGGTGGTCAAACAAATAGGACCCGTGTGTGTTGAGCATTGTGTGAAGAATACGTCAAACATTATTTGCGGCTGCTTAAATTGTGAACAGCCGTTGATCAATCATGATCATACTGGTTGATAGTAGAGTCACTACCAACCATCATGAACCGTCCTTGCCAATCATGATTACCTCACCTCATCATTCACTTGCTTCACTGAAGGTTCCTTAACCATGATGAATCACAACATCAAGGAACCATGGGCATCGCATCGTTGAACCCTCAGACTCCACCAGAACTCACCAGTCGCCACCAACGCTCGGCCATCGTCCTCCTGAGTTCCCCTGGCTTTCCCTTCGCATGCGCCTCTGCAATGCCAATGCCTCAAGGCACCGAAAATTGACGCAACATGTGGCCATGGGTCCTTGGCGAACATCCACCAGCACCACCAACAACGACAGCATCCATCAGCACGATTCATCAGCATGAACCATCATGTTTACGATTATGAATCAAATATCATCGATCATCAACTAGGTCTTCAAAGCATCACGTTTCACCACCATCAACATCCATCAACCGGCAATCAACTCTGCACCATCAAATCATCAAATAATCATCAAATAACCAAACAATCCAACCAATCAAATCATCAATATCGTTATTATTTCGTTATCAAATCATCAAATAACCAACCAAGCACCAGCAGTTTCACCCGTTTCAGCACCGCCCGTTGCGGCCCTGAGCCGCAACGCGTTGGAGGCACCCAGGGCCCGGCCGCTTCCCCGTTTCGGGAGGCCCTGCTGATTTCCAACTCCGCGCGCTCACGGAGTTCATGGAGCCTCCCGGCGCTGTGGTTGGTGCAGTGGATGGTTCAGGGGTTGGGTGTGGATGATCATTGGTGGTTGATATATAATGGTTATTATATAATGGATAATATGATTAATGAACATTGGTTATGGTAATATTGGTGAATAGTTGATTATGGTTGATGTGAATAGTTGATATGGTTATAATTATTCATGGTTAATAGCAGTTGATTGGTTGATAATAGCAGTTGGTTATAGCAGTTGGTTGATTATAATGATTATCATTGGTTAATAGCAGTTGGTGAATAGTGGTTGATTGGTTGATGGTGGTTGTTTAATAGTGGTTGGTTATGGTTGATCATCATTAGTGGTTGATATAACGGTCAATGATTCATATAATGGTTAACCAATCATAGTTAATGATCATAGTTTCATGATGATCATTGTTAGTACAGTGGCTGATGATAGTGGTTAATGATGGTTTATATACTGGTTAATAGTGGTTGGTTAGTTGGTTTTTAGTGGTTGGGTAATAGTGGTTGATGATCATAAGTGGCCGATACTGACCACAAGCATAGCTGACCATGTTTGCATACCGTTGTCATTGTGGTTGGTTGTGGCTAAAGGTTCGACAAGTTCATGTGGTTGATGATCTTAGATACCATGGTCCATAATGTTTGAATAAGGTTGATTGTTGGTTGACAATGGTTGGTTGGTGGTGGTCAATGTTGGCTAATGGTGGTTTATAGTGCAGATAAGACATGGTTAAGTTAGATCATGATTGATCGAATGGTTGATAAGGGTTCATGATGAATGAGGGTTGTTGTGACTGTCCATGATTGTGTAGAAAATGGTGAGTGGGAATCATATAGCAAGCAACCACTAAGGCTTTTCATACCTCTTGCGAAAAGATGTTTGATCCAAGCACTGTAATGTTTTTTGGCTGTCGTCTATATGGTAGGTCTATATGGCTGACCATTATAGCACATGCGTAAAAGTGAAACAGGTGATATCATTGACAAGAAAGGGGAGAATCAAGTGATACAATAATTCATGGTTGTATACTCTCATTGCTGGTAAAAAAGGTTTGAAATCTACAATCTATCCAGGAAACTTGAATTGCGCAAACAGTTTCCAATGTTAGTGACAATATCTGAACACATGATGTACTGAATTCTGGATTGGATATGTATCATGGCTTGGAACATCACAATAAAAATCGTAAATGAATATTGTGTCCAACCAGAATGGCATAGAATTGATAGTGACAAAGATTGTGATAATCATGGTGATACAAGCATGTTGACTAATGCTAACGATCCAGTGACTATTGACGCACACTGACAGTTTATCAGGTTTGATCACATCATTTCCTAAGAATCAATCAATCAACTTACTGATCCACAATCACCAGAGTTCATGACTCTTGGCACAAAGCCGCTATGATTGATGTTGGATATAACCGTGATGGCTTGCAATCAATATCAACGGTATACGTATCCAAAATCACCCGCCATGATGGTCAATAAAAAACGTGCTAGACCGAAACATGGATGCATATCATTGTTCATGACTTTTGTTCAGCACGTTCCCAGTAGCTCCAACTATATTATCTTGACAGTGTGAGTATATTGACCAATGCCTATTCACACATGGTTTCAGCATACTTCAGGTTTTTTAGACATGTAAAAAACAGTGATCAGCACTTTCTCTAGCTGTGCCCTTGACCCTAGCTTAACATCCCACCCATGACACCAGTGGAGCGATGTTCGCCGGCCGAGCTTGGGTATCACATGTGGCACCCATGAGTCGCGGCTCGCTCGTCCGGCCTTCCTTTGTAGTCCCGTACCAGGACCATTTCTTCCACCTCAACGAAGGAGAGGCCAGTGCTCACCACCCCATGGTCAACGAGTGGTTAACCGGTGGTTAACCAGTGGTTACTTAGCGGTTAACCAGTGGTTCCTTAGTAGTTAACTAGTGGTTTAATATTGGTTAATAATGATTAATAGTGGTTATAACTAGTGGTTAAATCAACTAGTAGTTGATAATGGTTACATACTGATTTAACTGGTTTAGTCATGGTTTTCTAGTGGGGAACTAGTAGTTAATAATGGTTACAAGTAGTACCGCACAAGGCGGTGGCGGAAGTTTCCAAGATAGGAGCACTATAGGAGTGTGCAGTTGTGGTTGCGACAATGTGAGCATCGATCTGGCCACTTGACTGGCAGCGCATCAGTTTTCTTTCTGTCTGTCTGACTGTCTATCTATCTATCTATCTGACGATCTATTCGTTTATCTTTCTGCCTATGTACTTGTCTTTCTATCTACCTCACTATCTATCTCGTCATCTTTCTGTCTATGTATCTATCTATCTACCTGTCCATCTATCTATTTATCTATCTGCCTATCTATCTATCTGTCTATCTATCTACCGAATTATTTGTCTGATCATCTATGTGTCCATCTGTCTATCTTTCTGTCTATCTACCTGACTATCTATCTACTTTTATATCTGACTCTCGTTTCGTCTACCTATCTGTCTATCTATCGACCCATCTAGCCATCTGAATCTGGCTATCCAATTGTCTGTCTATTCCATCTATCTATTCTAGCTATTCTATCTATCTATCTATCTATCTATC
>VSDK01018431.1:108667-122024 GCA_009767595.1 Symbiodinium kawagutii | reverse complement strand
AAAGTGCTCCGACCCTGTAGTGTTTTTACGATTTTGACTTCCAAATGTGCTTCGCGCCTAGGTTTTTTCACGATTTTGCGAGTTGCGACTTCCGAAAGTGCTCCGACCCTGTAGTGTTTTTACGATTTTGACTTCCAAATGTGCTTCGCGCCTAGGTTTTTTCACGAATTTGCAAGTTGCGTCTCCCAAAAGTGCTCCGGACCTGACATGTTTTTACGATTTTGACTTCCAAATGTGCTTCGCGCCTAGGTTTTTTAACGATTTTGGCACACACCTTCCGCCACGGGGCTCCGCACCCGCCGCTTTAGCGAGGTACCCTTCTGGACCCTCCTGAGGCACAAAACCTTGCAAAACACAGCATTTCGCGACCTTCCTAACATTTTGGCGCGCTTGCACATCTCATCTTTCGCACATCTCTTCTTTCGCACATCTCTTCTTTCACACATCTCTTCTTTCGCACATCTCTTCTTTCACTCATCTCTTCTTTCGCACATCTGCTCAGGCGATGTACCCTAGCTGAGTTGTCCATATTGTCGGAAGTTAGACTTCTAAACTTCCTTCGATAAATAGATGACAATGATTATTGGTGGCTGGTGGTTGAACCACCCAGTCATGAAAAATATGCTCAAGACAACGAGCCAACCATATCTGTTAATGCATTTGGGAAGCAATGTTTGAAACCACCAACCAGTTATTCAACAAGGGGGGTGTATCTAGAAGCAGCTGTCACCATTCATGGTTGAACTCCATCGATCGTGGCTGGTTGGTCAAAGATCCACCAGTTGTTGGTTGGTCGCTATTCGCATATTGATGGGACCAGCAAGATGCGGAAAAATGACAAAACCTGGTGCCATGCAAAGGGCATATCAATTGCCACAGGTGACTGTTGAAATTCAGACTCACAACTCATCAGTTATAGGCTATAGGGAAACCCACTCTTAGAAGATAACCGTGGCCCTAGTTCTGGTTGTTGCGGCTTTTCTTATTTCTTCTGGTTGCTGTTTTTGGAGCTGGTTCTTGACAAACAGGAGGCAGTAAAATCACTACAAGCACCTTGGTCAACTTACAGGTGGAACCAATCCAGCTTGTCCTGCTTCTGACCACTTTCGCATTTAACAGCACCCCGTAGTCGAAGTCGGTTGCTTAGCATAGGCACCGTGAATGAGAAAGTGGCTATCAGAAGCTTTCCTGCAACAATAATTACCCTCTGCTAAAATATGCGGATGGTGGAAATTAAGTAAAATCCATCAGCTTACCTTTTAACAAAAGGTGACTTTTAACTCCCGGGGGATCGTTGTCAGAAGGTAAATAAACCGGTAAATCGCTTGGATTGATATTCAATCAGTAGTTTCCATAGTTGCAACAAACAGTTGAATCACTAGGAACATTTTCAAGGACTTTTGTCAGGTGGTGGTAACAATGACCACACACTAATGATAGAAATAACTCCACTAAACACCATTTGTCACGGATATTACTACCATGAACTTGCCAGGGTAGAAAGTTCTGAACATGTCACTTCTATTTGGTCAGTGGCCACTCCTGGTAGCTCCAGGGCTGGCTCCCCCCCTAAAGGGATAGCACTGGATACTCCTAGCTGCTGAGGCGCTCCCAACCAACAGCCAGGTCATATAACTTGACGCCCGTAGAACAACCAGTGGTGCAACCAACCTGGATCAATCAGCAGGGTGATGCTCTCGTCATGGTTCGGCTAGGGGTGGTAAATATGATTTGTTTACCGACCAAGGGGTGTGATTGATAACCATGGTTCATGGTTCCTGTCCACAACGGTAAATGCTTCATAACACTTACTGATGGTTCATGATGGTTCTTGATTCACAGTGGTTGGCAATGTGATGCTTGATGACCGTTGATGGTGGTTGATGATCTGACCAGCTCCCAATCACTGATTCTTCATGATGAGGGAAAACATTCTTATGCATCTCATCCCTGAGCAAAAACTTGTAGTGATTCGCAGCGTTAGTTGATCTCTTTGTGCTGGATTGAACATGGTCACTAACCACTGTTGTTATACAATGGTTGATAGTGGTACAGTATATAGTGGTACTCAATAGTGTTTTCTTTTTTGTAGCCAGTGAACAAGATATCACAAGTACTGTGAAATGCATGGCTGACTGCAGTGATGCCTATTATTCTGTAACAGGCATTCACTATTAACACTAGTTCCTTTGGTCATATGGGTGTTTCTCAGAATAGGGGTGCCCACAGATCATCATGTATATTCATCATTTCTAGTATATAATAAACCACCCATTCTTGGGGTCCCCTTTTTTGAGAAAAAAACATATTCCCACATGAATAGCTGATCGCTATTGTCATGACATCTTACCACCCCTCCACCAGTCCCTCACCAACCACCATGACGAACAAACATCGACCACGATCAGTTGCTGGCAGAGCCACGGTTGGCTCCGGCAATTCCCAGGGTGAAGGTCGACGACCTGTCAGAGTCTGAAAACCATCCAACGAGAATCTGAAAATGATGCTAAGATAGATGATGGTTAAAATGTGATTAATTAATGATAATCAATCAAAGTATCATGGAAACGACGTGGGGAAACATGATGGTTCATGATGATTAATGATGCTTCATCATGGTTGATGATGAGTAATGACCGTCAGTACCGGTTAGATTTGTAACTGGAAAACTTGCCCGATACTCAGATGCTTGGATACTTGGGCCTACTCGGTGTTCCAGATCTGTTCTTTATGTCCGGCCCATGGTTGCTGACCTTTCAAATCATCTTGTACTAGTGATTGTTGATGATCATGAACATACCTACAGTACATACATCATGTATATATATATATATATTTTATGTGTACATATGTAGGGTGCAGCAAATTTATGCATTGTAATTGAGTCATATAACGATATGCTTTCAATGATGAATAGTACTCACTGATCGTCAATGACCAACAATGGATCACTTGGTTGGAATGGTCCATGTCCGAGATGCAACCGTTGACCCTCAATATCAATACTCCCTCGCAAGAAAAAAACCTGACAATCAATGAATTGAGCCGTGAAAATACCGTATTCAAAGCTAGTTATTTAACAGCTATTCATTGCTACAGCCGAGCAGCGCAGCCTTTCATGCAAGAAACATATATGCATAGCTTAAACTATATGAGTGTTTCTCAAGCCATAGGGACCCCCCAAATCATCCAATATCAGCCACTTATACAAAAAAACAACCCATTTTTTGGGTTCACTGTATGCCGCTTGTTGACCAGCACCTATGGAGAATCATTGGATCACCGACTCCAAAAATGATCACCAGTATCGGGTGTCCTGCTTGGCTGGTTGGCCATATCTTGATAGAAAAAACTATCAGTGGTACGTGACTGAATAAGAAGTAAACATGTCATGTACAAGAACTGTTAAACAAAAACATATTCTACGATCAATCGCGTTTTGCATAATTATTTGAGAACAATTGATTGCGGAATACTACCAAGGATTAAGCCTGTCTCCCAAAAGTAATGATTACGATACGGTTGTATCATTGTTGCACTAATCAACAGTCTAACAAGACCCCAAAGCTATGCTTGGTTTATTGCTAGGAGAGCATTAATGATTTTGGGATGATAACTGGGGGTCATTATGGCTTGAGAAACACCCATACTCCAACCACGTGATTGACGTCATCAACGCGTAGCGGACTCGACCCAGCAACTCCTCCGTCGCGGCGCTTCACAGCACCTCTGGTGTAGCGCAAACGTTCCAGGAGGTGCTCCGTCAATTTCCTGGAGAGGCTTCAGAGGCTCCAGCATCGAGCAGTTGACGAAGTTCCAGGTGCGATCAAAGTTCGTTGGTGGAAATGGTTTGGATCAGTAGATTATCATCAAATAAATCTGAAGATGGTGGATAAATTAGTAGATTATCAGTTGGCTCATACTGACAAAATTAGTTGCATCACTACTGATCATGGTGGACATCAGTAGACGATCAACTTGATGGATCACTACAATATCATAAGGTTAATTTTGTGATGGATTCATAGGTAGTATCATGGTCATGTATGAATCGATCAATACTATATGGCTTTTGAAATTTGTCAATGTATATCATGGCTCATATGATATATAAATCATCGGTCTCTCAGCAAAACCACCATCAACAACGCAGAGTTCGCAACATAAAAGAGTAGACAAAAAGCTGGCCAAAATCCAGGGGCCTCTGCTTCATCTATGACATACCAATCAGCAGAAACCAACCAGAACACCCACTTGAAACAAATGGCTATGGGTCAAAACACCGTGGTCAAAACACCATACCCCTGGTTCCCCCACCATTGAACGTTGTTTTCCATACAGTTTGTTGGTTATTAACCACCATTATTGGTTGGTTAATATTGACCCCTTGCCAAATGACTAGAGGAAAACTGAGCTTCTGCAACCAGGGAGCCACTGCAACCAATGGGGAAACAACCGCTGCTTCCCGGTTGTCACAACGGCTGCAGCACCAGATCCAGTGAGTTTGGCCACCTAATCTTGCCAGCGATGGAAAAAGCATGGCTTGGATCACTGAGCCAACTGTGGGTTACACTACTCAACCATCATTGGCTATTCTTAACCATAATCAAATTGATTTGAACCACTGGGAAACCTATTCTGAGAAACCATTATGTCATAGAGTAATCTATTATGTCTGGTTGATGCATGGTGATTGACCACCCATTGACCATTCTGAACGATGGCTACCAACACATCCACGGTTAAAAATATGTCAAAACCATCACTCACATCATGATTCTAAAACCATGTCTAAACTATATCAACGGCGATTCACCATGATTCTAAACATTCAGCATCATTAAAATCATGATTCTAGATTCTAAACATTATCCATTACTGACCATCATTCTATGCCTAGACTGAGCAACCATCACCAACCATAATTCTATACCAAAACGAAGCTTAGACCAATGATTACCAATGGTTAAAAGCATGGTAACACACATCACTTGCCAACGGGTGTTGAATGGTCACTGAGATCCCAGCTGTTCGTATTCTGCCTGGCTGGGGATCACTGAAGGCCTTGGTGCACGCGGTGACCCACGGTGACGGGATCGACACGGTTGGTTGGATACCCTGCTGATATGACACAAAAGCAACGGTTATGGATGGCTTATCAGCAGCGTCTATCACTATAAATGTTTGGTTAATGATTTAGATGGTGGTATTTTTGTGTGACCCTGATGGTTAATCACTATAAATGGTTGATCTTGGATGATTAATATCACTCTAAATGATTTATCACTACAACTGCTACGCGGCCAATGATGCGGAATGACACAAGACTGACAGTTGATAGGCGGCTTCTCAAACTAGTGGACCCTCAAAGTTGTGGATGGTTGATCACTATAAATGGTGAATATATGTCAATATTGGATGATTTGGGGGTCCCCTATTTTCAGAGACACATGCTCAGTGTCGAGTCATTCATGAGTGATGATCAATTGGTTAATCATGAATTCACTTCATGATCATCATCAAAATTAGCTAGTAAATGAGTGATGAATGCTTCATGATCCAGAATGTTTACCGGAAATTGACACTTCATACGCTGAATGATAGTGAAAAAATGATTAACGGTGGATTGATCCTTGGCTAATCAATGCTCAACTATAACTGATACTGGTCAATCTTGGTTCGACTGGGTGCCACAATCAGGACTGGTGATTGGAACGTACCTCTGTGATTTGTTGTTTCGTGCATCTGCATCCTGATGCTTTTATTGCAACAAATTGCAACATAATGCTTATCCTCATTGCTCTGTTACAATCTCCTATTTGCTTGGTCAAATCACAGTTGTCCTCCTGTTCTCAATTATCATTCACCATCATTATCAGTTCTTTCAATCCCTCAGAAGTATCGTGAATCAGATGGTATCCCCCTTGTTGATAAGTATCATTATCACTATCATTGTCGTGATTGATCAGTGATCAATCATTCACCATCGTTGTTCATCAGTCATTATCCATCATTATCAGCTTTTTTCTCAGAATTCGTGACGAGATTCCAATATATAATGATGTTTGCCATGGTAATGTAGACCACGCAGTTCATAGTGGCTGTGCCAGTGGCCAACGATGCCACTTCTCATGACACATCGTCAGTATGGTTAGACCATGGCTGCGGTTGGCCTTCCTGAAAGTTTACTTGAAACAGCCATGTCCAGAATGAACAAAAGGAACATTAGATGTGGTTTGAACACCCTTCACCAAGATTGCATCATTGTCCCTGATCAAACCAACACTGACCATCAAGATTCATCCCTCATCAACCATTCCTAAGCACTAACAACCACTACTAGCCGTCATCAACCATCAACAAGCACCAATCAGTTTATTAATCAACGAATCATCGAGTGGCCATCCTTGCCACCACTGGAACCATCCTTGCCAGCCGGGGATCACCCCGGTGGAACCCCCAACTCCTCAGCTGCGTAATGAGCTTCGGGCAAGCTCTCAATGACCACGGCATAATCCTTGGGCCTGAGCGCGCTTGGAAATGACTTACATAGCAAGCACTAGTGGCATTCATATGGGTTATCAATGTTAGTTGTATAGATATTCTTATTAGCTATCGTTTCATATTGGTAACTATTGATAGACTTGTATGAACCGTGTAGTCCATAGAGTTGTAGATATCAATAGATATTAGTGACGTTAGTAGTGTTTATCAATATTACTTGTATATATCGTTGATGTATATAGTGGCATTACTAGCACTATTCGCCACATACTTAAAAGATAAGATTATTGTATATTTTAGCAATAACTCATTTTCCTTGACACTAGATGAACGAAGTGGCATCAGCAGCTATTGCTATAGGCGGGATTATTATGGTGGGCTAATATCTTGCATATTAATTCAATTTTTTTCTTTAATAGCAGTTAATTGATTGCTACAAGTGGTGCAATAGTGGGATTGTCTGGTTGTACCTAACAGCTAAAAACACATGCTGTCGATTTTAACAGCTAGCAATACTGGGATCGAGGAGAAAATGTTTAGCATCCAGCAAATTCATTGAAAACAAAGAGTTTTGGTCGGTATTGAAGTTGCTGGTGTACTGGTTAACCAGCATAACCCCAGCTTGTTTGCTGTTTGGAAACAGCAGCACTTTAGTATCGAGGCTAGAGCCACAAAACCATGTGCATGGCCGTTCATATTTGACTAATAAGTAAGAATAGACAAGCGCAAAGAATTGCACCAGCAGCTAAGCAGCATACCTTTGTTTAACCATCCGAAGGATGCCTGGCGATGCATATTCACACTCTTCTTACACAACTATGTTACCACCTGGCTCATGATGATTAAGAATGCTAATGATGCTGAACAATGATTAATTAACCTGTGCTGGACAACGATGCATCTTACGAATGAATTGCCATGGTCAATAGCAACGAGATACGTCATTGGTCATCAAATCTGTCTGGACGCGGCCAGTTGGTGATGCCACCCATCAACCTTCAGGCCTAGCCCTGTCGCACTGTTTCGTTACGATCTGTTCTTGGCTGTATTGCTGCTGGTGATATGACTATGGTTCAAGCATTTAATCAAGCAACTCACGGGGGAGAACCACCAACAATTTCATAGGGAAAACAGCCTGGTTCATTATGGGGAACCGCGGGTACAGGGTGAACTGACCCACAGCTATATACCTGGTGCAAGGGGTGTTGGCTGCAGACTGGGAGTCCCGAACGTCACTTGTTCCAGATCGTCCTCCTCCGCCATCCTGTTCCAATGAAGAACCAGCTAAGCAACCGCTTTGTCAACCAGTTTGTCAACCAGCTTGTCAACCTGTTTGTGAACCAGTTTGTACCGTTGTTTGCCAGCAAAACCATCGTTACCAGCCGGTTGACCAGTGTTCATTAGCATATTATTCCGTGTATTGTTACTTCAACTGGCATCTCAACACAGGTCATCTGCAGTTTCCTTATCAGGCCGTCTTGACCAGCATGATATACCCAGTTTTTTTCCCAGTGCCATGATTGATACATGAACCACGCTTGCCATGATTAGTGGCTGCTGGTTTGATCACGCCCCCCAGCCACCAATCATTAGCCTGTCGACCGATCCAAACAGTTGGTCGCAGTTGGTTTCTATTGGTTCTCCCCCGGTCATTATGGCGTCCAGTTTGTGTTTCATGGTGGTTGCGAACGATTATGGTTTACAACCATCCCCACTTTGCTGGTACCTGGCATTTAGTGTTGATCATTGTGAAATCTTTTTAGCCATCATCAGTAAGCAGCCGGTTTGTCATCAAGAGCTTGCTAAGCAGTAGATTGTTTCTTATTGCCTGTGAGTAAACACCGGTCAGTCGACCCTTGTGATCTGTTGCTGCTTTCACCAGCTGCTTCCAACCCAACTCTCCTTGGGATCTGCCAGAATCGCGCATAGACCAAGTAGATCAGAAAGACGGTGATCGCGGCGAAGTCCAGCCACCCTAGCAGCTGGAATGATTCACGACGCATGTTTGGATGGGTGAGATAGATAGATAGATAGATAGATAGATAGATAGATAGATCGATAGATAGATAGACAGACAGACAGACAGACAAATAGATAGATAGATAGATTGTAGATGTACATGCAGAGATGTCTACTGTATTTGTGTGTGTCTGTATACACATGGAATGTTCGGTGGGTTTCATCCTTGATTGAATTATTCGTGCTGAACTATTGACTTATGGTACTCCAGAAACCGTGGCATCCGCCGACAATCAATCCATGAAAAACTTTGCAAAGTCATAAACAGCAGGTATCGTGAATAGTGCATGTTTGAGACACAAACTTAATCAAACGAAGCAAGAGGTCTCCGCCATTTCTGTCTTGGCATGTAAAATTGAAAGCATGTCATCAGTTGTGTGAGATGGTATTTTCCTAGCTGCCAAAACGCAGTCACGCAAATTGCTAAAACATATCTTGTGCTTTGGCTGCTTGTACAAACTTGAAAGGAAACCAAGCATGCCAAGTTCTTGATAAACTCTTATGCGCAACCATACTCAACAGTCCTCAACTATTGTCGACTTTCATGCATTGGCATTAAGAAATACTATGAACCACTATGAGACATCATCAGGCATCCGAACTATCCAAACCTATTATCATCAACGATCATTAGCCATTCTCAACCATCACTCACCAGCTTTCACCATCAAAACCATCACTCACCATCAAAAATGATTCGCTCATCGTCATCCATGCGAAATCCTCAGCCATTCCAACTGCTCATCGCAAGGTCCCCTCGCTGTGCACCATTCCGAGCTTCCCGACCAAAGATCCCCGTCAGATCGATCAACGGCATGCCTGCCAGATGGCTGGACCATTGCAGTGATGCCAATCTACTCTAGTGGCAAAATTCAATGGTTGACTTTTAACAAGATGTAATCAGTGACAAAAATGGTTTCTAACAGTCGATCATCATTCTTCACCATGACCAACGACCATTGGCCAACTATCATCGACCAAGACACATATCTGAAATTTCACACCGATGCACCTGAAAACTCAGCCGATGACCCTGCTTCCGACCCGCCTTCACAGCCAAGGCGCACCACACGATCTGGGCAACGACAGCAGCTCCGAAAAAAGGACAACCAAGGCAAAGGTAGTGAGTCATGACGGATAACAAGTGACAATCTACAGTATACTACTCCTTCGGACGCCTCTTCTCAGTTTTATCTCTATCATGACAGCTCTTCTCACTGCCTCTTCTCTCTCTCTCTCTCTCTTGATCTCTTGTCGGTCCGCTGTGATTTGCGAAGTGTTTTTTGGCATCCTGAACATTCTCACAAGGCTGGTTCATATCCACCATATCCAGTATAAATCATGCTGGACATGGATATTGCTACATCTAGGTGAACTCCATCTATGTAGGATGTAGCAAGGCTGATATGTGTGCAGCCTTAAATCTTATTATATCAGCCTCACCTCCTGTACAGAGTTGCTCAAGCTACACCCCCCTTACCAAGGTACTTCTCTGGTTGATATTCTCCCTTGACGCTTCATGGTGGGTCTATTGAGGGCTTGAGAAATCCATCTGAAATTGAGGGGCGGGGCACCAATCCGCGCGGCTAGCCGACAGGCCATGCGCATGAACCCTATACATCATCCAATCATATTCTTCATGACTTACTTGTACCGAAATCCTGCCGTAGGTCAGCAACTAAGGCTTCTTTGTGAGATTCTTTTTTGGATTCGACTGAGTCTATGATTTGCGGGTAAATTTGGTAGTACCCGGGATCAACCTTCTCCGAAGGACTACGAAGCACAAGTGTTTCGACCAAACAGCGAGTGATTGTACAAGTCCAGGAGTATCGTATTGGCAGTCGACAATTTGATTGCAGAACAATGGATTTTCAATTGTCAACAAGGGATTAACACTTCTCAATCCCATGGATTTTGGCCACTGCCACGAGTACCAAAGCTGAGTCGTTGACTCATTGGGTTCATGATGTCCGCCTCGACAAATTCACCTCACGGCACATGGCAAACATACTGCTAAGCTCACGATTAAATTGGCACATCATTTAGCTATCACTAGCCATTCATTAACCTATTAGGCCACTATTTCAAACCATTATTTCACCAACCATCAACCAATCATTTTGCGTGCACGAGTTTGAAGAAGAAACCTTTGCGCAGCAAGTGAAAAACATCCTCCCCTACAGTTGGCTGTTAATCATCAAGTACAGTGATACCCTTGGCAAGCAACAACTTGGTGTACCGCTGTAAATGAGATCGTCGACCATTACTAACCAGTACGGGTTCCAAAGCGTTTCTATCAACATCAGTTGTCAACTATGACGAACCGCGTTACAGCAGCCGGCAGAAACATAAAAAGTTATCTGTTGTGATGATCACATGTCTACTGAATTCTCGTTAATAACATGCATGCATGATTGGGCACGATATCTGATGATGTTGTTGGTTGGTCAGAGCCGTCGATCATCGACCATTTCTCTGCACCCTGAAGCCTTGATAAGCATGATTGACTATTATGAACCGTTGTTTGTGACAATATTCCTGCCAACCACCATCAACACTTGTTATTCATTGGCGGTGGTTCATCTGACAACTTATGGTTGTTTGCATCAATGGACAACCAACTATCATTAACCAACTGTTGACCATCAGGAACCTATCATTACCCTACTATTGGTTATCATTAATTATGAACCAACAACAAGTACAACCAACGATTTTTAACCAACTATTCACTATCTCTACTATCATGATCAACCAATTCTTAACCCTACTAACCAGCTTACATAATCATTTGGTGGATCTTAAAAATGAATATGAAGGTACCCCCCAGTATCATCCTTTGTAAAAACAATTTACAGCAAGAAATAGTAAACCAACCATTCGTTTTTTGTTCCCTATGGCTTGAGAAACCACCGTTTGTTTGACCGTATACTTTGACCAACTCCAACTCCAACCCACCCGTGGCTTCCACCGAATCTGAGCTGGAGACCCAAGTTGCCGATAGTGGTCTTCAGCAAGAACTGGTTCACGCGGAACGGGACAGCTGGTGGTTCATCAGTTGGGGGTGGTTCATACCAAGGCTAGTCAGTGGTGAACAGTTAGATTATTCATGGTTGGCTAAGAGTGCTTACCGTCACTTTAAAAACATGTTGAGTCAATGGCAGTGGTTGGTGATAGTTGATGGATAGTTAGCCATGAATTGACCATGCTTCTTAATATGCCAATCATTAAAAGATCACGAATGAATATCATCAAACCCAGGTGGTTAATGTTTCAGTACTTAACCATTCAGTAGCCACGAATGACCATCATCCTACTTAAGCACTAATGAACCAAGAGACCATCACCAATCCATTGGTGGTTAGCATTGTTAGTTGGATGGGCTACGATGATCATGGGATGATTTTCGTTTTGATGGTTCGTCGGTGATGTGAACAGCAGCATCAACCACAATGGTTTCCGTTGATGCTTAGGACCATATCATCAAACGCATACCATTGAAATGCTGCAGCTAGGCCACGGTTTTTGTTGCTTGGATCACTACTTTTGTTGACGGTGTTTTTTGGCGACACCGTGGCTGGTTCACACTTCATGTTGCTCACAATCTCTCTTCGCGGCTGAGTAACTTACACCTTGTATCCACCACCAAACCATGAACTCCACCACCATCAACACCCTGAACTCACCAGCTTCAACAGGACATCCCCTGCACCACGGTGCCTGACCGGTGTCCGGCGCGAAGTTGCCCATCCAACAGAAGGCCACCAGTGGAGCTGTGATGCCGGTCTTGGAACCGCGGGACGGTTCATGCATCAGCGAAAAAACCAAAGACGTGGCATACATAAATCTACATCTATCTATCTACATCTATATCTATCTATATCTATATCTATCTATATCTATCTATATCTATATCTATATCTATATCTATCTCTATCTATATACGTATGTGCATACGGAAAACAGATCGATGACTGGTCATATAGCTATGGCAATCATAGTTGGATATAATTACGAGTCCTTTCAGTGAAGTAGGACCATTGCTGATTAGCCAATGATAGTTGCAATGTTGCGAACTTTGCAGTTTCTTGAAATCAGTGGCATACGAGTGGCACAACTAGCATTGCAAAGTAACTATGAACCAATCGCGTAAAGGTCAAGAATAATAACAATCACAGTTTTCCTCCTTATAGGGCCAGGCATAAAGGGTATATTAATAAGGTATCCTGGCAATCATGGCTAATTATATCCGACTGCCAAGATTGTTACCTGGTAACACCACAGGGTAATGAACCATGCAAATCCTCACCGCTATCATGGTACAATCATCAGCCAAAGAGGTAGCATCCTGGACTTTCTTCATGGCTGCCAGGATGGGCTACCGAAAACCTCTAGACACTAACTACTAGGTGCGCCGTTGGTAGGCGGCCGTGGGGTCTCGTAGCCATGATCATCCTTCTTATGATGTTGTGTTAGGCACAAAAATGCTGGTATTTACAGCATATTCTTCACTTTGCATATGTTAGACGCGCTTCCACACTGAAAAATCTGTCTTTCCCAAGCCCGGGAAAACTACTTTGTCAAAAGAGGATTGCCAGTGCTTCCAGCACTTGTCGTGTGGTTTTGCCATGTGTCATGTGCATGCGGTACACCCACTGCAACAAAAGCAAGGCCACGTGTGGATGTACCACTGCTGTTTTTTTTTCCGTTCAAAGAAGCAGGCATCACTGTGGCCTTCTTTGTGTTCAAAGAAGGCGGTTTGAATTTCTTCAAAGCATCAACATCGCCGTTAACATGCCCCACCCCACCCCACCACACCCCACCCCGCCCCCGT
>VSDK01018431.1:35749-99979 GCA_009767595.1 Symbiodinium kawagutii | reverse complement strand
CCTTAGCCTCAACATCCTGCACGTAAAATGAACATCCCACGCAAGTACACACGAACGTTAACATGCCCCACCCCACCCCACCACACCCCACCCCCGTATGCCCCACGTAGCATCCACGTAGCATCAACATCGCAAGCAAGTGCAAGTGAACGTTAACATGCCCCACCCCACCCCACCCCACCCCCGTATGCCCCACGTAGCATCCACGTAGCGTCAACATCGCTCGCAAGTGCAAGTGAACGTTAATATGCCCCACCCCACCCCCATATGCCCCACGTAGCATCAACGTGGCACACACACACTTGACTGGGGACATGAATACAACAACAGAATCATTACATGAAGACCTCAAAAACCAAAAAAAACAGGGTTTATCAGGCGGCCATCTAGCAACGGCTGGCCAACAAATAGCTACTAATTACTAGGCCACAACCAAGATTGATAGCAGAATGGAAACTAAAACCTCTTGATGGCCACAACAAAGATTGATAGCTACTAATGACTAGCCTGCATATGATGAAGCAGTATTCGCACAAACACTTATATCTCATGCTTTGGTATGTACTATTCTTTGTTTGTGATCTAGCCCTTAAATGGTCTTTCTCAAAATAGGGGACCCCCCAAATCATCCAAGTCATGAGTCATTTGTAGTAACAAGCCAACCAGTTGTTGGGGGGTCCCCCATGGCTTGAGAAACCACGTGCCAAATAGTACCGCTGCCGGCGACTGAGACCCCTGGACCATGTAAGCAAAGATGAAGGCGAAGTTCCTGCCAGGGAGGCCACGGCAAACTATGGGGGGTAAGCAATGATGGTAGGGATCTTTGGGATGTAATGACAAAGCAAAGCACACACACAGACTTTGGGTTGTCTGGTAAGTAATCAGTTGCATTGTCACAACAATGTTTCTGCAGTGGTCCGCAAGCAAATCAAATTGTCTAGCCACAGGAGACTGCCGGTCACAGCCCTCTTACCTTCAACATGGTCATGAATATTCATAACTATGAATCACAATCCCTCAAACTTCGGTGGCTATTGGTGTGCAACCGCATGTCAAACAAGTCTTCAGCATTCCCAACTAGATATTTTCTTTTCCATTCTTCAACTCAAATCTACTAACCATCATCAGCCACTATCCATCACCAAAAATGATGAGCCCCCAGCCATCCTGTACCAACCACCACCATCGCCTAAGCAGCCTGAACCCACCATCCTTCACCCGTTGTCACGCCTCAGGGTGCGGAAGTAGAGCTCCGTGCCGGTACCACCTGGGGTGCGCCGTGGAAGTTGACCACTGATGGATCAGTGTTAACCTTGGATAACCTTGGTGAATACCGAAGCCACTGAATGGTTGGATAAGAGGTTGGTTAGTAGGTTGGCTAATAGCTTATAATCTACCAGAAATAGCAGGGCAATTTGATGGTCAACCATGATGATATGACTTACCACTGATGGAAAGCTGCAGATTTGAGAGTGTTGGATTGCCGTTTAAGGCTTGACAATCATCTTAGCGCCATCCAAGTTTGCAGCTCTGGGAAGCTATTTAGAAAAACATGGCGTTGAAACTCCCAAACGCGTGCTGCTTCCCAAACTGGGGTGGAGTGTCTTGAAACCCTGCAGCCAGAATCATTGTCTAGATTTGGGTATGTGCCAAAATAATGGTACCCCCCCAAAAACAATGGTTTCCTAGTAAAATCATAATTTTTCGGTGAGTTGTTGGTTACTGCATTTTGGCACATACCATTTGGTGATATACAAACTCGCATGCACCAAGAATGATGGTTCAGGATGAGTCCTGCACGCCACAGCCTTGGCCCCGTGCCTAGTTCGCTCAGACGATAGGTTGGCGTCCAAAGGGGACTCATCCACTTGTGATCTGGGCGAGGCACATTGGGCTGGGTCTAAAGGTGGATCACGCACATCTGAATCAGTTGTAAGAACTATCATGGATACACAAATTGTACCCATTATTAGTTCTGATACTCAATGATTTACATATGGATACATCTCATTGTACCTGATTGTACCTGATGGTATCTGGTTTGCATCAGATTGTATCACGCAAATCCGTGGGTCAATCTAGATTCACTCTTCTCATTACTGCACATAGTGGTCACCTATATGTCTCATGTATCTAGATGTGGCTGGAGACTGTGAACGCCGTGAAGTGGCTTTCACAGCTTGTGAATAGATGGGGTATTGAGCATCAATCAGTGATCCCCACCCCCCACCCCCTGGGAACCCCCGTGAAACTTTGATTATTTGGGTGGTTTTTCTTGAGAGATTCAAACATGGCGGGTGGATCAAGGATGTGATACCGTTGTGAGTTCAATGTAGGCGCTATGACCGTGGATGGCCAATTACTGGGCATTTCGAAACATGTTTTGGGGAATGATAATGACATGATAGTCAGACATGACTAAGTTAGAATGGGGATGTGCCAACCTGGGACGAAAACTGATAGCCGGAAGCCTTGCTACCAGGTTGACAGGCGTGCATGATGGTTCACAACGGTTTCACTATCAGGGCTAATGTCGGTGGATTATGAAGAATCACAATGCTCAATAATTGGAAACCATCACTGACCATTTATTGCTGGCGAATTTAGTGACATGATGCTGATAAATATAATCCTGATTCTTCGCTAATAGTTGGCCATAATCATTGTCGCCTGTCACCGTCATAACGAATAATTTGCCAATCATTGTTGGCAAAAACAGAATCGACCATCATACACCATCCGTTGACCACCAATAAACATCCCTAAACCCAAACCTATCATTAAGGCATAAGTAACCATCAGTAAACAATCATCAGATTATCACGAGCCTCATGAGCCATCATGAACTGCATCTGAGCAACGTGGACATTGCCCCCGTTGAGTGGCCGGACGTTGTGTGGCGCTGGTGTGGACCAAATGCTTTCGAGCTTCCTGGTTGATGGTTCATTGTGTCTTCAACGGCGGTAACCGTGAAATCAGCCGTACTTGACCATGAACCAGGCAGAAACTAACCATTGCCATGGATGAAACATTACTTATCCAGTTTGTAGATCATTTATGATCAGTGTTTTCACTGGTTCAATATACAAGTACATAGAACATTATGAACAATTGGCCATTGATAGTTATCAGCCATTCAACCACATGGATCATGATCTATTTGAACAGGATCATAGTAATGATAAGCAACCATCAGCCAATCATTTATAACTAGGATGATTTAACCAATACAAAGAGCATTAATCAATGTGGTCGATAGCATGGTTTGCTGTTGTGCTTGTTATCTTGATACCATGGTTGATCAACACCAGCATATTTGTAACAAATGGTGTCGACAATGGTTGATAGCCATGTCAATGCAAATAACTTGATGCGTATCTTTGATATAACTTGGTGATAATCAAGAACACTTGAGAATACAATTATCACGGAATATCAACCAATGATCACACGTGCATTGATTTGTAGAGGAGATCTCATGATCTCATCAACATCACTCGATATAATCATTTGGAATTATAACTAATCATGTCATACTAATGATCGCATAGCTAGAGACCATAACTCATCATGACTATCATATAATAATCTCACCATAACTGATTTAGCTAGTAAGAATTTAACTAACAATGTATACTATCAATCTAATTGGGCTTTTTCTTTTTCGAACTAGAATCGTTCATCAACAAATCCATTATTGTTGTCTAACCATTATTGTTGGTGATTATCCCCTACTAACCACCACAATCCCCTATAAAACCATTAAGAAATCACCATATCTCATGACCATCGCCGGATGACATGACTTCCCCACGACGACTTCAACGACACCGCAATAGCAGCGCTCGCTGCGTCCTCCAAATTGGGCGTAGGATCTGAGGCTTGAGCCTTGATGCGGGGGGGGAATGATGGTTGATGATGGTTGATGTTGGTGAGTCATGGGTTATGATGTGGTGAGTCATGGGCTAAGACTTGGGGGGAATGATGTGGTGAGTCATGGGTTTGGGGTGGTTAATGTTGGTTAAGCAAGGGTGAATCTGCTGGTTAATGATGGTTAATGATGGTTAATGATGATTGATAACATTCGGAAATAGGTCAAATAGATTAAGTATGGTCAAAAGTAGGTTAGTAAGAACAAAAGGAGTTTAGAATGATCATTGTCAAAGGGCTAATGATGGTTACTAGCAATGGGTCAAGAATGCATGTTATAATGGGTCAGAGCCAGAGTAAGGATGGTCAATTGATGGACACTTCATGGTTGATGATGGGTGAACTATGGTGAATAACGGCTGACCATGGGGATTACCAGCAATCATAAGGGGATGTCACGGTTCAAGATGCTTTGATGATGATGGTTGCCTAATAATGAGTCATGGGTAATTACTGGTTCATTCCATCTTGGAAACCAATTATGATGATGATGATGATGATGATGATGAAGGGTCATTACTGGTTCATTCATGATTCAAGTCATGGTGGTTTATCTTGGAATCATGATTCATCTAATCCCTCCCATTCGCCTGCCCCGGGAGCCCACAAAAATCCGATGACCAAAGCAGAAAAACCTGCACCGACTATCATTATCGCTATTCAGCGACCATCATTTACCACCTTAACCACTACTAGTCATTCATTAACAATCATTGTGATACCGGATCACAATGATACTGTTTGATGTTGATAGGTCTTGACGTTTGAACAACTGCCGATATGCGTGATACTAGGGGGGATCCTGGTGTCGGTTCTCAACTATGTTCGGTGATTAACCCGGTAACCAAGCAGCAAGATCGGATCCATTCACAAGCTATGAACAATACAACAATAACCAACACTTAGCAACAACAACAACAACAACAACAACAACAACAACAACAACAACAACCCAGAAAGAACCATACACTGTTTCCATCCTTGGTTACTCCCAAGCACCAATAACAAAGCACGAACCTACCAACCCATCAACCTTGGCCCAAGAATCAACCGCTCAGTTGACTTTCCATCATCCGGCGCTGCAGCTTGGTGACGTCAAAGGTCTTGTAGGTCTTGGTGGTTTTGTTCGTCTTCACCGTGTGTGGCGTGGCAGGATCCACTGGGCCCTGTTGGAATCCGGCGGGACGACTTGGGCAAACGTTGACTGCACCAAGGTTGGTTGAAGTTACCTCCGGTTGCTGATTACAGTTGATATTGAACAGCTAAGATGACTAATCAGCAGCTGTTCGATTAATGATGAATCAGCAAGTAGTTATAATCATTGATTTTAGAACTATATGACTAATCAGCAATTGTTAATCAACAACAATTAAGATGCTATATCACCTGATCACTGATCACTATCAACTGTAAAAGTTGTTGGGAATCGCCTGTCGGATCAAACATGATAGCGTATCAGTTGTGCAAACGTCGAAACATATACTATTACTAATATCAATCATAGTTGGAGATATTGGCCATCAGTGATCCCCCGAAATAGCTGTTGGTCATCTCTAGGGCAAGCAACTAGTTATTGGTTTATCACCTGTCCCAACAAAAAACAACTTTGTTTTTCAGTGGTACAGTAATGCTTGGACTGGTTCGTTCACGACGGTTGGACAGTATCCATGAACCGTCTCAATAGTCGACCATCAATGATCACATGGTTCAAATTGTCATGATGCCAGCGCTGGTAATCATGACTATATTCCAACCATGCGGTCACCAAGACCAGTATAATGATTCGACCTTGGTGGATGCGTGTTTTTAACCAACCCACTGTCGATTGGTACATCCAACCATTCCTCATTTCGAACGTCATTCTGAACTGTCCAACATCGATCATCATCAACCATCACTAATCTTCATTACTGTAAGCATCGTTCATCATCATCATCATCATCATCATCATCATCATCATCATCATCATCATCACAGATCGTCATGTAGCATCATTTATCCCAAATATTGGGGAAATTGCAGGGTTTTAAACCACCAACCAGCATCAACCAGCATCAGCAACCGTAGCAATGATCTTTAATCAGTGACCTTCGCTACTATTTGGTGAACGGGCACTCCTGGTGGCTCCAAATCGCTGCCCCCTTTAAAGGGTAGCCGGGCAGGATACCCATAGGGAGCCGCTCATTGATCCCAACCACAGGAATCGTTCTGAAGGCCTCTTCTGGGTCGTCAGGTCTCGGAAAAGGCCGGCGGATAGGTCGATGATGGCTGAGAACCATGTGGATAACCAGTAACAAATGTCATGGTTGATGCTCTGATGATGGTCATTGATGATTGAATCTTGATTACTTACCCAGTAATTAACACGGATAATGATTATTGATAATTAATGAACTACGAGAATTAGTCATGTCCAACTATCAGTGTGGCTGATGATTTTGGAGATTATTGTGGCTGAATATGCATCGTGACTGATGTGATTTCATTGAAAGAATGGAAAGGTAATAACTATATATACAGATATACTAGCGATTGGGTACCATGACAATGATTACAATGGTGGGGTATGACTGCGAGAATAAGCAGTCACCAACAACAACGACAATGGTTCAGCTCTGGTTAATTTCCCATCAATACTCATGGTTAATCATCAAGAATGACAACAAGAGCTTTAGTAAGACCCCCAAATGATGATTATTGCTGGTTGAATGATGGTGAATCATGGCTATGAAAAGCCATGGTTCACGATGGTTTAATACATAATTGAAACCAACAGTATTAGGTAGAGTATTAAAGCCATGGTGTTAATAGCTATGGCTTACGTTGACTCATGTGTGAAACCATCGCTTCTCCCAATACTCAATACTAGGTAGAACTACGATGAACGAGGCTAATTCATGCTGATTTGTAGTAGGAGCAGCTTGCAGAAATGACACGCCTATTCACGAGGGTGCAGGGATTGTGCAGTAGACATATGAGGGTTATCCATTCATTAGAATGAATGATTAATCATCATTAGATGGATTGATTTTGGATTATCGTTCATTAGACTTATGAGGCTACGTTATCAACAATTCATTAATCATTACTGGTTACACCATTCATTGATGAGGGTTATCCAACATTAAACATCAACACCCCATGACGTGTTTGGAGTCAATAGAACAAAACATGTCTTCTTGACTGCCCTGGTCAGCTTCTTCTACTCTTCTGTTTCATCATTGCTTATTTTCGGCAAAACAACGCATTACAAGATCTTGATTGAAAACACAACTGCAATAGTTCGTTCATGAATTTGGCTACCAATATGCCCCATAGTGAGTCATTGCTATCATACTCGATCATGAATCACCATCAACGGTCAGAATTACCAATGTCACCCCGGAACCCCCAGTGATTTCATACTGAAGCCCATCAGCTAGGTCCTCAGGTCGTAAATGGTCAGCACCATTGCAGTAACACTTGTGCTGATGGTCGCTGAAGCGTATCACCAGTGGCTGGTGTAACCGATCTGGTAGCTGAGAACTTATCATGGCATGCTTTCAAGGAACAACGACCAACTGTGAGGCGCCCACGTCGAAAATGGATGTTGAGGCTTACTGACACAAAGTTAAAGCCCACCTAGGATGTTTATACCCGATATCCGAAGTCACCGGCTGATCGTTGACATCTTCTCTGTTGATAATTGACTACCAACATGATCATCAACCATTCACACAACTGGTTGGTGGTTTCAACCCTATGAAAAATGCTTGTCAACCAATCACTTGTTAATAATCACTAAGAGGGAAAAATGTTTGAAACCACCAGCCATTCACATAAACCTTCCGTCAAGCTACTGCAAATCCAACAAGTTTGACATGACTTCCAGGCATGGGTGTTTCTCCAAACCCCCAGTTATCATCCTTTGTTTTAATCATTGGTAGCAACCATAACTTTGGGGACCCCCATGGATTGAAAAACGAGCATGTAGAAGTTGTAGTAGTTGTTGAACCACTATTCTTGGTGACTGTCGCCCATTATAAACCATACAAATCATCGTTTTCTATAGGTAAACCCAATATAAATGGTGGAAATTCCACCATTATCAACCATATGGCTGTGGGTCAGTTCACCCTGTACCCCTGGTCCCCCCATCATTAGGCAGCAAGTTGTCCCACTATTATTGTTGGTCCTTATCCCCCATCATTGTCGCTTAAAATTTGACACATAGCCATAAAAACGGTGGAATTGCCACTATAAATGGAATTTTCAATAGGCATGCATTTTCCATTTATAGTGGCATTACAATATTTACACTAGTATTTTCCATTACCATTTGCAGTCAATACTAGCATTGTTCAACCATTAACTAGTATTCACTACAAATGGTAACAATTAACTGTTTTCTGCCTAACTGTTTGTTTGTTGTCTCTTCACTTTTAATTCATATTATTAACATTTAAGATGCTTCAAGTTAAGTAATTTTTGTTTTCTCTACTGAACTGCTTGTTTGTCTTATCTTTAACTGTTAAATTTCGCCAATTTTCCACCATCCCAGTTCACCATTTGTAGTCGCAGGGCATCTTGTGGAGACCCCGGCCCGAGGTCCCGACACGTCGTGGATCTTAATGGCCGCCTTTTCGCGGGAACACCTGCGCCAGGCGGAGGGGTTTCCCCGTGTCTGTGTTTGATACTTGATATAAACACGTATCAAAAGTATATATAGATGATATTTAATATCAGTATATAAATATATATATATATATATATCAATACGTGTAAGCATACATAGGTATATCAAGTATCATCTATGGTATAAAGAGGTACATAGAAATATATGCTTGTTAGAAATATGAATAATTAATGCATGCATACATACCTACAATATGTGTGAGATTACAAATGACATGAACACACATATCAATCATGCAGAATTACACATGATATGTCTGTATATAGGTAAATAACGCGTACACTCATGATGTGCAATTCTGTGTATGTTTATAACGTATCATTAACAAGACACGTACTTCGTGACTAGGGATGCAACGTACCGTTGTGACTTGTTTCGACTGGTCACTCGTAAGTTGATCTTTCAGGATTTGGCGGTTTCTCAATTCATGGGTATCCGCAAACCATCCTTCATCAATCATTTGTAGTAATAAATGATCCGATATCAAACATTTCTACTTATAAACCATCCATTCTTGGGGTTCCGTATTTTGAGACAGCTGTAAAAACCTGTTTGCAATATAGACAATTCATAGTGATAATCTAATATTGACCATCATTTTTGAGAAATTTTTGAAGTTCAATTGAAGACAGCGGCGGTAGGATCTCTCATGAACCGAAGCGGCGGCCCCGAGATGACCTGCTAACACAGGCAGCGCTGCAGAAGCCAAAAACAACACAGGACTACCATAGTTGTTGTTCCTGGTGTCCATGTTCTTTGTCAATAAAAGGGGCCACAAAATGGTTGGTTTATTGCTAAAAAACGATTGATCCTCTATTTTGAGAAAGCGTCATATCGCAAGTGATTGTAATATCGCAAGTATCCTGAAAAGACCAGAAAACAACTGGTGTCCTGACACTTCGCAGCATACGAGGTTACATATGTCTATATATTTGTTTATTGATCTAACACCCATCCATTCATCTGCTTCGTACATCTATTTACTGGTAGGTGGTTAAGGGCAACCCCCAAAAATATGCTTGTCCAACTTGTCAAATCATCAACTAACCAACCATCCCAAATACTGGAGAAAAAGCAATCTTTAAAAACCCCCAACCAGTCTATCCTTCTTACAGTCCGGTAAATTGTTCAGCCACCATGTGAAGCCAATCCCAGGTCGATATGAAAACAAACCACTAAACAAAAGATGATTTCTGGTTGACCAGCCCCGTGGACAGAAACTACCACAACTTCACACATAATTTCGTCGTGATTTATCAATGATCAGCCAGCAGTATTGATCCCACTGCTGGTCATCTGAACAATGGATGATGTCCACTGTTGGCTTCATCTTTCTTGACCCTTCAAGTATCATTAATTATCACCATATCTTTTGCACGAAGCATCTACAATCGATCAAACACCAATTGATCACATTGAATGGTGATGCTTGGTGATGCTTGGTGATGCTTGCGACCATGGCTCATCATGCTTCACTTGCTGGTTTCTTAAGCCATAGGGGTACCCCGAAGTTATGGTTAGCCTATTCCCATAAATGCTTCATAAAGGATGATACCTGAGGGCACCCCTATTTTGAGAAACACTCATCTGTTCTTAAAGATTTGCTTGTGTTTTCGTTGAAAATTGGGGACATTTGGGGGCCCCTATGTTAAGAAACCCCTGCTTTACTTAACCAACTATGGTTTCATCATGGCTGATCATGGTGCCTCTACTGGTTTTGATCCACTGCCTGGTATCAATCGTTCGACGACCATCCCATCCAACGGCAACAATGTTGAAGCTGATGGCTATGGTTTCAATTGATCAACTGCTGAGCCATCACAAGCTGTGGCTTTTGGTTGGCTATTGGATCAGCAATCATTATCATTAGTTATCACTACATGGCTACTACATGGCTCTTTGTTGGCGCCACTGATCACCACTAGCTATGATTCATCGGCCTTGGCTGAGATGATTCTGGTCAAATGGTCGACTCCGTGGTCATCGCCGATCCGCCATCAACACAGAGTTTTGTCAACGTGACAATGGCATCCATAACCAGTCGCAACGGGAAGCCGCGGGATAGTCTAGCAACTAAGCTGGCATCATCTGGTTGTGGGTACCCTAAACCCCTGGCTGTTCACATCCACCCCATAGCCATGGTCGAAGTTGCCACGTGAGGTGAAGCCATGGGGCCGCCCCCGTGCGCACCATCGAAAAGGGATGGTGATGCCCACGGTCATCACCAAGGCATAGACAATGCTGTAGGCCCATACTCGAGCCTTGGAACTGCCATGGTGAGATGGTGATGGTTCATGAACTAGCAGGGTTCATAAGCTTGCGCCTTCATGGTGATTCATGAGCTGGTGAGTGCTGCTGAAGCCTGCTAATGATGGTTAATGAGATGGTTCATGATAGTCCACTATTGTCTATATGGCTTCGTGATAATGGAGGCCGGTTGATGACCATGCTTAAGGTTAAGCCGCTAGTTGCAATTGTGTCAGCAATTCTTATTGCTTAATCTAACTAGTGCAAATAGTAACATCATAATCATAATTAAAGCAACATTGCATCCCTCTTAATCAGAAATCATATACTAGCAACTACGAATTTATGAATAGTACCTATGGCAATCAACAACCCATAGTACAAGCCTAAATCATTCCCTATAGACCAGTGGAATATGATGGCTTCATTGCTTTCAAAAAATCGGCCTGGTGAAAGCTGCCCCCTGAGAGTCCCGGGCAAACTGGCTGCTTTGGTCGAGGTTCAGTTCTGAACAATCGGCCTGGAAAGCAGCCAGCTGGTTGGAAAGCGCGCTGTTGAACTTGATCACACCGTGAACCACAGGGGTCTCTTGCGAAGCACAATTCGTTGGTTCGCAAAACCGCGGGCTGGCATTGTTGTTGTTGTTGTTGTTGTTGTTGTTGTTGTTGCTGTTGTTTTTTATAGTTTATTGTTGGCCGGCTTGTCAACCAGCTTCCAAACCACACTATTGTTGGCTGGCTTTTATCACTGGTTATGTTTCTTGTTTGTTAATTAGTTTTGCCAGCTGAGGTTTGTCATTCCCGGTTGCAGGTGGCAGCTTAGAAATCAACATGTCAACCTGATGTGGTTACTTTCTGCTGATTGTCTACAGGTGAACGGCTACTCCTGGCAGCTCTTGGGCTCCCCCTTTAAAGGGCCAGAACGGCCGGGAGACCCGAATGGCTCCTGGAATCCCTCCCATGTATTCATCACGTTCATCATTTTTGCCTCAGCCATCACCACCAGCGACCAGTAGTTGGTGGTGAATGGACTTATCAAACAGTTATTGTGGCAAGAAACCCAGTAAAACTCAACTTTTAAGGCAGCCCAATCTGATCACCTAGTATGGGTCGATGTTCAAAAGCCAAGAAAGGTGAGACAATGATACCTGACCACTTGCAGCACTAGCAATAGCTACTTAGCCAAACCTGAACCTTGGCTGTCACTGATCATATGCCCATCTGTGTTTCATCCATGGGAGCCAAAGTAGGGGAATGTGTTGATGGCCTGCAACAGCCGTGTGATCAGAATGTTCAGCCAGTGGCATGATCTGATTAAGCATAGTGGTAATGATAGCATCAACCATTATCAGCCACTAGATCGTCTTTATCGACCATGACTACTCACCATCATTATTGTTCACCATCATTGATCTAACAGTTTCATGAATCGCTACCAAACTACTTACCAAAGAACCATCATCAACCATCAATCATCCCCTATTGGTTGCAAACCATGTACCCTAGCAGTTTTCAGAAATAAATATCATCAACTATGAACCATCAGCCACCAGCAACCATCAACCCATACTTAGCACTGACAATTACTAAGGAACAAGAAATACCAGTTCTCCACAATCCTGATTGATCATTGTGCTGGTCACTTGACTCTTGTCAGTCATCCAATTCGTTCTTATGTTAATAAATATCAGCCATATGCTGATCATCATGAACTCATCAGTCATCTTATCCCATATACATGTCACATAAATGGTCATCATTATGCTGGTCACAGGGTGAAACCGTTACATCAATGGGATCACCTCCTATTCTGACTATTGCTGGTATATTCCCTACTATTGTTGGTTGCTAACCCCTATCATCAACCATAAACCGCCATGAACATCTCATGGGACCACCTCCCTCCGGGACATCGTCATCCCATGGGAACGCCACAGTTTCACCCTGGGAATTCACCCTCGCCTTCTCGGCCCAGTACTCCAAAGCGCCCTGGGAGCTGCTCGTGACTCGGTTGAAGGGGTAGAACCCTTCATGTTAGCTGCTTCATATTAGTATATCCGTTATAATAATGCATATACTAAGGTAATACATTATAATAATGATGGTTAATAGTACTAATCATAGTAATGAGATTCAATACTCGGGTTGTTAGTTTGTTGTCATACTCGTTAAGAATACTAACAATATTCATGATAGTAATAGGACTAATAATGGTATCTTAACTGTTAATCTTGGGTCTTAGTGATAGTTGATAATCGTACTCTTTGACTGTTGTTAAGAGTAGAATATTACTGATTAATGACAACACTCATAATGATTAGTGTTATACCGTTGATACTTATGATGATTAGTGCTAAACTAATGAGGATACTGGTTTCTCGTAAAAAGCTGAGTTTTGTTCAATTCTTGGTCATGTGTGTTTGACATCTTCTGACGGCATTGTTCTAAATTTTTCTTCAGCGATTGTTGGTAACTATTTTGCCAAGCACATGGCAAGACTAAACACAACTAACATTATGACGGTACACTAGTACACTCAACAACATGTGAACACCTGCCATACTCAGTCCACTAACGGCTATGGCTATCACGACAGGAATGGAGACATTAAAACAGGTAATGTAGTACTACGACATTGTATATCGATACTATATACATATATATATATATATACATGTGTCTTTCTGAAATAGTCCGGCCTGTCAAAGAGGCACAAGTCCATGCTGACAAATCAACCAAGCGTGCAACTAACAAGGTGACTAGCCAAGTGACCAACCAGCCAACGAAAACGATATCAACCAATGAACAAAACCCAGCAACGGACCAACAACATAACCAAGCAAGGAAGCAACGAACCAAGCAATCACGCGAAGAAGCAACCAAGCAACTCACTATGCAACTGAGCAACCAAGCCAGCAACCAGCCCACGAGTCGGAAGCAACTGCAACAGCATTGCCAGAAGCAACAACAACCAATGAAACCTTGGGATCAATCCACGGCTGCCTCAAAAGACATTCTTCGAAGCTTTTGAACCTAGGTCGTTGCAATGACGACGGGTGCAGTGACGATGGAAGTCCCAACCACGAGATGTGGGGTCACCAGGGTGGATGACGCTGTTCATCGTTTGACAACGTTGGGAAAGAATTCCCACGATGAATGTGCCATAAAGCAGGAAGACAGCACATGTAGCATGAATATGCTGCACTATATACTGATTGGGTCTATAGTTCACAATATTTTTATAGTAAAACGACCAATCAAATAGATTGTTGGGCACATGTTGCACTGGTTTTGAGTAACCTTTGTTGGTTGGCCATATCAGCACTACCTGTTGCCTCCTATGGTTAAAACCCATTTACGCTGTCAAACGTCGACTTCCACAATATTGCCACGGACCATCGACCAGTCACAGCTAGACTTCTCAACCACAACCAAAAACAGTAGTCATAAAAATCACTGGCAAATATCAGGCATAGTCCATCTTGGACACCTGAACGTTGACATGGCTGAGTCATTCCAAGACGTGTTCCCGGGTGACCCATGACATGTTGCGGCTGTTGGACTGTACCTGATACACAAGCACTGGTCGCGGGCATTCCAACCAAGGGCTGATTTGGAAGAGTCATGGAGCATCAATTTAGCACAAGATGGGTCAACCACACACACAGTGACCATGAGAAGTAGAAGTAGATGATGATTGTTGTTGAGAGTGTTTCCGATCATCAATTTAGTCCGACAATCATCGATTTAGTCCGACAATCACAAGGAGATAATATTTGGAGTCGGCGATGATTGTTGCTTAGAATTTGTTTCGATTCAATTCTAGCCCAGAACACATTTCATAGAATTCCACCACAGTGATGATTGCGGCTCGCAACCATTGTCTTTCCAGTATTAGAATCAAAACAAGCTGCAGTCATTCATTATCATGGATGATCTTAATGGATATATGATATCTAAAAATATGTACGCATCTTCATGTGTATGCTGTATACATTGCCATTCGATACATGAATCAAATGTGGTCACGTAATATGCATTCTGTAAACATCTGCGATCGCAAATGATGATGGCCGCTATGGATAGCCATGGTGGTGCTGCTCCCATGGCTGCCCTCAGCTCTATCCATCGTCACAGCTGCGCCGAGGGGCGGATCGCTGGGAGAGTGCACTTCAAAACATGCCAGTTGCGCGACGGCAGAGTTTGGAAACGAAATGATGCTTGATGTTGGTGAAAATTGTCAGTAATGATGATTGATAATAGGTACTGATCCAGCATTATGATGGAGCCCCTTTGTCAAATGCTGATGTGATGCTGGTCATGGGCCATTTCAATGATGATTCTTCCCAAGTCCATTGGCCAAGACTGGAGACTGGAACCCTGGCGAGCAGCATCCTTGATCATGGGGGGGAATGGGAGCCCCTTGTTGAGGGATTTACCTACATTTCTTTCGGCTTAAAGCTCTAACCATTGGTGAACATTGATAGAAAAATGGGCAACTACTAGCAAATGCGTTAAGCTGATGGTTAACTAACAATTGTGTGTGTAAAACCAGTAGTCAGCTGATGAGTTAACCACTAGTCTGTACAACGTTGGTCAACCACTAACAATCTAACAGTTCATCAAGCAGCTTCAAGCAACTTCTGATTGAAAGCTCATGATTAATCAAACCATTAACCTGCTTCCTAACTGGTTTGTGATGAAGCCTATCACTAACCAGCTCATTAAGCAACACCAAGCTGCTTGCTATCGGCTCTGAACCTGCTCGGAGCAACCAGCCTTACGAAGTCTGCGCAAGCGGCGAAACTCGAGGGCGCGCTGCGGCGTTTTTTTCGATCGGAAGGCACTGCTCCGGTGCTTTGGGGGCACAGCACCTGGGGTCAGCGGTGCTGGTTGAAACACCCGGGGTGTTGGGACGCCTGGTCCTGGTTGGGCACCGATATGGTTAGTACCTATGGTAAGTGATAGATATTATATAAATATGATGGTAGAAATTTTTATGAGTGATACTACCAGTATTTGCTTTCGGAGCAGTGTGGGAAATAGGTACGTAGATGAACATTGGTTGTCCTTAATTCGTACAAATCCACAACCTGCGGACATGAGAATACAGTGACAAGTACCACTTTGACGGTCAGCAAAGCGTACGTCACGAACAGGCACTCATGATAACATGTGTATGTCTGTGATTGTAAGCTGTGAGGTGGTGTCCATGTGCGGAAGAGGCCGATCAACTGCAATTACCCTTTCAGTTTTTGACAACTGTAAAATGACAATGATAGATTGTACTGATTTGTGACAAGTGTCAATAATCTGAGAACGCTAGTTTCATTTGCAATGACCAATTGCAATTGCCTGTTCATCAATCAGAACTAATTTCACATCATCAATCAGAATACGCCATACGTACCATACATCCGGTTGGTTAAGATCCAGCACACCACATAGACCATCAACCAGCCATCGCCGCCACGAGTCACCACGCCTCCATAAGTCCCCGTGGCGAAGATCTTTGCAACGCGTGGGGCACGCTCTGGCGAGCCCGGGCGGTGGGGTTCAAAACGTGCAGTCTGCGGTTCCAAGTGATGGATGTTAAGGATGGCTGAGGAACCAATAGCTAGAGAATGGCCATAGTTACGGTAATAGATATAAGCCATAGTTGATGTCATGGCTATTGGGATGAATCAATCAATTCAATTAATAAAATGGCCGTACTATAATTAGCTCTAGGCAAGCATTACTAATTGATTATAGTTATAGCTGTAATGATTGTTAATCAATGGTTCTTGATTATAGTGAATAACCAATCACTTGATGGCTAGTGAATCAATAATCATTCGTGGCTAGTGAATGTCGGTGATGGATATCAATGTTGGATGATGTAAGAAGAATGATTCGTAATGATAGTCAATTAACCAGTATCAACAAGTATTAAGCATTACTAACCACGATGAACATTTATGAACCACTATCAATCAACCATGCCTGACTTTGTCCAACTACTGGGGTTTAGCATCGATCATGACAGTCGCATGCTCGTCCCTCTTTCAAGCTGATGCTGACGACCTATTTGGTACGCTCAGCATATTCCCGTCTCACGGAGTTGCCAGATTGCCTTCATAGAGCGTCTAGCTATGCTTATGAAGTGAATCACGGGCCATTGGTACTCTTGATACTGTCACAAGGGAACTGCACCTAACCATCAAACCTGAGAGCAAAGGAAATTTGACTACCATCAACTCTCAACTAAATCAAGAGTAACCATCAGTAGTAATTACCAACCTTGATCAACCATCAACCACGACTAACTTGTAAATCTCTCAGGGCTTGAATTCATCCAATCTGCGCCAGGAGCAAAACGATACAATGGACTGATTGTGCTGATGCTCATTTGGTTTCAGGTGGCACGCAAGAAGGATCAATCTGGCAGCCTTATCATTGCTATTCAAATGTGTTGCGGTACCAAACAGCACACTCCTACACCCCTCCATTGAAAATTGGGGGTTTAACCTTGATTTCTTGCCTGACTTTTGCGACGTCCATATCTCCGGTGAACTTCCGTGCATTGTCATCATCATCATCAACATCATCATCATCATCATCATCATCATCATCATCATCATCACCACCATCATCATCATTCTTACCCTCCGTGTTTGGTGGTTACATTCCCAGTAACATTGGTTAACCATTGCTAGCAACAGCCTCATGGAAACTGTGCTGGCTAATTATGGACGAACCATCAAGTTGGTACTATCAAATCCATGACCGTTAACAACGGACGAATTGGATGTTTAACGGATTGGCAACAGCAAGGGGTGCAGTGAGACTTGGTTCTTTCTTTGTGACCACAATTAACTATTGAAATCAGTTTGCCCTTCGTCTCAAGCACCAGGGTCCCGCACTTTGCATGCTAAGCATCTTCATCATCGCCTAAAGTGTGAGACAAGACTTAACCCGTGCTGATCTTGGCAGATTGCCAACAACACACGGAGTATGATTGGGAATAATTGAGTAAACAAACATGCTGGTTAGTGACAATTGATGCAAAATAACCAATGGCTCACGATGACTGGAATGGTGACCAGCTATTGATAGTTGTTAATGGTCATGATGATATGAGTGATACATTCTCATGACAACAAGCTGTAGTGAACATGACTATGACAATTACGATAGCAACAAAATAAGAGTAAAATGATCATGATCTATGGTCTGGGCTAGTGTGCCACGCTAAGAAAACACAGCCACAAAAGAAACCTTTCAATGGTGATTAGTAAATAAATCAGTCATGGGCATCACTAGCATCAGTATCACTGTTTGTGGAGACACTATCATAATTAGTGGAGTCACTGGAACAGTTGTCAAGCTTTGAAATAGCAAACATCCTGTTTATCAGAATCAACATGGCAATAGTGACAATGCTAGTGCTACAGGAACACGACAATCATAATAGCAGTGCTTGTTATCATGATATTCGATTCTAATTAATAGCTATGATGGCATGGCAGTGGCGGCATAACCAGCAATACCAAAAGGAAGATAACAAAGCTGGGGAGCATAACCTGTGAGACTGACTGAAACCGTTACTGGGATTGTCTTGTGGCGTCATTGCCATCCTGGGTACATTGTTGGAGGGTAGATGATGATTGGTAACGATTAGTAGTGATCATCACAACCTTGGTCAAGTGACGTTCATTGATAAGAAACTGTCCACAAATGTGTGCACCTGCAATGATCCAAATGTTCTGACTATCTTTTGTCGCGCACCATCTTTGGACAAACCCATATCCCTGCAGTCTGCTACTCCGGCTTGAGTCGTACTCAACCCACCGGGGAAATGCACCATTCAAAATGGTTGACAAGCAATAAATACATGTAACGGTAGCCATGGTACCGCAACATTGGCGGGTTTTAAACTGGTCAAATCTCGGGGATGTTTTTAGGATACCACAATGTACCACCAGAATCTACTCGAGCCGTTCTTGACTACACCAACTGTACATTTATCATTACCTTACTGTTGGATCGCTTACTATGACCTTGCCACAAGTTTTATCCAAGTGTTTTTGAAGTCAATCATACTCCCAAGTGCTCAGCGAAAGAGCATCCTCATCATTCTGACTTGAGAGTTGTATCCCCCCTCGTTGACCATCATCACTACTCGCGACCAATGATTCTCTCACCTGGATATTCCAATCCATGGGTGGCACCCAAAAAAACTACACATCTATCACATCTGATCATTGTCTGCTTAGGAGTGCAGTATGTGCATTGACGGAGACTGCAAGCATACCAGTATAGACTTCCATGACAATCATTGCCAAGCCTGTAAAAACATCAACTACTGGCTTAGATATTCTTAAACCTGGTCGTTGTGATGAACAAAGTTTGTTGATCATTGTCAACTGAGACCCTGAGCAGTGAACGAGTATAGTGATGCCAATCTGTCGCTTGGTTACAGAAATCCATGTCAGCGTCACCATTTCTGATAGCATTGGTGAAGTGCACACTTGTACTGAATGAACATTTGATGTGTTAAGTGTTGAACAAGCTGATCTTGACCACGCCAACCGTTGTTTCTAAGCAGTTGTTGTCAATATCCACAGCAACACCCCCCCATGATCTTCGTACCGCGAAAACAGTTCACAATCACCCGGCGAGTCACTCAATCCATTGACCTTCAGCAGTCGCTGGCCTTGCACCGATGCGCCATTGCGACTGATCCTGTTTGGTCATCAATGTAGTGATTGAACAATGGCCAATAATCATATGGTGGTTTCTCGAAATAGGGGTTCGTTACCAATAAGCCAAACATTTGTTCGGTCCCGTATTTTGAGAAAACACCATGTAGCCAATCTTTTGACTAGCTGTAGAAGCATATTTGGCATCAATGTATTGATTGAATAAAGAGCTAGTAATCAAGTAGTTCCACAACTAAGTATGTGAGCATACGGATTGACAACCATTACTACAACCCTTTCTTAAAAACAAGTAGTTCATTGTAGCAGCAAATGACCAACTATATCTTGTGGAGCATGGTGCAGCAAGAAGGGAGCTGGGCTTGATCATGTCGAATGATAAATTAACAAATTGGGACAAATCATTGCACAATGATATAAAAAACAAGTATACCGATCACTAGAACAGCTAATCATGAGGGTTCACAACAACAAGCACCAAACAACAGGTGAAGCCTCATGATTAGCTTATTGTCTGGAACTTATAAGTTCATCAGGAATATTATTCACAACAACAAGCACCAATAAGTGGAGCCTCATATCATCATAAGTTAACCATCATCAACCATCATTCACCAACAATCATCATTAACCCCCAATCATCAACCATCATTCCCCAACAATCATCATTAACCCCCAATCATCAACCATCATTCCCCAACAATCATCATTAACCCCCAATCATCAACCATCATTCCCCAACAATCATCATTAACCCCCAATCATCAACCATCATTCCCCAACAATCATCATTAACCCCCAATCATCAACCATCATTCCCCAACAATCATCATTAACCCCCAATCATCAACCATCATTCCCCAACAATCATCATTAACCCCCAATCATCAACCATCATTCCCCAACAATCATCATTAACCCCCAATCATCAACCATCATTCCCCAACAATCATCATTAACCCCCAATCATCAACCATCATTCCCCAACAATCATCATTAACCCCCAATCATCAACCATCATTCCCCAACAATCATCATTAACCCCCAATCATCAACCATCATTCCCCAACAATCATCATTAACCCCCAATCATCAACCATCATTCCCCAACAATCATCATTAACCCCCAATCATCAACCATCATTCCCCAACAATCATCATTAACCCCCAATCATCAACCATCATTCCCCAACAATCATCATTAACCCCCAATCATCAACCATCATTCCCCAACAATCATCATTAACCCCCAATCATCAACCATCATTCCCCAACAATCATCATTAACCCCCAATCATCAACCATCATTCCCCAACAATCATCATTAACCCCCAATCATCAACCATCATTCCCCAACAATCATCATTAACCCCCAATCATCAACCATCATTCCCCAACAATCATCATTAACCCCCAATCATCAACCATCATTCCCCAACAATCATCATTAACCCCCAATCATCAACCATCATTCCCCAACAATCATCATTAACCCCCAATCATCAACCATCATTCACCAACAATCATCATTAACCACCATCATCGTGAAACTCTTTCACCAAACAGATCATCGCGGGAACGTCGTCGCACTTGGATTCCGACTTTGCTCCTCTTGTTCTGTCTCCTTGTGGCTGCGAGTCACCAGCTGCAGTCGTGGCTTTAGTGCAAGGGTAAAACACAACAACTGGTGGTTGATGATGGTTGATGATGGTTGATTATCTTTATGATAAAATATCAGTGTAGCATCTGGTCATTCAGATTTTGACACAAAACTGCTGTCAACTGAAAATATTCATATGGATTGAAGCACCTATTGTTACAATCCACTGGCAATAGCAATCAAATCCTGCGTGAAACACGCATATTGATTCAAAATCATCATCCATGCGTTGAGACACCTGTATATTTCGATCGCAATTTGGTGTGAGCCTGTGGTGACGCATCTGTGGCATCAGCAGCTGGAGACTGACAATGCTCTGTTGAACTTGCTCCGTTGATCTCCAGAAGTCAGAATGCCAACCAATTACCCCAGCTTATGAGCCATTATACATCTATCAAAAAATATGAATGGTTATTGTTGGCTGGGATAAATGAACATGATCAAAATGAAGTAGGTGAATATTGATGAAGTGAGGATCTGCTTGTTTAAATGTAATTAAATATATTGTACGAACATAACCCCTGTGACATGGCTGCCACCGCATGCTTTACGGTACAAGTATTTTCAACCACTGCTTCCATTATTAACCAGCTATTGCCAGTGGTTAAAAACTATGACTTTCATTTGGTCAGGCCAGTCCTGGTAGCTCCCAATCGCTCCCCCTTTAAAGGGTCAGAACGGGATACCCCTGGCTCCAAATCGCTACCTCCCAACCACCAGCCAAATAGTCATTGGTTATTCAACCAAATGATACTGGAATACTGATTAAAGGGTTGTAACTATGAGTAACCCGCAAGTATTATTGTAATCACTGAATAGTTGGAAACAATTGGTTCCTCATAACTGGTTATTCACCCTGAATAGCGCGTGAATCGGATCATCAGTTGCCACTGCAGGATTTCTGCCGGCCGCCTTTGAAGCTGGCAAGGACATCCTCCGTCGCTTTGGACGGCCTTGGCTGCGGATGCTGTGCCCATGCAACAAATTCGTAGAGGGTTCACGGGGTCAATAGTTAGTTCAACTGATGGCATTCACTGGACATGTCCAAAGTGCCAAACTGAGGGATGTTTGATCTTATCAACTCATGGTCAAGAGAATCATGATCAAACAATGGAGAGTATTTTCCACAGCAAAGCAGTGATCGTCAATGACTGAAGCTGCCACCAGAACTGCAACTGAAGCATGGCTTGGCCTTCCCAATGTGCTTTGCCAACCCACAACCCTGGGGATTCCTGGCGGCGATCAGCTGGTGCTCCCAGGTTGGTGCCACTTCGCCAAGTAGCTGGGTATTTGCAAAGCCATAGGGTAAGCGTTGACGCCCACCAAAGCTCATGATCATTAATGGAAACCATTGGTTGACTGGGGGTACCACCATGTTGGCACATACCCAGCTGGTAATGATAGCTGATGCCACCAGTGAAAAACACTCCTGTGGCCAACGTTCGCGACCGCACATCTGCGGCTGGGAACCCCGACTGGTGCTGCCAAAACCTGCAGCTTGAGCAAAGGAAGCGTTGAATCAGTTGATGGCATGGATCAATACCAACTACACGATCTCATCTTTGGATATTAATGTCAACTTGACGGAGACTTGGAGACGTCAACTTGATGACAACTTGATGTAGACTTGTAGACCTCAACTTGACTCCTTTGTAACTCTGGCTTTCACATTCAATAGACCACCTTGACAGCCAGCTTTTTATCATGATAGTTGTTCTGAACATAATTAGCTTACGCATTTCATGATTGGATTAGCTCGCTGTGCAAAACAAACACCCTCATCGGCCATAGCATTGAAATACTTGATGTGCATCTTGAAATGTGGGAGCATGTATAATGTGCCTTGGTGGTACCCTTACTCACTATCCCACAGTTGCCACCATGAATCTCGTTATGGCTTGCTTATTACCAACCATCTTGTTGCCAACCATGATTCCTCCCAATGGCAGCATAATGTACAACTTTGGCCCCTTCGAAGAATGGATAAAAATGGACCATGATAGAAATGGTCATTCTGATGGATAAACCAATCGCAAACCAACCAATATTGTTCTAGGTATATCCATCAGAATGACCATTGGCCTACAGGAGACCATATCAATAGATCGTTGGTATACCATATGGCCTATCGCTGATTGACGACCTTGCTGGGCATGGTGGACGGAATGAACCGTTGTGGTGACCCTTACAGGTGCATCCCCAGTATTCCCAAAAGGTTCAATAGTCAGCATCAGCGGGGATGGAATCTTTTCGGGATTGCAACTTATCAAGAAACCCCATTGCAAACAATAGGGTCAATAGTCATTCCCAGTGGTCATTACAAAATTCTCCACCCCCAATTCCCAAGATTAAACTACTACTGATTCAACCAATCATAATGGGTGGTTCATCCCCGATATGCCTATCCTGGTCCAACATGAACCTATAAATCGTAAAGCCACCAATTCACCGGGTTTAAACGTGCTCCAGCATGAACCACTGGCTGCTACTGTCTCGATTTTCAAACCATCTCAAATGCTTGCTGATGGTCTCAGGTGAACCAAGCGGCTGCGACATACTTTTCACACCATCTCAGGTGGCTGTTCATGCATGTTCATGCTACAAACCTACCTAAGATAGGTGGTTGCTCGTGGTTGCTGGCCGGACCACAACTCCTTGTCACAGACCTCCAGCGCCAGGCTCCGCCGAGGCGCAACAAGCGAAGCCGAAGCAAAAACACATCGAGACCAACGCGATGAACACGCAGAGGCCTCAGCAATGACCAGCGGTGATGGTTGGTCGGCGATGTGATCAGCAAGCTGGTCGAGAGGTGAGCTGAAGATGTGAGGAACCATTGAAATAGTGAGAACTGACCATCACTCACCCTTTATCCACCACTGAAATCATTAACAAAACAATAAACATAAGCATTGAAATCCATTGAAATAGCTACTAATCACTAACCATCACTATCATCCAGGGAAAAAGCAATGAACATCATTGAACATGCGTTGAAATCATGAAATCCCGAAGCATTACCAACCATCACTAGCCATCACAAACCATCACCAACCATCACTAACCACTAATCAGCCATAATGTAACCATCAAATAAGTATTGAAATCACTGACCATCACCAACCATCAAATGACCATCATTAAGTAACCATTGAAATCATCATTCACTAGCCATCACCAAATGATTACAATCATCACTAACCATCAACCATTGATGAACCATCAAGTGACCATCACTAACTAGGTTCCCGTTCCATAGACGGCCGTGCATTTTTCTCATCATTCTCATCTGTGCATGTAACAAATCTCACACGTTTTACATATGTTTCTCGTTGTACTCGTTGACAGACCCCAAAATGGCCTTTGCCGAAACTACTTTTTTCGGTGCACATTTCGTCAACATGCTAGAACGTCTTTCAGAGCGTCCATGAACTGAACAGGTGTCAGAGGTGGCAGAGTTTGGCGCCACACCCATTGGAAGAGCAGAGGTCTGACAGTCCATGACACCTTTCGATGTCCCTGGACTTTATCAGCCACACGCACGCGAGAGAACACCATTGCAACATGTCAGAAACGTCATGCTCCGTACGCAGTAGTCACCGAACGTTAACACAGGTGCCCACACGCACGCGAGAGAACACCAGTACAACATGTCAGAAACGTCATGCTCCGTACGCAGTAGTCACCGAACGTTAACACAGGTGCCCACACGCACGCAAGAGAACACCATTACAACATGTCAGAAACGTCATGCTCCGTACGCAGTAGTCACCGAACGTGAACACAGGTGCCCACACGCACGCAAGAAAACACCATTACAACATGTCAGAAACGTCCAATGTGCAGAAAGTTACGCGTCCGTCTGTGGAACGGGCACCAACTACCACTAGCCCTGGTAGTGACCATCACTAATGGTCACCTGGTAGTGAACTATCATTTGATGACCATCACTAGCCCTTGATCTACCCCTGCTTGCGCCGCTCCAAGGCGCCATAGAAGACCTGATGCCAATGAATTCGAAGCCTAGGTGCGCAGTGACCCGGTGCCAGCAACGATGGAGGCAGTGATGATGGTTTGATATGGTTAAGAAGAATGGTTTGATATGGTTAGTGATTCATTGATGGTTCACAATGGCTTTTGATGGTTAAATGATGATTGGATAATCGTTAACTGATGGCAATAGCTAAATAAATACTGGATAATTGATGGATAAATCATGCTTAATGATGGTTCAACGATGATAAACGGATTCAATCATCAAATCAACGGTTGATGCAATCTCGACGCTCAATTCCGGTGTTGAGCGATTGAAGAACCCAGCTGCTGGCCCCATATCAATCATCTGCTGAGCATTATGAAGCCGTAACAACCACCTACAATGGTGTAACGAGACCAGCCTTACCAAACCTCAAACCTTCTCAAACCTCAACCTGAGCAAGGAAACCATTGTCATCACCCTTAGCCACCAGCTTGTCAACCAAGAAGAACCATGACTAACAGCCAGCCATCTGCTTGTTCCGTTCTGCCGGGCTACAAATCGCAGCGTCCGTTGTTCAGGTATAGGAAGTGCAAGGACTGCCAGTAGGACGGCTCACAGACCTGTGCGTTGGAATGGTTCTCAAGCTCGACCATGTGACGCACTTGGAGGTACGACTCGTAGATAGAACTGACGTAGCTATGGGTCAAGGCTACAATCAACCAACTGACTAATGGGGGATAATCACCAACAAGTGTACAGCTCTGTAACTCCATTTGTATCCATTTGTAATCCGTGTTTGGGGTGTTGCACTTTTAAATAGCAACCATACGGCAGACTTAATGATGGAATTTTCAGACCAAATGCATCATGAAATCATGTTCTTGAAACAATCCTGCTTGTACTATGGAGGCACCTGAAATTGGAGTACATTGTTTGTGGAGAAACTCATGTGCATTTAACGCATGTAGTGCGGATTAAACACTCAAGTGACAGTCAAGGCCAGCCATGACAGCTTCTACCCAAGACAGTGATGATGATGTTCAAGCAAAATCAACTATCAACACTTTATCATCTGCTAGTTGACTATCGTGATTTCCTTTGATCATGTTATTCATTTGATGAACAAGTATTCCCATTACCAACAAATTTCAACCAGTGTTGACCCAGGTCAACCAATATCAACCAAGCAATCTAACCAGTCACGTTTTGCCCGCTGTTGGGCAGTGAATCAACCAACCGGGATGCCACAATTTGACCATGCCATCAGATAATGGACCTCCAGCAATGAGCAACCACTTGGTTGAGCATTGTTTATCATCAGCAACTTGTTGGTATAACCTATTGGGTAATCAGCCCTTTAAACATTCTAAATGATGATGAACCCTTAGTAAGCACTGTCAACTATTCACTAACCATGATTGTGAACCAATAGTAGCAATGATGATGGTTCTCGTCGACCATTGTCATCGACCATTATCATCGACCATTATCACCCACCGCTATCATCAACTCATTAATCAATCATTGTCATTAGCCATCATCGTCTATCATTATCATTAATTATATGACCATTCTTAATCACAACCATTGTCATCCAGGATCAACCAGCATAGACCGGCTTGCTATTGACTGTGAACCATAATTCACGAGCATCAACAATCATTTTCCATTACTCGCCAGTATATGCCAGTATCGTATCAACCATCCACCAATGGAAAATCATATCAACTATCCGCTACTAGTGCGCTAGCCAGTTGTCAGTTACTCATTCATTACTATCACTATCAACCATCCAGTATCAACCATCAACCAGAATCAACTACTAAGCATTGCTATTTACCATTGCCATTCAACGACCATCCACCATGCTAGCAACCATGAACCTGTCAACCAGCAGGTATCATCTAATACAGACCACCACTGACCCTCTCCACCATTGTTAGGCAGCAATCCTTCATGGTTTACTTGCCCATCATGTAGCTTGTCGTGTATGGTGAGGCATATTTTCCATTGCCAGCTTAGGGACCACCAAAGGGTACCCCTTCGCTGCCGTGGCCTCGCAGAGTTCCCAGGCGTGACAGCGAACGCAATGCTCCGGACCTCGGCGTGACAGCGAACGAATGTTGTTGCGGCGCCACGAGTGTTGCTTAACGACCGTGAGGTGGTGAGTGGTTTTATAAGCATGAGGTGGTTAAATGCTGTAGCCATGAGGTGGTTAAATGCTGTAGCCATGAGGTGGTTAGTGGTTTCATGAGGGATTTTAATGCTTGATAATAGGGGAGATTTACCAAGAGCAATGGTTCAACAACTAGAATATGCATATCTATGCCCACTAATTAGTTGCGCTTATTGACCATGTAATCTACCTAGTATGTTGATTATCAGCAATCAATAGGTATAGTGCTTATCCGATAAATGACTATGATGGAGGCAAATAACTTGAAAAAGTGGATATACCAACTACATACGGTGGTTTCTCAACTTATAGAGCTACCCACAGTTATCATCCAACAATAAACCAACCATCGTGGGGGTACCCCTTTTCGAGAAACACCCACATCTATGACCACTAAGGATTAACAACCAAACATATCCCTGTTTATGATTCATGACCATGTCTCTTGACCGTGTCTATGGCTAATCAGCTTAATAGTTGTTTTGAATCGTGGAGCTGTGACCATAACAACCTTTCTTGACTCACTTCAGGACCATCAGCTATATTGTTTTGCCGAGTTTATAGTCATTAGTGGTTCTATTTCATTCACAAAGAACCAACAAAAAACAACCGCGAGTGTTTGGTTGTTGCTTGTCAATCAACAGCTGGGTTAAGCACCGGATTGTTGGCTAATCATGATCAATGGTATAAGTCCCGAAGTTACTCAACTGGAAATCATTTGACGCTTGAGTGGAACTTCAACGTTCAACTATTCTGGTACAAGCCCATTCTGAAGAAACAGCAAAATTACAAGAATGCACATCAAAGCATCGCCCGCTGACTGGCCGCCAGTACAAATGGCATGAATACGTTAAACAAACCACCACCACCACCACCTGCCATGAACTCCCACAACAAGAGCGCACTCCAAAGCCATCTCCGTCCGCTGCCACCGCGGCCACACGGCGAGCGCATCCGCTGGGCGCTAGCGACACTTCTCGCAGCGTGACGAGGAGCTCCGAGGAAAGTACCTGAAAACACCGTGGCCATGGCTGCCATGCCACGTGGGGATGGTGGAACCAACCAACAAGAGCCATGGTTGATTCGAATGGATCAATAAGAAATGGTTAATATAATGGAATAGTGGTATATTCCATTATAATCAACCGTTCGAAGAGATTATAACGGAATGTAGTGGATATAGCGGTATAACCATGGGCCAACAATTATCAGTAAGAAATAGTGATGGTTGATAATCGATCGATGGTTGATCGTGATGGCAAATAATGGTTGGTAACCAACAAGAACAGGGGAGATGTCAACATGGCTTTCTATAGGTGGATTGTTCATAAGCTGGCTAATAATGATTACTAGTCGTTAGTTAGTTGGAAGACCAAGAAGAATGATTACAAGGGAGCTGGTTATCAGCAATCAATAGGTAGAATGGTCAGCTGATTAATTCATAATTATGATCATAGGGGAAAATAACCAAACCTAGAAGACATAGAAGACAAACCAGCTCATATGGATATGATATGGGCCAATATCAACCAACCAACAAACGGGTAGGTGAACATGCCAATGGCTTGACTAGTTTGGTTACGGGATGCTCACTAGGCTACCCCGGGTAATGACATTGATCTGGACCAATAACGGATCATGATCATTCACGGAAAATACGCAAACATTCACAAACATTCAAGTACCACCGGGTACCACACATTGAGAAAGCACCTGTTTGTGATTTGTTCTTGCAAGATGCGGTAGTTGACGATGGACAATCAGTGGCTCTACGTCTTTCCCTCCAGTCTGTCATCTATCAAACTTATTTTGAAAGTTTCATCCTTCACGGATGATATACCAGGGTAGATTCTCCATTCCACCACCATTGACCAATGGCTAGGGTCAAATGTTAATGGATCAAAAATGAACATCTGATAAATCGTGGCAAACCATCAACTACTATCATTAAAATGACAATATGTATCCAGAAACATTGAGCGTGAATATTGGATTGATAATGATCATACAGTAGTTGACCAAAACTATCACCATTTATAGTTAATTTGTCCTGGCTAACCACTACTATTACTATGGTTGATGATATACAACCTCCATGAATCAATCGAATATTGCCTGATGATAGTCATGGTCATAATGATCATAGCGCATAACTACAACAACCACCATCAATGATGATAGTGATAAAATGATTAATTACTTAATCTCTGATCACATTAGAACAACAGGAGATTATCATTATCATCATGATGGTGATGATTGTCATAATAATCATGGCTATGTAATCATGCCTATTTAATCTCTGATCACATTAGAATAATGATTATCATGACAGATTTTCATCATTCACCACCCCTCACCGGTGGCAGCTCGACTGTCGCACCCATCATTGCAGGTCATCGCGCAAATTCGCACGTCTGGCGCATAGAAAGGCCTGTCGGCGGCTCAGGGTTAGCATCGGTTGGTTGGGTGGTTGGCTGTGCTGGTCAGCATGGGCTAATGATGAATGGATGGCTGATTCATGATGTAAATGATGCTTAGTAACCGGGTTAATGATGATCAATAAGCTGGTTGATATTGGCTGCTGGTCAATGAATAGTTGGTTGCCGGGTCAAGGATGACTTGCGGTTCAGAAGCTGTTGGTGGGTCATCAGCTGGTGGCATCTTGGGAGCTACGCCGGTTGATGTTTGGCAAGTTGCCTAAGGATCTTGACGTGCTCAAGAGTTTCGTATGTGCCCATGAGATAAGAACAACGGGTATATGAACCGCGAGAACTATGAACAAACCTGCGAGAGTGGTTCTGAACAAAGACGCTGGAGGTCTGATGGAAGGTCTAACAAATCCATATCACAAACAGCACCATCATCTCGAGATCCCAACTGATTGCAAAATCTGCACGATCCGCTAAAATTCATATATGTTTGCTGCGTCTCTCCGGTGGCTCTCATCAGAAAGCAGGCAGATTCGTAGACTAAGAACGAAGAATCTCTTGGATTAACCACCAGCCCCACTGGTCAGCCGTGAAGAATTTGTACTGTTACCAATCTGGGTGGCTTTTAGATCCCTTGCTAAGTCTAAGTTCTAGTGGCTATATGGCAAATCAATCACATCCCAAAATTCCAAACAGCTAAGGTAGTAGCTAAAATCCACCCAGCAATGAGAAGACTAGGGGGGATGCAGGCTATTGGGTGTAACAATCATTAACCCAATAGGTCCAACTCCTTGAAAACAATCAACAGGTTGGACCAACTGATCAATAATCAATAGGTGTAACAATCGTCATCCTGACCACCCCACTGGTTCAACCCATACAATTAATTGATAACAATCAACAGGGTGGTCAAACCTATTGGGTTTATCATTTCACTGTTAACCCTTGACCAACTGATCAACCACCCCACTCCCTGGTACCTCTCAGGAGGGCATGGAGCTCGAAAGGCAAAGAGCCGGTACCTAACACCACGGGCAGGTGGCAGTGGTGGTCGCTGCGCCAATGGTAGCAGCGCTAGTCGGTTGATGGTGGTTGATTCATGGTTGATCGATGATGCTTGATATGATGGTTAATGACAGTCAATGAGCTGGTGATGGGTCATGGTGGTCAATACAGCGGCTCATAACCTATCGTTACATGGTGTTATTACATGGTGTCAACGATGGTGTTACCCCGTATTACACCTATATTGGCCTATCTTAATTCAGAACCTATCATCCTATATAATCTATAATCGGGTTTACATGTTCTACCGTGTTACATACGTGATGTAACACCACGATAGGTTCATGCCTATTTAACCATGGTGTTACATCATGTATGAACCCATCATAACACCATGGTCTTTCTTCATAACACCATGGTCTTTCTGAGATCGGGACCATGGTGTCGCACCTCGCTCCCAGCGATCGTGACACCCATGGGTTCCTCCTCCCGCCCCGGTCACGTGCGCTCTGCCGTGGGATCTCCCGCTGCGTGGACGGTGAGCTTCACCAGCCTCGAACCGTTCACCTGGCCGTGGGGAGTAGTGCGTTGAGGCTACGGTGAGCTCCCTTGGGTGATGGTTAAGTGGTGGCTAAGTGGTGGTTAAGTGGTGGTTGAAACTGATGGTTGGGTATGGTTAGGCATGGTGTATGCTTAGTTGGATGGTTTGTTGTTGGTTGATTGATGGTTGATCAGTGAGCTGGTAAATGATGCTTATCAACCTGCTTGATGGTTGATGATTTCAGCCATGCACCAGTAGAAACCATCCCTACAATCAGTAATATCAACCTTAAATCATAAACCACAGAATTGAACTATCACTGCCAATCATTGATCATCATCATTATTCATCAACCATCATCACTATCGATGGTTAATCTGATATCGATTCTCACTACGTATCACAATTCTGAATTACTGATTAATCATCATGATACAACCGGTCCGATAACCATGGTTCAGCATCACTATCAATAATCATATGATCCTCACATGTGTTTGTCCAGTTCGCCCTGGTGTACTCCCCATAACGCTGGTTGTTGGGCTCCCTTAGGTTTCCCTATGGCCACGAACAGCTGGTTGCTTCAGGGGTACCACTATGGCGACAAGGGCCCCATGCAACACTAACCCTGGGGCACCTCCACGGGGAAAGACCTTGCGGCGCGGCAACGCATGGTTCGCTCAACGGTGACAACGGTAGCGGTGGCGAGTGGATAAGGATGATGGTTAGCTGGTTAGATGGTTGGATATGGTTAGATATGGTGAGATGGTTAGATGGAGTTCAACGGATGATGGCTAGATAGTGTGTTTTATCATGCGGCTGAGGAATGGGGTTCACTATCATCCAGCTATGGGGAATTGAGGATGATGCGTGGAGAGATTCTCAGCTGGTCAATGCGAATCAATGGCTTGCAATGGCTACATCATGCTACATCCAAGCTATTGAAGGCTATGCAGCTCAACAAAGGCAAACCAATTGTTCCGCAAATGTACGTCAAATAATTGAAAATCATGGTGAACAAATCTTAAGCATGTCAGCTCATGATAGTTGCTGGTATGGTTCCTGCGGCAGCGGGCCCGATTCCTCAGTGTCTTTGCTGCAAAGCACCATAATGATACGCAACACCAACAGTGTATGGATATACAATTCATCATGGGAGTTCATTCCCATCAATGAAGAAGCAAATGCCTGCAGTGGGCTGTGCATGGATCACTTTAGCAAAATCATGCTTGCGACATGTTTTTGCATGGGTCCTGTCAATCACTTAGTATAAATGTGACATTCCGGTAACTGATACCTGGAAACCATAACACACACGTCCCTCATGGATCATGAAATCATTTGTCAGCAGCCAAGCGAGTTTCAACGCTCCAAAGCTACAAAAACGTGCCAAGACGTGTCAAGTAAGAAGCGTGGCCTACTTAGTCTGCCCATTGATGCTAGGATGGATGCCTGGATGCGTAGAAATCAGTCCATAACGTGGGTGCGCCCATGAATACAGGCTATGCCCATAGAGACAATCACCATGTTCACACATAGGAAACCCACGAGTTGTCGGCGCACACTATGGCCACAGCATGGGTGAACTGCCCCTTGACATTGGTGCGTTGAAAGGCAACCTGGCAGCACACTTTGGCATTTTTTCGCGCAATTACTATAGCAATCTCATTGTGAAGCATTCCCATCCCGCTACAAGCTCAATCTGTCTGCAATCCAAGCACCAACAGTGGCTTCAGACTCCTTGATATCCATCTCTGCGCTCTCTGCGCTCTCTGCGCTGTCTGCGCTGTCTGCGCTGTCTGCGATCCTCCTCAACCATCCACAGAGACACCAGAAGCATCCACAGCAAAGCGACACAAACAAACAAGACATAAAGAAATGCCAAAACTCCAGCCGCGGCCGGGAGGCTCCACGCCACCACGATGGGTGGCTCCAGGACCTGAGCCGCCAGGCCGATCGCCAGGCCATGGCCCGAGACCACGTCCACCGCGCAGAGGAAGAGACCCGTCAAACCGAGGCACAGCATGCGCCACCCTTCGTGCTGATCTGCGATCCCTGCCACCATCAGCTTGTCGGGACTGATGATGTAGAGCAGCTGCTCGAATGCATCTCTGTGTTCAATGCTGAAAAGCATGAAAGCCCGATACTTGACATAGGTCCACAGGCTGAATCCTGCGTAAATTGCTTCGCGAAGCAGCACCAGGAAGTCAATGATGCCAAGGACGGGGCTGATTTGCCACAAGACCGGTGAGTAGGTGAAGGAGATCGTCACGTAAGTGACGGGCTGCAACAGGTGGACGAAAACAAGTCGTGCCAATGCGAAAACCTGAGCCCTCCATCCTTCCGGATCGATGGTCAGGCACTCGCAGGCTCTTTCCCAACCATTTGATTGAAAGTAGTCAAAGTGGCCTGTGCTCCTCATGTTAGATCTTTCAGCTGTTGAAGGATTAAGCTGTTGCGAGTGTTCCTGTGAGCGATCCCTCCAACAAAACAGCCGGTGCAGTGCAGTTGCAGCTTGCTTGAGCCAGCTCCACACGCTAATCCGGAGGCCCACTGCGATCAAAGTGCCCAAAATCACCGACCGGTCATGAAGCCAAAATCGAAAACCATCTTCTGCCCCGAAAGGATCATGTGCCATGATCTCTTCATAGTTATGATGCAGCTGTGCAAGCCGAAGTGTCGTTGAGGCAAACATAATTTGAACCCAAATCGCGTTCCTGCGGCAAGAAAATGAGAACAAACGTAGCTCCACGAACTTCCATACCAGTCGGCTTTCCATATGCCACTGTTCAGCATGATAACATATCTATCCCACAAAGCAACAACATACAACAGCATCACCACCACCGCCACCACCACCACCACCACCAACAACAACAACAACGACAACACCAGACTAGTATGATAAGTACTTAAAAGCATGATTGTTGGCATAACCAGCCTATTGCTGTCCTCCCCTATCTTACACATCATCTTCTTATTCCCGATTACTGTCAGCATATTGGCCACTATCTTTGGATGTCTTTTATGGCCAGCCGGGCTGCTGACAAAAGCCCGCCACCAATAATTGTGAAGATTGCTCACACCCATGGACGGTCATACCATCAATACTCCAACCTCGATTTTTGCATCAAGAGTCCTCAAAATTAGCTATACTTATGATTGCAATTTCAATTTTACAATTCCAGTTGCTATGATCACCAATTATGATCGTCGAACACATCACCACCAGTTGGCTATTTTACCAAAACAAATGAGACAATCCCTGAGCACATGAACATGGCAGCAAGACCAATGCTAATGTGTCATGAACAAGAAACTTAATCCCCAAGAAGGTTGATATAACATGCATATAGTCAGTCCATTAACGACTTAATGAATAAACATTCAAAACCAGATTATCAACATCAGGCATTACCATTCAAGGTAGTGATGTCGATATTCATTATGGTAATGATGGTACTTAGCATTAATCACAATCATAACCACCCATGATACTGATCACCTTGCTATGATGATAATAGTAATGATGACCTCATTATGATCACCGGTTTGATTATGATGAGGCCTAATCTCCACAATTATGTGGTGATAATGATGATAATGATCATCCTACAATTCCGCTTCCTTTCATCACCCAAAACTTCCAGAATGATTGTGATGACAATGATTGTTCATTGTCAACCACTATTCAATAACTCCTGGAAAAGAACATGGCAATCATGGTAGTTTACAACGATGAAAATATGATAACCCACTAACATCCAAACAAAATCAATTCACATCCTATTAAAATAGTTTACCTTAATATCAAAATCATATTAACATGCACTCAAATCTTATCAAAATAGGCTATTTTACTATTAGAATCAAATGAACATCCACTCAAATCTTATTTAAAACGGCTATTTTGCACTTAAAATCATATGAACATCCGCTCAACTTCCGGATTTTTTCAAAAAAACATCATCTCACGGTCCGTCCCCGGGGTCCGCCACCTCCTCACAGCGGAGCGTTGCAACTCGCCCGCAGACACGGTCGACCTGTTGCGGCGACACACTCGTCGTTCCCATGACGTTGGAAGATGAGTTGTGCACCTGGTTTTGGATGGGTTTTCTGTGTTTTCCCCTGTTTTTTCTAAGGTTTTTCCATAGTTTTTCTGTGGTTTTTGATGGTTTAATATAGTTTTCTATGGTTTTGAGAGTGTTAACTTGTGGTCAATGATAAAGGAGAATGACCAACATTAGTGATTTTTATAGATGATTTTTGTGGCTAGTAATAAGGGATTGTCACCAAGAATAATGGTTGAACATCTGCAATATGATATGAACCTTTGTTCTTGTACATTCTGGTACCATGATACAAAGTGTCATGCACTCAATATGGCTGATAAGTGGCCAATACATGGTCAGCAAACGTTTAACATGCATGGTTAACAATATCTTATGGTCAATGTATGGGTGATAGTTTCTTCAAATCGGGGTACCCCCAAATCATCCAATAATGATCATTACTCGTAATAAACCATCCATTTTGGGGATCTTGTTTTTCGAGAAACCGCCACATAGCAGTTGTTTAAGGTTGTTTGACCACTATTGTTGGTGATTAATTATCCTCTATCAATCCCTATGATCAACCACGATATACTCCCCTATAGTTGGTATATGGTTAACCGCGGCTGAAGCATCTGGCACCACAGGTTGTACCCCCCAACCCGGCTGATCACCGCTGCGGCCGAGGGGCGGCGCGAGTCGACGACTGTGGTCCTTCTCCAGGGCATCAGTGGACACCACCTGCGGAAGCCCAGTGGCTGGTTGGTAGGATGGGGATGTCACCACTGGGGTGCCATGGCCAAACGCATCAGTTTGGGTGGTAAAAAGGCGGTAAGTTTGCTGTCAACTGGTGGCGTCTGTGTGCAAGCTGATTTTTACACATGTTAAATGCACATGTATGAATATGCACGATTTATTGAATGTAGTTGAAGTTATGTTTGCATATTTGTCAAGTGGCAGTAGCTATAGAAACGATCCTGTCCCGAAATAGCGAATGTATGAAGATTCAGAAAGGTGTTGTCAAATGTAGTTGTCATCAGTGAGAAATTATCTTTGGTCAAAATTTCCAAATACTAGCTGTACATCATAGACACAGGATGTACAAAAGGAGAAGCATCAGTTGTCTTCCGTTTGCCTTGCCAAATTGTGCCCCAGAACCTGTAATTACATAACCCAAGAATGGAACGTTCTTGGTCAGGTGCGTTTGCGGTTCGGTTCCCCGACAGAACGGTTCATCCCTTTATCAGCAGCATCGGTAATCAACCAGTTGCGGTACAAGTAAGGCAAAAATAATTCATCTCAAACTTTATCACTAGCAAATCCGTATCATTCGCGCCATTCTCCATGTGATAGTTATCAACAGCTCTTATCATCATTGAACAAAGGAGCTCAATCAAGGATAAGGCATCATTGTCAATGATTCAGCAGCTTATTATCAATGTATCTGAGGATCAATGATTATTATCAGGCTCTTAATTCTGACAACCAGGATCTGAACTATCATACTTGTCAATGCTCATCAATAAATAAGACCCTGATCATGATTAAAACCAGGGTCTGAATGATACATATCAATGATTTTCATGATAATGAATGATATTTTTCATGAGTAAAACAGGTCGGTGATACATATTTCCAATATCAAGAGTTGATTCTCACCGACCTGTTCACCTCATCCCTTGTCATCTCCTGTGACCTCCACCGTTGGGGGGTCCCCCACACCCATGTCGGGCACCTGCGTGTGTGGCTTGAGGCCGTCCATGTCCATCTTCTCTTGCCTCGACCGTCCCCTAACCCGATGGGTGGCGAAATGATGCGGCAGAATGGCTACCATGGCTGCTAAAGGTTAGCCATTAGCAGCCAATTATTCACAACTATTAGCCAAGTATTATGCAGTTGTCAACTATGACTTTATAGGTCGAAAATGTGTCGTTTGATGGTTGAACAACGTGGTTACGAAAGGTGAAACGTCGTTCATGTACTGGTTAAACTGCGGTTGACTGGTGGTTGAACCGGTTGAACAATGGTTATTGTCAATGAAGGCCGGTGTAAATTGGATGAGAGTGAAAAGGATGTTTGGTATGGGTTAAAGCATTGGTCAGTGATGGTTCATACTACTTAAATTACAATACTGGCTAATATACTGGCTGAAGAGAATATACTCGATGAATCGCGAAACTTCAATCTCTTTAGATGATTGACCTACTGATCAAATTGTGATTTATCAGCTCGCCAGGCTTAGCCAAGTTTGTTTTCGAAAAGGTAATGCTTGGGCAATATTGCTTAGCGCTGAGATCGCATTAAGAAGGCAGCAAGAATTCTGGAACACTTGCATTCTGGCATCATTTTGAGCATATATAATACCATTGTATCATTAAAACCACGTATTGCTATCATTCATTTTATTCATCAGTCAATTCACTTATCAACTCCAGGATTGATATGCCATCATCATGAGTTGATATCAATGTTACATATTTACTGCTGATATGAACCCCCATCAAATCATGACTATCATTTACATGTATAGGATATGAATGTTGAGAAGTTGATCACATATACAACATATATACAAGTTGATATGATTAGATCATATAAACAACATATACATGTACATTAAATCCAACATCTACAACATATATGACATACATAAGTTGATACATGATTATTTTACATATATGACATATATAGGTTCATATATGATCATTGAACATATATACATCACCTGGAACGGCATCATCGTTGGTATCCACCAGCAACTTCCACCTTCACATTCCACGGCCGTTGCCGTTCCAGGTCGCCCGGCCGGATTCCCCAGGACCTGGGAGCGGTGACATGGTGCGAGACGGGTCAGGGGTTCATCGATGTCGACGGCCAAATCGGTTGAAGGAGTTGGGGGTGAACTAATTGATCAAGAGCATTGATATAAATATGTGGAATATATAATCTTAAATTGATGACACCAATCGCTGTATGTACACTGCATGATGCAAATATAAATATATATATATATGTATTTAAAGATACATATGCATTAATACATTTTACTGTTGAGTGATGAATTATGAAGTGACTATTGATGTTATCATCCAGTTTATTGACAGTTTACAGTCAAGAAACAATTCTGGCAGTTGGATGTAGTTGGTATATCTCCTTTGGTTTGTTATTGATGGTTCACTTTTCATTGATGAACTATTAATGTTGAAGGATCAATGGTCAATATCACAGTTGATCATCAATGGATTGACAGCTTTGATACCAACATGACGGAAATAACATGGTAAATCAATGGTGATCGACAGTTGGCATTTGACAACCACCATCATCACCATGAATAATAGTTGATCTTGATTATCATTAATCTTGATCATCGCCATTAATCAGTTGACAACTTCATAACTGGTCGGTGCTTTCAACCCCTATGAAAAATATTAACCAACCGTCCACTTGTTAAAAATCAATAGGGACAACAAAAGATGTTTGAAACCATCAACCAGTAAAATGACATCATTGTACATCAACTATTAACCACTCAGTTGTTTGATGTTCTTGTGACCAATGGTTGGTGTTATAATCATCATCATCATCATCGTCATCATCGGCCGCCGCCAATCTCAGGCCGTGACGGATCCCACATGGGTGCTTCGGTGGTGGTCTGCCACGTGTGCTCCTGGCGCGAAGCGGCGGTGAAGGGGTGGTCAATGATGGGGTTCATGATGGGGTGATTGTGCTGGTTAAATGCTGGTTAAATGCTGTTCAAGTGGTTGGCTTAAGTGGGCATTATGCTGGTTATGCTGGTTATGATGGGCATTGTGCTGGCTTAAGTGGTTGGTCAATGGTTGATTAATGGCTGGTTAACGATTGGCCGATGGTTTGTTGATGATGGGTTATTGATGATGAATGGTTCTTATAGTCAATGCTTTTCCACTGATTAATGGTGATCGTGATTGGTTAACCATTCTTAATGGTGATCATCCCTTTTCTACCATTTGCTTAGGGCACTCCCGGTAACTCCTTGGCTGACCCTTTAAAGGCCCTGTAAGGATACCCCTGGCTCAGCTCCCGCCCAACAAGCAAATCCCTGGTCCATATCTGCTTTATCGGATTGTGCTCTGGCGTCTGCCATAACGCTGGATGGCAATTAGACAATCACGCTACCATAAGTAAAGCATTACCATGGATGATAGTCACCAAAAGAAGAAGGTGCGTTATTGTTTAATTGCCATATGATGATTATTTCTGGTGATAACGCTACCATTTTGGTGATATCACCAAAATCTGAGCAAATCTCATTGATCGGACGGGATACCACCATGAACATATCGCCAACCAATCGTGAGACACATTTTGCTTTTTGGTGATGGATATCAATAACGACTTTCCTTGTTGACATGATTTCCTTAAAGGTGGTGACCATTCCTTGTTATCCGTGACTGTTTTCATGATAATCATATTTTTTGTTAGGGTATAGTCACGATCAAGTTGTTATTTTAATGATAATCAGAAATCATTAGCCGTATTGATTCCTTCAATAATCAAGAATCCTTGTTAAATATCACCATTTCTTTTCCATCAACACTTCCTAATTGTTAAACATCCTTAACCAAATAACCATATTGATCACTAATCACTTGTTTCCCAAAATGTGCAACTATCGGGAATGTTACCAAATCATTGTTAATTGGAAACTTGATCACTAATGTTGATGTTGATCACTAATCACTAATCAAATCACTATGAGTTTCGTTGTTTCCCATCACCCATCAACACTCATCCGTCGCACCGGCCACTTGGGCGTTTTGTCTGCGACTTCTGCGGTTGAGCGTCTTTGGCTCGAGAAACCGCGCAGCCTTGGTGTCGTCACAACCTGTGGTCACCATCGATCGAGGCTTCAACAAAGAGTTCGATGAGAGCAAATCCATAGCTTCGCTGATGAGAATCCTATGAGAATTTCAATGAGTTGATGACCTGAATAGCTATCATCAGTGTTGATCACGGCTGATGTATTCCCGCAGCATTGTTGATTCTTTATCCCTCGTCATTGGGCATCTGTTGGCCATAACTGAATCGTTTATACGTTTGCGATGTCCACTAAAAAAATACAAATACACACACACATATGTATATGTATAGAACATAGATATCTGTAAATATTCAATCACTGCTGATCGCTGCCATCCATTATTGGCCATCATTGGGAATTCTGTGCTGTTATTTATATGAGCATTCGGCGCTTGATCCATCGTTGTTAAAGATCAGTGCTCATCATGAACCACTACAAATCATCATTAACCATCATGGAACCTTGTTAGCCATCACCAATTATTATTAGCATGATCAACCATCACTAATCAAACCTTGGTTATGTTTCCTTATGTCAATGTCTGTCCTTAACCATCATCAGTTATCCGTCATCATTTTTTCCATTATAAACCAGGATCCATGGTCATTATCCATCACTTGATGACAACCATATGGGTACCTCTCAAAATAGGGGTACATCCAATTTTCACATTATAAATCATTTTTAGTAGTAAACCAACAGTCTTTAGGGTTCCCTATTTTGAGAAACCACCATATGGTTAGCTATAGTCACTCCCATTATAGAAACCATTAAAAACCATTTATAGAAACAAACCAACCAGTTTTAGGGTTCACTATTTTGAGAAATCACTATATCTAGCCATGGCCACTATCCATCACCAGCCCCCTGCATAGCTTGAACCTCGCAGGGGTAGGCTGAGCAGCGAACTTCAGGTCGCTTCTGTATGGTTCACGGGTTCCCCTGGCGCTCAACACCGGTGGCTGAGAATGGCTAGGCTGGTTGTAGCTTAAGACTAGGCTTGATCATGAGTCACAAGCTGTTTAATGATGCCTGGTGATATATGATTCATGATGGTTAAGACTAGGCTTGAGCCGTATGGTTGGTCGCGTTGAATGGTTTCGAAACCATAGTTTGTGAGTCATGAATCTTGCTTCATGGTGTCGTATTGTTGGTGTTATGGTCTGCTATTAGCTGTGCATTGGCGGCTCGCGGTTAATCCGAGCTGGATCCATGTGTGCGTTGCAACTGTTCCTCCGGACCTACCTGCTCAAGAACAAATACTTCTCGATGTTTACCAAAGGTCAACTAGGAGCAGTCAATGATTCAATGATCATGGGTGGAAGGGCAGTCTCGAAAGAGGATACTCAAAATTGCAATCACATTCCTGGAGAGCTCAATCAACTCCCCTACTCTTTCTGAATGTAGCTCTTCCATGAAAGATCTCTTATCATCAATTGATAATTATATCATGCTTGTTGGTCATAATCGCTTATTATTAATCATTTTTAGTGTTTAATATTGAGAAATGACATGGTTCCCATATTGGATGACTCATGATCAATCTATCTATCAGAATTTCTCTGTCAGTTGTCCTCTATTTTCCTGCGGGGGTTCAACCCATTTGCACCCCCATGACTCATGTTGCACCCTGAGGCACCTCTGTCGCCCGTGGCGTGGCGGTCTGCAAGGTCGCGCACCTCCGGAAGACTGGAGATCGACAGATATGATCTGTGCGTCAAACATCTATCTGTGGGTTGGCAGTGAATAAATGATGGCGAATATATGGTTTTAAAGGGGATTATCCTTGTTGGTATGGTTAATAGTAGGGAATTATACTTACTAGTAGGGGACACAAATTAACAAGAATGGTCAAACAACCACTGTATGGGGGTTTCTCAACCATAGGGAACCCCCAAGAATGGTTGGTTTATGACTATACATGGTTGAGATTGGATGATTTGAGGGTATATCTATTTTGAGAAACACCCATATACACATACATATGAACCTAGAGATTTATCTACACAAGATAGATGCCTCAAATTGCTCTTATGAAAACAAGGAAACTGCAGGACAGAAACAGCCATGAACCATGAATACACTATGATCATCCTATTTTGAGAAAGCACCAAATGAACATAAAATTTCAAATATATTGCCTACATGGCCTTGCTTCTGGATATTACATCTTTCAATAAATACTAGATTTGCACATGCTTACAAGAATTGCTATAATCATCCCTGAGTCACAATCATAACTAACTAATTATTGTGAGCCAACAATCGGGTTGGGGGCTGAACCGCCCCTTTGAAAACATATTGTTCGTTATTATCCTCCATTTGTAACCATTAATACTAGCTGGTTATAACCCCTATTGGGCCAACCTACTATAGTTGTGGCAAACTCGCATTTTTGCATGGCTTTCCAATCGAAAATGGTGGTTCTCCATATCTACGGTAGTAGCATGCACGACAGCGAATCTCCCACTGAGTAGCTTGTTCATTGTTAATTGCATACTACCATTAGCCCTCCATACTCATCATCGTTGAGGACGAATCATGGAAAACTATGAGTTTTTAATCCGTATGAATCCACCACTGCCATTAGCCATGGTTAATAACTATCTTGGCGAACAACCTATCAGCTGGTGACCGCCCTTTACTACCATTTATTTATCACCAGCCTGGTTATGGAGCAACCCTGGTGACTTCCAAGCACGAAGCAACTCAAATCAATTTCCCACCCGCCGAATCCCAACCTCTGCCCAAAGGTCCACCAAATCAATGGCCTGGATGGGGTTTAAATGGTTGGTTAATGGTTGGTGAATGATGGTAGTATAATGTTTGATAATGGTTCAGTGATGGTTGACTGATAGTTAACTGATGGTCAAATTGATGGTTACCGATGAATGAAAATGGATTTGACATTGTCGGACAATAACCAACAAGAAGAGCAAATATACATATTAATCATTATATATGGGACGGATGCGAACTAAATATGGATCCAACACCATAGGGTGGAAGAAAATAAGGGGCTGATCATAAGTGAAACCTACAATCGTGTACTAAGTTTCAGTTTTTCATTGTTGCTGTGGGACAACAATGGATCACTTTTTAGACGACCGTTTGATGGCTACATGGCAAAAAACATGAGTGAAATATTGTGGTGACTGGTGAGCATGAACTATCACAATCACTGCCGGAGGATATCTAGATCATAGTGATGGACCATAAATATCAGGTCCGTAGCACAAAACACTCTGGAAATAACATTTTCGCACACCCAAGGACAAACGACTCCATTCCTACTCTCAAACCAAAGAACGAGAATCGAAAAAGAGGATGGTTCATACCCAACAATTATTGAACATTCTCCAACCACTATCGTCTATCCATTCTCAAACATGATCAAACCATTGTTGTCCCGGATCGACATGAAACCGTTGTTTTCTGTTTATTGAAACCATCAGTCATTAATCATTCTAAATCATCACCTAACCATCAGCACTTATCACTTAACAACCATTGTTCTTGACCATCATCAGCAATCATTCAGCACAATCACCAAGCATCATGAACCCCGATCCTCAACTGAATGATTGTTGACCAACTTTGTTGGTTGTCCACCATTATAACTTGTTATCCATCATGAACAAATACGAACCAAATCCAACTAACTCAACTATTATCTATTCCTTAACAATCATCAACTATATTATAACTTTACAAATTCTAATCATTCAACCACAATTCACCAACAACCATTACTGACCTCGAACCCTGCCATCGCCCACCAGTCCGCTGGCTAAACCATGCGCCTCCAGTGAACCAGTGGAGTCCTTGCACGGCTTGGAGGGATGCACGTGCTGAAGAATGGAGAATGGTTAAGCTTCAGGTACTACTTGTAGGTTGCTAATGGTCAATCATACCGGTTAATGAGCCCACAGGCTGTTTGATGTGGGTTCAGCCTGTAGAGTGGTCAATCAACTGTTGTTGGTAATAATGGGTATGGTCAATAAGCTTAGTAATGCGTTCTCTATGGAGAATGGTAAATAAGAATGGTGAATATCGGTAAGAGGAATGGTGAACAACCAAAAGTCCTGGCGAAGAATGCGTACAACGAAGCCCCAGCTTGGCCTATTTAGTAGGTTGGTGAAGAACGACTCCCGGCGAATAATGCTGGAAGGATGGTCAATGACCCATGATGGTGAATAGAGCTTTACGCTAAATCATGGCTAATGATGGTTGGATGGTTGGATGGCATGATTACCATTTGTTCTGATGATTTATTCCCGTGGTGGTTGCACAACAATGGTAATTTCATATAAATATTCTTACTTACTTAGTGTTATTCTTGCCAAATGTTGGTGATGTCATTCAGCAACATCAAGAGACATACTGATGAATTCTGGTATTAGTATCATAACTACATGTAGCTATTATAACAACTGAGCAATCACAATGCTTAAAGAACAATATCCCATGAACTGTACACTTTCTCGAATACAACGTGTGAATGTAGATTCAAAAAGCAGAACCAGAATATTTGCAGTGCAAAGGTGACCTGAATCATGCTAACAAATAAATAAATCATGGTCTCAAGTCTGATGCTGTCTGATGGTACAACAGTAGTACACCAACCATAACTTTGGGGGTTCCCCATGACCTGAGAAACATCCATATCCACGAATCATCCCCAGCAGCCCTCCATAGTTTCAGTAGAACTCTTTTGCTTGGTCTGTTCTAAAGTACCCCCTGGTTCACGAACCTGGCGAAAATTTCCCACTTATACCCAGGATTTCCTATAAAATATGGTGACTTGCCATTGTCAGGTTAGTGTATCAGAGGGTACTTGAAAATATTTCCTCATCATTACTAGTGAAAATGACAAATGACAATCAAACCACCAACCACTTAAGTCGTTTGTTGCTGGTCGCTAGTTGCTGCTTGCCGCGTTGCGTTGCCGACCCTCCGTTCTGCCGTTCCGCCGTTCCTCGCGCGTGATCAGCTGCGAGACAGCAGGCGCGTGGTCGTTGTCCTGAGCGGGAGCCTCTTACAAGGAACGAAACCCTGGGTATTGGCCCTTGGAGAACCTTGGAATCTCATGACTCCAAGTTGCCAGTTCTCATAACCTGGAATCACAACCAGCATGATTAGATTCCCTTGGATTTTCTAGAAGAAATTCATAATGATACAAGGGTTTAGTTGACCAAGTTTTGAGCCAGTCAGTGATAACAACATTCATAATCCCTTCACGAGAATGGTGCTCAAGTGGATCCATTCACATGGCCCAATCGAAGTTATCAACAACTTCTATGATGAGGCCCTCGCTTGTCTCATGCGCACATATCAATACCCAACAACGGTTGCTCTATTACGTAAGCAGCCCCAAGGGGCAGGAACTGTTTCCGACGTCTGGGGCGGTGATGACAAATGTACTTGGGAAGAAATTTGTTATTTGGAATACAGCAACCTGCTGCAGTGAAATCTTTATCACTCTATACAGGTGCTTCTCAAAGCAGGGGACCCCCAAATCATCCTATGTCAACTATCTCGATAAAATAACACCCATATTTGGCCAAGACAATTGGCTTACACTACTGGCATGTTCAAGTAGACATGGGACATGCTTACGACCTCCAATGACCCACAGCTCAGCTTTCGCAGCCCATCCCTGTCCTTGGCAACCAGCAGCACCGGCGTATCGGTTGTGTCGGCCCCCTGCCAGTGGCCACTTTGACTCCTGCGGCCCATGCAATGGCGCAGGGTGAGCCTTGAGGGCCTTGATCAGTAATCAGTTGGTTGTGGTGCTTCACCAATTCTTGGTTAACAATAATGGTTAACAATAATGATGAATAGTGGTTATTATGGCAGAATGATGATCATGGTCCCGTCTCTCAATCATTTCAATGCTTTTGCCATCGCTTGTGGCTGATATAACTCAGTGTACCTGCTCATGATCTACAATCATCAACCATTTTTCAAGATCAGTAGCCACGACACAACGACTCTTCATAATTATATTTGAGCGTCATTGTGAGCATTATCCCCATCAGTAATCATCAGCCACCATTTTATCAACTTATTGATCCGCAATTATAATCGCCATTCATACTTATTCGTTTTGAATCACTAGTCAACATTGTTGACCGTTGATCATCAGCCACCGTTCTATCCGCTATTAGCATTACAACCACTCTTTATCACTAGTAATTATTGTTGTTCACCATCATTTAACCATCACTCAACCACTATTAGCCAGCTTTAAGCAGTCAAAGCATTGTTAAGCATCATTTCACCATCAAAAACCTTTGCAAATCAACATTCAACCATCATCTGACCAGATAATGATGCTTCAAAGCATTTAAGCATCACAATTGACCATCAACAACCATTATCCACCATCATTTACCCATCATTCCAACATCAAACACCATGAACATTGACAATCAAAAAATTGATCATCAAACACTATGTAATGATGGTTCAAAGCATTGAACCATCAAAGTTGACCATCCAAATTCATCCATCAAAACTGACCATTATCTATCATTATTATTGCTAACTTAACCATCAAAGTTGCCCATCAAAATTGATCCATTCACCCGACCCATCAGTGTCTCCCACCCCCATCGGACGCCGCGCGGTGCTACCGCTCCTCTTGGCCATGCCTTGCCGAGAGCTGGGATCCTCAGAGGACCTGGAGCGGTGAGACGCAGAAGTGGTGGTGGAGTTATATGCTGATCTGACTAAATGGTGGGTTCATAGTGGGATCAATGATGGGTTAATGATGGTTAATAGTTAACAAAATATGTGGTGGGTTATTTGTAATGATTGCTGGTCTAATTACTGGTTAATTGTGAAGTGTCTATAGGTCAATTTGGCTTAACAATGGTTGATACTTAACAGTGCGGTTAATGATGGGTTCATGATGGTAAATGAAGTTTAATAGTGGTGCTTCACTTATTTTCTGGTTAACGAAGGTTCAATGACGGTTTAATGATGGTTAAAAGATCGTTGCATGATGGCGAAATGATGGTTTAATTCAGTGGGTTTAATAGTAGATGATGGTTGAATGATCGTCTTAGAAACTATTCAAGTTGATAAAGACTAAATGATGGTTCCATATAGGGGTACCTCCGGTGAATCGCCAGCAGAGGCGAGGAACCTGCTTGCGGATCTGAGACCCAGACTTGCTATCTGCAGTAGGGTAGGCCTCAAGCAGCAGACTTCAAAGGTAACATGTCGGTTAACACTGAAGCATGATTCGTTATTGTCTAGCTATATACCTGTTAATAGGTTATTCATAGTTGGCTCATAAAAGAAATGCTTATGACTGCTAATGACAATTACTAAGAATAAACCATCACCGATATCTTAGAACGATGGAAATGCAACTGGTCCGCATGGTGATGGTACTTACTAGCGGCTCCTGGAAAACTCAGAGTCGGAACCCACAATTCTCGCGTGTTATTTGTGGAAATCACCGCCGACAGGTTTGGATTTTTCGTTTATGTTCGTGTTCAAACATGTATCCCTATAACTGGCAGTTGATCCCAGCTAAGCAAGTCATATCCAGCTAAAACCAACTTGTGAGCATCAAACCAGAAGCAAGCAGCATTCATCAACAGAAACCATCCTTAAACAGCATGAACTGTTTAGAATGAGCATGTCACGCTCCGGCCGGGCATGTACATAGCCAGTTTTAGTATCCAGAGCGAAAGTTTCAAAATCAACCATCATAAACCAGCACAGTAATCATAATCAACCATATTAATCATCATTCAACCATCAATTAACCATCAATTAACCATAATTTAAGCATCATTCATGAACATAGATCATTAACCATCGTTAGCTATCATAAAATAGCATTGAGAACTGTAGTAGTAACGAGCAATAACACCGGCCAATTACCAGCCATCCACGAAGCACCAATCAACCGCTCGCCCTCCTGTTCGCCCCAGTGGCATAGCCGTAGATTTCAACAAAGAGTGGCCTTGGAGTCGCATGACGGAACAGCAGTGGGGTTGACAGGGGTGCTATGGAGCTCCTGAACTATGCCTGTAGTTCATCATTTGCTGCTTACTCATGGGAAATGGGGAGACACCATTGTGAATCAAAACAAGGATTGAGTGCGTCACCGACCCCCTGACATGACACCAGATTGAACAAATGCGAGAAGCAACTGCAAAGTGATTGGTCACGTACTCATGTTTGGTCCCCCGGAAGATCGTGTCATCAGTCAACCCATTACCAACGAACAGTATTCAACCCTTTGAAACAATGATCGTCCAAGACCAACCATCACAAACACGCATGGGCAACCATCACTGATACATAATATCGAACCTTTATTTCCCACGATGAGCTATTCTCAACAATCACTAATCAACTACAGGAATGTCGAGGACTCATTGACCTTGATTGACTGTCATTTTCGCTGATCATCAACCACTAGCATTATACATCCATGATCATGAACCATCTCCATGGAAATGATCATCATGGATAATTCTAGTGGTTGATGATCAGTCCATCTATGATCATTGATGGATACCATGGAACCATCACCATCCACCCATGATTCCATTGGCCCAGCCTTTGTTCCATTGGTGGCTCTGCGTAGCACCACTGAGGGCCCCACATCTCGATGCAAAGCAACAAACTCTTCATCGACGCCAGGAACTGCTGCCGACTCAGCCTCGGCCACAGGGCGCGAGGTGAGGGTGCGAACTGCGATAGGCCATGGGGTTGACGATGGATAAGGATGGTTGATATGCTGGCTAATGGGGTTGATGATGGTTGATAAGGATTATTATGCTGGCTAATGTTGATGCATTCGTTGATGATAGTTGATACATTCATTATAATCAATACTTGTTATATAAGAATTATAATTGATGGCTCATGTTGATACATTCGTTTATTTGCGGCTAAGAGTGGTTGATCATAATTTATGGCTAACATGAAACTAGCAAATTGTTACGCCAACTGCAGAAATATCACTGGATTATCCACAAGATATCCACGAGTACATGTCATATGGCAAGAGACATTGCTATGACAACATAAGCATCTTGGATTGTTATTTTGTTATATTGTTATTATATTGTGATTGTATTGTTATTGTATTGTTATTGTATTGTTATTATATTCTTTTAACCATCAGCTATAATTAACAAAAACATGATCATTTTTTTTCATGTGCAATTTTTGGATTATTTGCCAGCCTCGGGACCGTCCAATGACTGATATTGAGCATCTACTCCAGGATCACCATACAGTCAACATGTCTCCCATCATGAATCATTAGTTATTGATCATTCATGAAACATCAGACCACCCCTTCACTATAAATTACAGATCATGAGCAACATATTTTCACTGTTTCACTACTCATCAATATCCGTTCGTATCCATCACTAACCTTCCCGAATTGACCATGAATCACCTAACCATGGCCAACGGTCATCATTGAACCATTAATTCGCCATCAATCAACCATTGATTCACCAAATGTGTTTCTCTATTAACTGTTTGCTTAATTCACCATTGATGTTTGTGAGAATTCACCATTAACCAAACCATTAATGTTCGCTGGACAAACCGTTGATCTACTCTTCCGGGCCGCTGTCAATGGTTTGTCCAGCTCGAGGCATCGGCTCGCTCGCATGGGACTTTGCCGAATTCGCCTCGTGGAAAGCGCTTTTTGTGCCACGTGCCACGTGCCAAGCAGGGGATCATCTGGGGGATCGTTGGGACATCATTGGGGGACATGACTTGATCACTGATGTTCGAACTAACTCAAGTGAATTTGTGTCCTTGTTTCAGTATGTTCCGGTCACATTCTAACGTGTCCACTTAACAATCTCCAACAGAAAATCGCTTCTAATGTCAGTAGAACCTGCTACGCACTAGCTGGTTTGCACGTGATGTTTGTATCACCCTCTACATCGCCAAGCAGGCTTTATCATCATAAACTTTGCTGGTAATGGCTGGCTCATTACATGTTTTGATTCAAAAAACACCCAGAACTGATTCCATACTACAACACCATGCTGATATCAAGTAAGCCAAAGCGTTGCCATATGTTGCCATGGTGAATAGCCAGCATTTTTGGTGAAACCGCATTCCCCGTACTGATTCCCATACAATAGCTATGGCATAACCCCCCCTAATAGCAATGTCCTCCCCACAATGATTGTTGGTCGGTAACAACGACACGATACCATTCCCAATCAGCTAATTACAAGGCAATACACATTACATAATGCCAGCACAACACTAATCGATAAATCAGCAATACTTATTGAGGCGAATCATACCTGGTTGGTGGTTTCAACCCCTGTGAAAAATATCAGTCAACCAACCTGTGAAATTTGGTGAATTCATCGCGCCCTGGGCTCCGCCTTGTGATGCGGATAACATACGAAGCTGCCCACAGCATCGACCTCCAAGCGAGGTCGAGGTCGGATCGTGATGCGAACTGCAGCCATCTTAGGCCTGGGTATCATGAAAACTTATGAACATGTTCAACTTTTTGGGGCTCAACAAGAGTTAACATCTCAACTGCCAATGCTGATCAATCACTGACCGTTGAATACTTGGCCACCTCAGCACTTGGGATTTGCCTCCCTGTCCGCACCGCGAAGCCCTGGAAGAAGGTGAGGAAGATCACGCAGTAAATGCCCACGAACTTCAGGAACTGGGACGCAGCTGTTATTCTCCGGCAAACCAAGTGGTGAGTACCAGCTGACGACTCTGGGAAACTAGCTGGTAGAGCTATTCTTACCACCTGAAGCTGCCAAACGGTCATCCTGAAGTGTACTGGTTGATTGAGCTGGTTTGTATTTTCATGGGTTGTCAACCCCTGTGAAGCAGGCAGGATGTGTATAATCCGCTACAGTACCGAAGCACTAACCATCATCAACTGCCTATTTACCAACATTCATGAGCACAAACCAACATGAACCATCATCAACCACCCTAGACCCTAGACCATTGTTAAGCACCGCATTCACCATCATTGCAAGCATACTTAGGCACACCATTCGCCAGTAAGAACACCAACCGTCGGGGCAAACACTGCTGACCGAGGTGCCGACCAATGACATGCTTAGTGATGAAGCGTTGATGACTGCCAGTTGTGATGACAATAGTTATGGCTTGGAATGGTTCGTGGATAGTTGATGGTTAATGGCTTTGGTTGGTGCGCCCATGATCAGTATTAACTATTGAGTACTACTAACAACGGCCCGTAGCGAGCATTATTAGCAATAGTTTACAGGATCTAAGTAGCATAACAATCATAGTTCCTCAACTAAAAACCAAATATGAATAAAATCATTGTTCGGAGTGACTACCTACTAGAAAACTACCTTCACAATGATGATTCAATATGATCAACTATGATAGTTAAAATTATATCATTGGTTTTCATGCTGAACCATCAGAGTTGATGACGCTAGTATACCGTAGTTTTCACATTTCAGCCTTGGATCCACCAGAATTCTCATAAAAACACTGATTAATCCAATTACCGTCGCTTTTTTCATGAATCCATCATAGCTTCATCATCTGATAACTAGATCATTGATCATTATTTCAGAACATTATTTATCATAGCTATTGCTCATGATAATCAGAACTCCTGTGAAAATTATTCTCATGATTCATTACTCATGAGTCATACTGATCATTAATCATCAGAACTCCAAGACTGAAAATCCGATCATTGAAGTTCAGTCCAAGGCTGAGACTGGCTTCAGCTTGTCCAGGTATTGTCGCGTTTCACCTCAGCTGCTGCGGCTGGTAGCTGGTGGCGCCGTTGGCATCATCCCAGGGATGGAAGTCACATGCAGCACTAACGATGATATGATGGCTGAAGCCATGAATATTGAGATTAAGGACCTTGGTAAGATAAACCTGGGCACACCCCAAACTTGGGATCAGCCACATCTGGGATTACGACTTTCATCTGATTATGCTGTTTGGCATGTTGGAAGTAGCAAGAATAAGCATGGTGTAAGGGCAAAGATTCAATTTGGATTTTTCGAAAAATCCCAAAACAAAGGTGGAAAAAACAACGGCAAACAGGTCCCTCCATGATGTAATGGCTGAAGTGGTTCCGGATGGCCAGGACAAGCATTGACAGCCCCTGCATGGGCAACAATCCATCGGGGGCTTAGTCTTGGTGCCAGCACAATTGGGCAAAGAAAAACAGTTTGATCTGATTTGTTTGGAACCACTCACCATGAGATATGAGGGTTTCTTATGATAGGGAACCCCCCAAAATGGTTGGTCTATTGCTATGAATGATTACTAAACTGGAAGATTTGGGGGTACCCCTATGACTTGAGAAACCACCATATGCCCTTCTGTGGTATGTTCCATACAGTGATCTTCCAAGCCCCATCGGTCTATAATAGTGTCAGGGCAGCAGCAAATTGGCAGGGAACAAAGTTGAAAAGTTAAAACTAGTTTAGTCCAATAGTTACATTTATTGAACAAGTTTAGTCCAAACTATTGGAACCAGCATGCATCCTTCTCTTGGTTGGTCCAATAGTTACATTTCCTATGAGAAAACATCATATTTTGCAGGGAAACCGCTGACAGGAAATACCGCCAAGACGCTTGGAAAGAAATCTGTATTGATGGACATTCATTAAAACATCAATAATCACTTATTTCACTTGTACATCGATATTATTAGGTTGTTCAATATGATTATATGGAATGAAAACATCAATATAGAGATTAAAACATTCATAATTACAAATATGGAAAATTCAGTTTTCTAATGGAAACACCAATAATTGCATATTATATATTACATCAATATAGCATCATATATGGCTGTGGGTCAAAACCCTGTACCCCTGGTTCCCCTATCATTAACCATTGTTTTCCCTATGATTATAAGCCATTATTGATGGTTAATATTGACCCACAGCCATATATAGCTGGTATATCCCATTATATCCCCAAGCTAGTTGCTAGTTGTTATTCCCTATTATTAACCATATAACCAGCTAGGCTTCACCACTGGTTGGTTGGTTAACTGCTTGACCCACAGCCATATGTAGCTGGTATATCCCCTGGTTCCTCATCATTAACCATTAGTTTCCCTAGCCTATAGTTTGTTGGTTATCAACCACCATGAAATTGGTTGGTTAATACTGACCCATAGCTGTTTCCCTGATTATTGTTGGTTATCAACCACCATTATTGCTGGTTAATATTGACCCACAGCCATATGGAAAATGCCACGTTTATTGAACAACCCAACGCTTGATGCTTGCTCCAACGCTTGATGCTCGAGTCCCATGCGCCGCAGCAGGGCTAAATGATACCTGGCGGCAAAATGGGCACCTCTCGTCACAAAAATGAACAACAAAATGGGCCAAAATAGGGGTTACATGGGGTTACATGGGGTTAATGGGCCAGAATGGTTGATAATGGTTACATGGGGTTACATTTTGTTAACCATTACCATTATCAACCATTCTGGTTGAGGCTTAATAATTAACCATCCATAATAAGGGTTTTGATGACAATGAGCCACTTTTGATGCTTGATATAATGGTTGATAATGCTTAAGAATGGTTAATAATGATTCATGATGGTTAATAATAGTGATTAATAATGGTAATGATGGCAACCATGGCAATCATGATGCTTAATAATGTCCCAAACATGTTGGTTAATAGTGGTCATGGCTAGTGATGGCCAAGAAGGGTTCATGGCGGTTAATGATGGTTGATGATGGGTAACGATTGCCAATAATGGCTCGTTGATGATGGTTTGTGGTTGATGATTGCTAATGGTGGTTCATAGTGGTTTCTGGTCATTGGCGGCTAATGGTACCGATAGTCGATTTGGTTGTTGTGATGTTCTGATGTTCTCAGCTACATCATTTGGCCATGATATCAATGTCAGCGCTTATCATACCAATGTTTGTTCACGCCACCATGCACGGCACGTAGTGGGTGATACTTGTTGATAACGATTTCATGAAACAAAGTCATTTCATAAGAAATGGGTAATTGTGGTTGATAACGGCAAAGGATGGTCAGCATCAACGGATAGAACGTTGAACGACCCACCAGGATGCTACTCTTTGGGGCTTTTTCACCTGGAGAGAAACAATGACACAACTTGAGCAGTCACAAGTAGGCCATCCATGGTGATAGTGGTTGATTTAGGTTATTCAATCCATAGCAAGCCACAAGAAAGATAGGGCTTGAAATCCTCATGTTAGGAATCCCCATGTCTTGAGTATTCAATGACTCAAGCTGGTCAATTCTCAAAACAAGCCGGGAAACATGTTCCCTCCTATTTGAGGTGACTACTGTTATGAACAGAAGTGCCAAATATTTATGATTCCGAACCAACATTTTCTACCATTAAATGGATTTAGCTTCTCCAGCTTATGGAGCGATCATTCACAATCCATTCAGCAGCCTCTTGACCATCCTTCATCATTCTCAACCATCAGAAAACAATTGATAAACCCCAATTCACCATATATATATATATAGATATATAGATCTACATTTATGTATGGAAACATTTAGTATTGTCCATACATAAAGAACTAGTTAACCATAGGTATATAGAACTAATTCACTCTCATGGTCCACATTGGTCCACCATTGACCATTCCCAGCCACCAACATTACCCACTACTTTCTGGGTGCTCCATCGGTGCCGTGGCGCCCGACATGGCGCAAACGCAGGAGATGCCTTTGATGATGGGTGGCCTGCAGCCATGACGAGCTGCTAGCTGGTAGCGATGATGAAGTTATGGATGGTGGCGGATAGTGATGGTCGATAAGCTGGTTGAATGATGGTTGATATGGTTAATTAATATGGCTAATAAGCTGTTTGAAGATGTATAGTGATGGTTGGTAGAGCTTACTCAATAGCTGGTTAAGCCAGGATAATGATGGATAATGATGCCGAGTTGGCGGTTGTGAATTGTCAATGGTTATGTGGTGATTGCTTGATGGTTCCCGAAGGAGAGCGATGGATAATTGTGGTCACTTGATGGCTAAAACCGATTGCCTATTCCTTGACGATGATTAATCACGATGATTAATCACGATGATCCCTGGATCAAAAGGATTTGTGCATCAATTGACAATGATTTCAACCGATTTGTTAGTGCCTACTATTGGCTGGGGGCTCGAACTCAAATACCAAAGTTGAAATTAACATTGAAATTGAAATGAAAATTGAAATTGAAACTGAAATTGAACTTGAACTTCATGTTCTTTGTGGGTAGTTCATGCACGTGAAATTGGTCGCTTCAACTATCGATGGTTTGAAAAGCAAACCTGCCGTTCATATTGAATTCGATGGCTAAATGATAAAGTTGTCAGTTTCATCAACAACTATTGGTTCAGCAACAGGTCATACTTGACCAAGAATAGGTTATGGTTGATTCACTTTGCACTATGCCAACACATGATCAAAAGGTGCGACTCTGATTGTTATTATTAGTTTTTGGATGTCTCTGGAATTTGATGATTCTGTAGTTTTTGTTTCTTGTTTGTGTTTTTGCAACGGTGACTTTCCAGTTCTTGATTTAGAGTTGTTTCTTGTAGATTCAGTTGGTGGCCCATATTTTCGCAAAAAAGCGCCAAAAGTATTGGGAATCCAATTGTTACTCAACAATAGCTAAGAATAAGCAGCATATCAGTGGTTGTAGGCAGTTGAATACTAGGAGTTCTACTAGCCTATTGTTACTCAAACAGCTCATTGTATCTACAGTTTATTCACCAACTTAGTGTTGCTCAAAATAAAATGGTAATGAGTAGGTTAGTGGTTGGCAGTTGAGACGGAACCTCCAGAATGGAGAATGATGAACCAAAAAACCAGCAAACAGCAAACATTATGACAAACCACTGTGGTGAGTGCTGGAATCATCCAGGAATTTGCCAAGTTCATCATCTTTCAAAGATATCCGGCCAAGTTTCACAGTTCATTGTTGTTGTAAACCTGTGTGAAGCGAGTTTCACCAATGTAACCCCCCCATCAACTGCCGAGTCCATGCGGGACAAAACCCGCATGGGGGGAGCTCTGCATAAAAGATCCAGTCTGACATAGAGCGAACCTCCCAGCAATCAATTGAATAACATTCCATCATCAAAGGAACGAACAAATTAATCCTGAACTTGCGATTTGCAAGAAATATTGCTGCTTGTTGAAAATGAAACTTGCGAAAACTGAGCTGACAGACTTCAGACACAGACCATGGAACTGGTCACGCGTTGCTTAGCGACGGTCTTTTCATGACTTGTCATGGTCAAGAAGACATGGCTGACACGGTTTTATACTGGTGGATGATGATCAAATGCAGCTGCTCTATTTGGGCTATTGACCCCTAGCATTCTGGTGGCACCCCCAACAGTTGCACTCGACTAGCTGCAGCTAGCTAGGGTGCCATGGCCATTCGTTGAACGCATCATTAACATGACCGTTGGGAGTCCGTGGGTTGCCCTCCAAATAAAATCCAGTATGTATCATAAGGTTGAACGTGGGGCTAATGACTCGATGATACATCCAATGGGTTAAAGCTGATTCACCCACATGTAGAATCCAATCAGCAGCTTGACTCCTGTGTGAAAGGTCAACAACCTGAGGGTCTCCAGCCACGACTGGTTTCCAACAACACCTTGGACGACTGGCCACGTTCCACCATGCAGTGCTTCTTTTTCCTGGTGAGACCTGGTGTCAAGTGCGAAGTCTTCGCATCTCGCTGCAAGCTCTGCACTCAAAATCTGCTTGCAAGGCGGGAAGCAGTCAAAAAGCTAAAGAAAAAAACTTCTAAGATCTCCTACGTTTTCGATCAGCTGTCATCTTCGTGATGAAACCTCTTATCTGAAAGTCATACCAAGCCCCAAGGGTCCAGACAACGCCACCCGCTGAGGCTCCACACTGCGATGATGGGCGGCTCCAGGACCCGAGGCGCCAAACCGATGGCCAGACCGAGGCCCGAGAGCACGTCCAATGCGATGAGGAAAAGATCGCCAATCAGTATGGTGGACGAGCGACTCCGTAGCACTGATCTGAGTACTACGCAGAGATCGGTGCAACGCGTCGCTCGTCCACCATACTGATTGGCGATCCCGGCCACCATCTGCTTGTCGGGACTGATGACGAAGAAGATCTGATGCAAAGGGGCTGCATGCTTCAGGCTGAAAAGCATGAAAGCCCGATGATGAGCATAGGTGTACACTGACATGCCTGCGGAGATTGCTTCGCGCAGCAGCACGTAGAAGGAGATGGTGCCCAAGAACGAGCTTACGCTCCAAAGCAACGGTGCATAGACCATAGACGTAGCAAATCACCACGGAGGTGGCAGGCTTTGTGAGGTGGAGTACCAAAAGCCGAGCCAATGCCACTGCTTGTGGCTTCAAATCGCCTGGCTTAAAGTGCAGGAGGTAACAAATACCTTCCCAGGCGTCTTCCTCGAAGTAGGCTGTGAAATAAATAATCTGAAGGTTCACTGCATTCTTAGGCGAGTCCTTTGAACACTGGTCAGGTTGAAAGATCAACAAAGTCAACCAAGGCGCTCACAGCTACAAAAGTACCCAAAACAAGGAACTGCTCATGAAGCCAGTAGCGCAGGCTGTCTTTGGCCCCAAAGGGATCCTGCGCCATGGCTGCCTCGTATTGGCGGTGCATGTCAGAAATCCACGTCATTGGTGCGTGGTACATCTCTGCGTGGTCAGGGTGCTCAGAGAAACATACAAAACTTGAGCCGCCTGAGTTGGCCATGTCAGAACAGCCCGAATTCTTGATCGGTTGATGCCCTCATTCATTTGCCCAGTATAATTACCGACCAAATGGGTTGCTGCACTGCCCCAAGGTCCAGCCAACTGAGCAGCCGGTGTGGGATTTTTCTCATGGTTGGTTCATTGCGAACAAGCAATGCTAAGCAACAACTGTTGAATTGGGTGTTTCTTGAAATAGGGGTACCCCAAGAGCTGGCCGATTTTCTGGTTCATAAGCCCGTTCAAAAGCTGGTTGCCAACGGCATCCCAGGAGGAGGATATACCAACTCATCAACTGCTTGGTCTCATCTTTCAGTGGCTTGTGACACCAAACACCAGCCCGACCTCAGCTCCCAGCACCGTAGGTGCCAATGTGGTGATATTGACCACTATCATCCAATGGATCAACTTGCATCTGGGTAGAAAATGCTCACCCAAAAAGGGTTCTACTTTCTTCGCCGTGTGACAAATCTGCGCCCAAACCTTTTCGACCGATTCGCGAAAGGTCCATGTTACTCCTTAGGAGCCATCATCAATTCACCATCAACCATCAACCATCAACCATCAATTAAGCATGAACCGTCAATTAACAATCAACCATCCATTATCTTGAATCGCCAAATTGATTACCATCCATCTAAGCATTGATGACCTGAATCGCCATCATCCATCCTGAATCACTAAGCATTGACAGACGAACTATCGCCATCAGGTCACCTTCACCAACCCTGACATCACCCGGATCAATCCCTGCGCCCCCGTGCCACACCACGCGTTACGTATCGCGGCCAAGTCACACGGCTTTCAAGCGCAGCAGTCCACGGTGGAAGCGAGCCAGGTCGGGGTCCTCCGCTGTGGTGAGGAATTGGAGACAGATGGTTATCAACCTGCTTGATGGTTGATGATTAGGGATGGTCTGTTGATGATTAGACATGGTTAAGGATGATTAAGTGATGGTTGGGTATGGTTAAGGATGGTTAGTTGCTGGTCAGTGATGATGGTTAGTAATGATGAGATGGCCTTTGCATCTATGATGGGTATTGTTGGATCTGCATGGATGATGATGGTTGGTGATAGTTAGTCATGGTTCGTTGATGGTTAGTGATGTAGTGGTTGATGGTTGGGAATTGGAACAAAGGAAGTGGCTTGGATGTTGATGTTTTTTGATGGTAGTGATTTACCCCAGGGATCCGGGACTCATAGCTGAGGTTGATGGTATGAGAACACCTCAGTGGTAACTCCTGGTAGTGGAGCAGCAGGAGCTGGTGGAATTGTGGATTCCTTGAGCTACACCGTCGAAAACTCAGTGGAGCAATGCCAGGTAAACCCAAAATAATGTGCAACCCAGTTGCATCATGGGGGAAGTGACTAATCGACTGTTGATCATTCTATAAGATTCTATAGGAAGGATTCTCTCTCACTGACCAGGATTTCCATTGGTTCTAAGGGTGTGACACCCATGGGCGATTGTTCATCATGCACTGATATCAAAAGATACTTGGCTGTGGGTCAAAACCCCGTACCCCTGGTTCCCCATCATTAACCAAGCTGTTTTCCCTATTGTTGTTGGTGGAAATCCCCCATGAACGTTGGTTGCTAAATATTGACCCATAGCCACTTTATTCCAGCAGCAAACAGCAGCAGTGATATCACTGGCTGTACCTCGTGGTCTTCCTATGCCAGTTGGCCACCATCCAACCGCTTCCAGGGTGGGCCTGCAATGAGCCTCGCAGGCATGCGGTCATCACAAAGAGCAACGGCCTCAGCATCAACGGGTGCTATGCCATCACCATGCATTGTTGGCAAAGAGCAGCCACACTATTTTGAGTACATCATGTGGTAAAATCACTATATAGTTCGCTATTTTACTATTCTTAATTGTTTTCTAGATGAATCACTATAGTCACCTTGTAATATCAAGGCATATATCATAAATGGTACATTAAATGTACCTAAATATATCATTGGTAAAACACACCCCAGAATGTTGGTATTTGTTCATCTTGTTGCTCTTGATATTACTGGTATCCATCAACCTGGTAAGACTAATAGATATTGTTGGAAATTATATACATATCAGTGTAGCAACAGATTGGTATAGGTGTTGGTGTTGTGTATGTTCCAGTCTATATTTAGCAGTTCATCAAGCAACAGTGGTCATTGGTGCCATTAAAAAAACAATTTGGCATGATCACCAAATCCCTAACCAACATTGGCAGGCTATAGTCTTAGTTGTGTCGTCGTAGGATATTGATATGAATATGATAAAATCTAAGTTATGTTTGAACCTGACATCGGCTCAGACAAGACTATATACGGGTAATGTGCGCAGAAATGGGCATAGGCATAGGACAAACCAAACATAGGAATACCTAAGCTTTGCCGCTGTCTGATGCGGACTCGATCAAAGATGCAAAACTATCACAGGTGCATGTTGATGATTGCCCACTGAAAAGAATCCAACACGATGGTAAGTTGGTGATTGGTTGATAGATGCAAGCTGCTGCTGATTAGAAGTTATGGCGTTGGGTCATGAAGAGTTGGAATCTTATATCCAATTCAATCTATAATGTCTACCGATCGTTGAACATGACTACCACCGTTTCTCAACCATCGCAATGATTTCCTGATGCCAATGCCCAGTTATTTTTGCTTGTCATGGGATGTCCATTTAATATTCCCCGTAAACCCAAGTTATCAAGTTGTTCTAATTGTTTATTCTCAGTGAATGAGGCCTGTTATTTACCACAACTAACCGTTGACTGTCCACAATAGCAATACTTCGTCTTGACCATTGGATACTAAGCCATCCTTAGCCATTTGTTTTCAACCCATTGGTTTCTTGACAACCACTATTCTGAATAATGAAGTGACCACTGGATTGAACCATTAGCCATTAGCCATTGATTTTCAACCAGTAACATTTATTAGCCATTTATTGACTTCCTATTAGCCATCTATTTTCAACCACCATTGTCAATAAGAAGTGGTTAGCACATTGACCCAGTTGAAACTCAGCTCCAAACGTGACCACGGCATACTGCAGGATGCCAACCTCGGGCGGGCTGATGATGCGCCCCACTGGTGATGCTTCCAAGGTGTACTGGAGATGTTTGTTGGTTTATACCCAGGTCAGCAGTATGCAACCAGCTTTGCTAGAATATCGGGGGAGAAACATGTTTCTGATTTGTCCAAGGAGTCGTTTCTACTGATATCATTGTGACAACTTTACAACTAAAGCGTTGGATCATCCAAAACCTCCGTTACAAAGTGGTGGATCAATCTGCCATATCCACTGGCAAGCCTGAACCAATCTCCCGGAAACCGGCCTGAATTCCATGCATTAACCTACCAACGATAAAGCACGAGCTGCCGCAACATTGGATCATGATCACGAATTGTTATTAATTTAGGAAAAAGTGACCATTATCAACAATCTAAATGGAAGATTATCAACAATAGTGGGTGATCTTTATCAACAGCCATTAGTTGACCATTAGAAAACATCCATCGACCATTCGTGAGGACAAGTAAACATGTTCGACCACTTCTTGCTATGGATATTTATTGATTAACCAGATTGTTTTTGTAGACTTTCAGATTATTGGAGTATTGGATGGTATTGGACTTTTGCCTGAAATGTCGTGTGATGTTGCTCGCACCGTGATGGTTGCCGGTTCATAAGCAATCTGTGGGTAGTTAAAACTTATGGTGCTTGACTGGCAACGGTTCATAACCGCCTGATTACTACCACCATGAACAACTATCAACCGCAGTAATAGGCGATTAACCATCATTCACATCATGCATAACCACCCGTTTCTGTGACTCACCCATCCTGAAAAGCTATCAACATCCACCAACCCTTGGTTACTCATCAACCACTGTTGCAACTGGCAATGGTTCATAACCACCTAGTTAGTACTATCATTAAAGACCTAATTGCTACCATCATGAACAACCATCAGCCACTGTTACCATTGATCCTCAACAACAGCAACAGCAATGGCAACCGCCACTGGTGAGTCCGGGCTTCCGCACCACCACTTTGGACACAAAGTTGGCACCAGCTCGGTACCTGAGCCATAGCACGTCTGCCATGGTAGCCGTGATGATACCATTGGCCGTTAGATGAGACTAACAAAATGATCACCATACACTATAAGTGCATGAGGATTCATGGTCATCTATTGAGCGAACATATTCTTTAGTCCCAATTGCTGATGATCATGCTGGGTCACATACCAACAGTTTCAACATGACAAGATGGCAAGAGGTCATCACTAAAAGTTCTAGATCTGAAACACATGATGGAACTCCCGGGCTGCTGGGACCCTCAGCGTCGAGCAGAGTGAAACACTGGGCGATCAAAAACGGTCAAGTCATCATCGATCATCAGGATTACCATGGTGGAGCATGCAAAAATGTATAGGGATTAATAGGGATTAACATGGGATTAACATGGCTCAAACAGTTATCATCATCTCATCTTAATCCTGTATAGATTATTCCACCATACAGAATCAGCTGTATTCTGTATGGTTAATCTCCATTCGGCTGATTCTCCACGGTGATCATCCGTACCGGCTGATCCATCGCTTGGCAACGACCGGCGACGGCGATGGCTCTCTCAGGCCCGGGCGGTGGAAGCACATGCCTGGTGCGCTGCTGATGTTGCTGCTGTTGGTAGCCAGCTACCATGGTTGGGATCCGCTTCTCCATAGCATGGTGCTGGTGGATGCTTGGCTGACCTATCTACAGTTCGGTTCTTGGTTCAACGTGACATGGGTCAAGTGAGAAGCTGAGCCCTTGGATTATCACTACAAGCTAACCCTTCCTCAGTACTACTGATCCGAATCCCAGGCAATGATCAGTATTTTCAAGCATCATTGTGATCATGACATGAATGGAAGTAACATGTTGTAACGAACTCCAACAATCATTGAACAGTTTTATCACTTGTTTTCTCCTGCTCCTTTGGCAAACAATTGCAGGAAAACAAACTCGAAATCATTGAACAGTCGAAATCCACTTGCGACCAGTGTAGGACAAATGATTGGAATGATTACAAACCATGATCAAGATCAACGATCCATCTGGCTATGGGTCAAAAACCTGTACCCCTGGTGTACCATCACTATCCATTGTGTTCTAACTGTTGTTGTTTGTTGTTTTTAATTATCCCCCATCAAATTCGTGGTTGACTGTTTGATCCAGCTCGCCGTATTGCTGACTTGACTCCTCAACGATGAACCAATGGGGTTGCTGGTGTTTCAAGCCATCGCTGGCGCGACTTCAAAGGCCCCATGTGCTCCACCATTCCATGATCCTGCGCCGTGCCAGTTGGTCCAACAGGTCACAGTGGGAAGCTGAGGGCAAGACGTCTCGACCCAAGGTGTGACCAACACAGTGTGGGCAACCAAAAACTTTTACGGGTCTACAAGTCCAGGTCACCGATGTACAGGTATAAACTCCCCGAAGTGCAACTGAGCAGGATCAACACAAGCGCAAAAACATGCAAAAACTGTTCTTGAAAAGGAATGATCAGATATACCTAGATGCCTATTTCAGTACCACTGTTGCGGAACAAAAACCTCTAGTTGGAATATGTCATCAGAAATGGGAACTTCAATCACTCTTCCAATTGATACAAATACTACGACTCCATTATCAAGAATGCACTCCACCAACAAACCATCAAAAGACACGCTTGCGGTCCTGCAGCAAATTGGTCAATTTCAATGGACCACCCAAGAAGGACAAGACCAACCTCGGCCGGGGCAACACCGCACGGCAAACCGCAACGAGTTCTGTAGCAGTTTTCAATACAATGGAATCGTGGATGGTATCAATTTCATACACTGTGAAGTGATTTCTTCAATATTTCAATGCTAAGAATTTTGATGCTACAAAAAGGCACGAGCAAATCTGGTCAGCCAAGCATGAACACCAAACTCACCGTCGCAGCCGGGTGTTTCAATCCCCGAAAGCTGCACTCCAAAGTGGTAGAACTCCCAAGTGATGAAACTTGTTAGCTCTCAAATTCATGCTAAGCAACAACATATTTGCACGTTTGGGTTGAGATCGTTTTCCTCTTGGCAGAAGCAAAATCTGGGTTCCGTGGAGTTCACTGTCACTTCCAGAGTAATGGCTTCGAGCGGTGAGTCTATCGGTGATGGCCGTATCCCAACATGATCACAACCTTTTGGGTGTAGGGAAACCAG